>CM052249.1:9700066-9745521 GCA_028455795.1 Lasioglossum marginatum
CCCACATAAAAAAGTTGTAAAATGCAACTTTTAGTATTTTTTCTACAATTCCGATCAATTGCAATTTTTGAAAAAATTTTTTCTCACATCCTGTGGCACACTAATTGCTCTAGCTTCCCCAAAAAGGTCGAATCATATAGTACAATATTTAAAAAGTTATCGCCTTTTAGTGTCCGAATATTAGTGGGAGTCACTGTACGTCGCAATTGTAAGATCGAATGTGCTCCGTTAGAAGATATGCTTGACTATGAGTCTCGATTGCTCGGTGAATGCTCCGAAGAAGAGACAGTTGGTCAGGTTATAAATAACGAAAGTTTGCGAACACGTTGCCAGTTAAGTTATTCGCGTGGCGCCGCAGTTAAAATATACACTTGACTCGGCAATGTGTAGCATAATAGTCGCCACGTGTTTGATAACCGGACCACCGATGTTTATGCAAAAGAAAAATTCTCTAGAAAAATAAATAAATAATTTTAACAGGTATTCCTTTAAGAACAGTTCGCAAAAAAATATTTTTAGGCCGATGACCGATTGTCACGTGGTACCTATTTCTCCGCGAACTATTCGTGACGGAAGATTAAGACGAGAATTTCGCAGAAGCAGATTTTCGAAAAATTCGTGGTCGTAGATTATCAATGCGTGGATTTATATTTACACTTGTCGTCACTGCGTGTTCGCAGAAGAACTCGGAAAGCGTTTTCTTGGTGGCACTCGGTACAAAGAAAGAACGGTGAAGACAATGTAAAAATATACAGATGGTGCAGTGAATTATTATTATTATGCAGAATTCTCCTACTTCTGTGAAATATAGTAAGTCAGAAAAATATGCAGACGGCGCAGTAAATGATGATAATAATTATTATTAGAATTCTTGTTCTTACAGAAGTCTTTGCCACAGTGTGTCTGAAGTTTCGGTTACGTTTAATTATAAAGAGGAAAGTTATGAAGCAGCCGGCACGGTATTATAATGGTCCCCGCGTTCGCGTAATATTTCATTAAAACGAGTAGCTTGTAATAAAGCAGAAACATGTTTCTGTGAGACGTGGCGAGCACCTGTTTCGCGTGCCCCTCCAAACGATGAAACATCAAAATTTTTCACAGTCTTATAAATCGAATTGTTAACGAAGAACTTAAACCCGCACAAGCTATTTTGAAGTTCGCTGCCTGCGGATCGCACATAGCCGGAGATGATTAGCCAGTTAAGTTCAATGTTACATCCTCTCCGAGGGTTATAGAAGGTCTCTCCCCCCAGCTATCTTTGACGTTGCTCAGATATAATCTGATACGATCGCGTCGCTTAGTTCCGCGGTATTGTTGTTTTATCACTTCCGTGTCTGTCGAACGCGTCACTGTAAAAGACAGATGTCCGTTTATCTTCATTTCTGTCCAATTTCGGGGACTCCCGAAAAATCTGGCGTTAGGGTGTTATTGGGTTTCCAAAAAAGTGAAGAGAATCATTCAGAATCTAATAACTGGCCTGTGGATCTTTAACCCTTTGCACTCGGAACTATTTTGCCGCGAAAACTAAACATTTCTTCTGACCTAGAATATTTTATGCATATTAAACTGACGCAATACTCCAATAATAATTTAATAACGTAACAACTATTTTACCGATTACCGATATAGTAATATTTAGCGGTGCCTCAGAGTCGCCACTCGAGTGCTGAGGGTCAAAAATCAATCTTTCAATTTTGTAACTGCTGTTCCAAAAATGACGCCCACCAAATTTTTCCCATAAATTGATGAAATATGCAGTGGATTCAGCGAGCGTTTTGGAACATGGTCAAGCACCGAGGCACGGGCGGAAGCTAACAAAACGCAGTTTCCCCGGAAGCTCGCGGGCAACAGCGGATTAAACAATGGCTCGGTTTATCTGTCGCTTCCTGGCAGCCTCGTCTTGTCCCGTTTTTATTTCCGATTCGCGTGAGGATTTTCGAACGACGCCGTTGTACAACCCCATTTCCGGCGATCGTAAAACATCGATTTAACAGAGCCGCGAAAAATTGTAGGACGTAAATTCATTGCGAATCTCGGCGATCTCCATCGTCGAATTCTTTTTCATTTATAGGGGAACTGTTTTAACGGTCCGCGTCCATTTCCGCCCCTCTTTCCACGTGTCCTTTTTTTAGACCGCTGCTTTTTCCGCTTGTACCGCGGCATTGCAGTTGCCTATCGTTCAACGGGGACACCCTTTTATCCGACGCTTTCACGAAGATTTATCTGCTCGGCCGCGAAAAACGAGAGACGCGTTGCTTTTCTTCCAGTTCGACGCTGAGTGACCTGTTGGAGGTCGTTCGTGTCCGAAGTGCTTGCTCTCGATTTTCTTCCGTTGGATTATGGGTATGTAAAAACCATACACTTTATGGGAAAACGATAAGTTTATTAAAACGATACAAATCCTCAAGCGATCATCACCCGTCGATCCCTCTCCCTGGAGAGTTTCGGTATACAGGGTGCGGCGCAAATTAGTCCCCACGATTTTTCAGCCCCTTCGGATGGTCGGACAGAAAAGTGTTTCGTACCAATGTTAATCAGTATTTAACCGACAAAAAATTGCAATTTTCTAAATTAAAAAGAATCGATTTTCAACAAAAAAATCAAGGTCGCTTTCATATCTTTTAATGGAACTGGGTATTTTTAATTTAGGGGTAATTTGTTTACTTCTAAATGCGAGGCGTTACTATTACGAACCGTCGAAATATTTCAAATATTCTGGCAATTGATTCATGACGATATTTTCTTTCAAGGTCATCTGAAAGTCATCGTATAGCAGGTCGTTGAATTCGTTTCGACGTCGCCTACAATATTATGAAGTTAAAAATACCCAGTTCCATTAACAGATATGACAGCGACCTTAATTTTTTGTTGAAAATCGATGTTTTTTTAAATTTAAAATATTGCAATTTCTTGTCGGTTAAATACTGATTAACTTTGGTACGAAACACTTTTCTGTGCGACCACCCGAAGGGACTGAAAAATCGTGGTATAGTAAGGTCACAGGAAGTTAGGACTTATTATGACATATGTATGATTTTTTCGTCTACTATTTTTTTATATTTTTGCTTAAAAAAGAGCAGTAAAAAATACGTTCTGTAGATCTGTGTCAATTAAACATATTCTGAAAATTTCGTGAAAATCGGTCGACATTGCAATGAACTATAAACGTCTAAAGATGGTAAAAATTGCAGATTTTATCAAAGATCTAAGGATTTTATCAAGAATCTAAGGATTCTTACATCTTTCAATGGCTGTCGTTTTTTTCCGCATCAGCCGACTTCGATGAAACTTTCACATGTACACTTGACACAGATCTACAAAACGTACCTTTTCAATTTTCAATATAGGCCCACATAAAAAAGTTGTAAAATGCAACTTTTAGAATTTTTTCTACAATTCCGATCAATTGCAATTTTTAAAACTAATTGCTTCAGCTTTCCAAAAAAAGTTCAAATCGTATAATACAAGTACAAATTACAATATTAAAGCACAATATTAAAAAAGTTATCGTCTTTTTAAGAGTGTCCGAATATTAGTGAGAGTCACTGTATAAATATATAATAAAAAAAATACGATTGCTGTAATAAAACAAAATATTTATTCCTTAGCTACATTATATAAAACAAGTTCAAGTTTATAAGCCTTCAACAAAATGAAAATTTTACGTTTTATAGTTCACATGGTAAAAATTTATAAACCTAATCTAAATTTAAATAAATCTAAGGATTCCTACATCTTTCAATGCCTGTCGTTTCCTCGAAACTTTTACAGTGCATGTAATTCACACAGATCTAGAAAACGTATTTTTAAAATTTTCAATACAGGCCCCCATAAAAAAAGTTGTAAAATTTGTTAGTATTTTTTCTACAATTCCGATCAATTGCAATTTTTAAAAAAATTTTTTTTCACATCCTGTAGCAATTGCTCCAGCTTCCAAAGAAATGTTCAAATCGTATAATATTAAAAAAGTTATCGTCTTTTTAAGAGTGTCCGAATATTAGTGGGAGTCACTGTATTTATGTATATCTTATCGTTGAATGCATCTCTAGCACTCGGTCTCGATATGACCGCTGTCGTTTTTCGTCATCGTCTCCTCGCCTAGCAGCAACAATGCGCGCGTCGCGACGGTAGGGGAGTCGGGATAGAGAACGTGAGCACTTTGTCTAGCCATCGTCTGGCGGACGGACAGTACTATAAACAAGCTGCGACTTAGTCTATGACACCCGAGACGAGCGTAAACAGCGAGTGTTTTCATTACATTGGAAACGTCGAATTTCGCGCTGCATTAGTTCATTTTACCACGTTTCTAAAGAAGTGTAGATAATGAAATGATCGAAATCTGTTTATTTCATTTCTGTTTATCACAGTCCGTCTATTCGTTACACGTGTCCTCAACGCGATCGCACCGTATGACGTTACAAAATTGCACAATTCGCCACTTCTGCGAATGTTCCGCGCAAATCGCTGCCCCTCGTTTGTCATACTTAGCGCGGCCGTACGCGCGTCATTTTTTAATAACGATGAAAATACGACAAGTGTTTAACTGCAAAAACGCTGCCGGGAGATCAAGGGGCTCGGATAGATTGTTGCACCAGGCCGCAAATGTGATTTTCCACTGGCGTTCGAGATCAATTGCTCGATTACGATTAATTTTAATACATTCTATATAAATTATCGTTGTTCTTTAACAGAGTAACCTGCATAGGAAGATTGACGTGTATCGTGCGCGCATTATCCGCGCCACGGCAACCGACAGATGCTCTGAGGTAACGCCACGATCTAACTATAGCAGTGAACGCTGATTTATAACCGAATCAGGGTAATTTTCTGTGTGGAGCAGAGCCAAAATCGTCATCCCTGCAGAGGATCGTCGGGACTAACGCTGGACGATAAATTCCACCGAAGTATCGCGTGAGGGAATCGCGGGGTCATCGAATTCTTTCGCAACTCTCGCGTTCATTGCCAAACTAGCGGCCCACGGACCGAGGCCCATACCCCCACTCCATCCGTTGCAACGTAAGGGGAGATGCACCCTCCGCTTCCACCACCTCTTCCCATGAAAAACCTGCGGATCTATTAAATAATGTTGCGAATGTACGAATAAGTTTCTTTCTCTTCAAGAAATTGAAAAGACTGTAACGACGCCATTACTTCGTCTCTAAAAACAGTCTCAACCTGATTTCACCGTGTGAACGCGGCCCATTCACGGAGCTCAATAAGCACAGAGCTCGCGGTCAATTCACGAGCGCGAAACCTTCGACTCCGAAATCCTTCGAGGATGTCAACATTCATGGGATTTGTTTAAAGATCGTTCCCGAGCGCTGCTGAAATTACAGTCGGCTGAATGTGCTTTATATTTTCCACGTGAAACGAGGTGTATTCATTTCATTCTGCGTCCCATATCTTTTCCGCAGTTCCCGCTCGTTTGATTAAAAATAATTTGCTTAGGTCTCGCTACTGGATAATAGTGGGAAGATGAATTTTCAGAGAAATCACGAACCTGAAATTAATATCTCCAATACAAAGAACTTTGGGAGGTACATTGTGAATCCTTTCGACTGCTCTCTGACCCCAAACAAACAAATCCCCGGACAAACAATCTCTGCACTTACCAACGAAGCAGATGGCGATCAAGACACACCACGTAGATCCCTCCATCTTGGTATCCACCGGCAGGCAAAACAAAAGCAGAATACCGGCGAGTCGCGCGATACTCGGAACGCCGAGGTCGAAATAAAAAGGGAGGAACGTTGCGTCTGTGTAGGTTCTGTTTTCGATTCGCGTCAAGCATACGGCTCTCTCACCTATATTTAGGCGGCACTGCAATAATAGCAGCGGGACCACGTTCCAAACGGGAGAAGCTGGAGAAGAGAAGCAACGCAATGTTCCAGGGAATGGTGATCACTGATAAGCCCCGCTGATCACCTTAACGTCGGGGCTCTCCATTCACTGTGTAAACTCGACCTGTGATTGGCCCTCGCAACTGTCAATGAAACGCCGTCACGATGTTTACCCTAATCCGCAACCTGACAGACTCCTTTCGCAGAGCTTGGTCTAGGTGAGGAGTCTCATCTTGGTCCTACACTTCGACTAGATCACTGGAGACACATATTCCTGATCGACACTGCTTCCGCACACTTCTTCGCTGAGGAGTCTCCGGAACCACCAGCACTTAGTTTGAATGGTATGCACCTTGATGATGTTCAGCTGATGCAGGGTCTGATAGTTGGAGTACTTTTGGAGGTTCAGTGAAAGATTGCTGATGAGAAGAGGATCTAGGTGCTAGGTACGTTGGCCTGTTGGAGCTTGTCTGGGGCAGCGTTTGAATGACGGGGAATCGAAAAGCACGAGGGCGACTGGTCCAGTCTCTAATTCTCTGTCTCGCTCCTCGCCCGCCTTCGCCTCTTGCTCTTCCTCCTCCGCCACCTACTCCGCTGACATCGACGGTGTCGCGTCAACGAACACTTCCCCTTCTCTACCGTGTTGCCACTGTGTCACCGGCAAGGATTCATGGTATTTTCGGAGAACCTGGTATGTGTATTTAAAATTCAGTCGATGTACTGTAAAGTCTTCAAAAACCCTCGGGTCCACGCTCTGTTTTTTAGATCTTGCAGTTCTTTTATATTTTTCTGATGTCGCTTCTAAGAAGGGTTCTAGCAGGATAAGTCCTGTCCCTGAACGCCGCGTGTCCACACTTCACACTGCTCGCAGCTTTTGTAAATGAAATTCACCCATTTGCAAATCAGTTTCACCCGTTCAGAATATTCACAATTAATTACTTATTTATTTCGATTAAATTACATATTTATCTAGACATTACTGCGAGGGAAACATACATAACATATGCGCTTTCATTTTAAAAATTTATCGATCAGAAAATGTGGCTACAATCAATACTACTGTGCGAAAGAAAGAAGCATCCAGTATAATTATGAGATATAATGACAAACAATATCTTTATGTAGAAATTGTATTGTACAATGATTGATTTATTGCATTTAAGATACTATATAATCAATGAAACATTGAGCGGCTGGGACGCACAGCTTCTGCTTATTCCTGAAGAAATTCTTATCGCACCGGCAAACTGGTTTCGTGAAGAGACGGCACGGCTGAACAATTCAAAATCGTACAAATAGTTTTGAATTATGACAAAATGTCACTTTTGTACTTACCAGAAGGTGCCGAGCTTTGCACCGCCAAGTTTGGTTTGGATTTCGAACTTCGCAGCTTGGTTCGCAACTCGTTCCACATTCTGATATGGATTCGTTCGGAGGGCATATAGAAGCGTCTACACACATGTACATTCTACTATGTGAACACTGAATTAGTTGATAAGAGGCTGTATTTTCTGTATCTATTTGGAAACTTACAGATTCCCAACATGCAGCTGAGGAGAAGCACAATATACGCTCCAGACATCTTTCTCTTCAGGTTCAGTTTCGTTTCTAACAACCAGTGCCATCGACTCTGCCAATTTATACTTACCAGGAAATATTCGCGAGGTCGTTTTTGTTCTTGATGATTAGATTACGAGCACGTGCTCAATAAAGAAATATTTCTTCATCGTTGAAACAACATAAAGGTGGCTTATCACAGCCCGTCGAAGAATACGCTCGAGGAGGAAATTCTCAACATCTCGGTATACAGGATGGTTATAAACTATTGATCCACTTGAATGAAAATGACCGATTAACCCAGCAGAAGCTTTATTAAATTAATCGAACAATTTCCATTCAGGAACGTTGCTGCCCAAATAGCACCCGGACATCTGATGGACGTCCAGTGGACCACCGTATCGGACCTCTGTACATCCCACAGACGTCCGAATAATGTCCGTATGTCCGAGATATGTCCAAGATATGTCCCAGGAATGTCCGAGAAAGGTCCCAGTTAGAAAGTGGAACGTACATAGGACGTCCCGTTCGGATCTATGTTAATACAGTAAATGAAAAAACTTTCACTGATACAGTTTCGACCTTCGAATTTGTTAATCCTTCGCTAATTAATGACAGAAGTCCGTCGCGAAAATTTATTAAACACGGGAGGGCCCACACGTGAAATTCAAATTTGTTTTCGGGATTCTTTCAGGAGAAGGTTCATTTTAAAATGTAGCGATTTTTGAGCCAGCCTGTATTAGATGTACAAACCAATTACGGTCATTCCTAAATAAAGGCCACCGTCGATCGTTGTACAATTAACCGTGTAACGTGATCCGCGCGTGGATCATTTCTGATTGGTTATCAATAGTACTTGGCAGCTTGATCGTTAAGAGGATTCAATCGGCCATCAAAGGGATTTGTAACTTCGGAGTCAATGGGTACTCTATGTTCACCGAGGTCCCAATTAGCACGTGATGCAGGTGCGGCTTACTCGCATTAATGGATGACAATGCCATTGTGCAGGGACGATCGAAGTTCTTGGCGTCGCGTGATTATTGAAGAAATTAACGCCAATCACCAGAAGTAAAATCACCTGTTTCTAATATTTTCATTAGACTTTTATGATAAAAATGATTTATGCATTTATGGCGTATGAAAATGTTTAAAAATATCAAAACATGAAATTCAATAAAATTTGGTACGATTTTTATCAATTTTGTATCTACAACGACCATTGCCACCAACAATAAGGTTGGATTTGATTCCACTTTCCTAAAATTGATCTAATGATGAGCTAGCGCAATTTGAATCCGACATTATTTTTGTGTCCTCGAAACTTTTCATTTTGAACAATTTTCCTCTTCGCTACGAGCTTGTTCCTGGATAAAATAATAATCCGGACAGCATATATTTTGTTTTATTTATTGATGTTGTTTTTAAAGGACAGCAGAGGTGGAAATGTTCGGGGCTTGGTTGAGGTACAACGTCACGGTTAAAGTATTATCATTATTTATTTATTTCACTGATCATGACAAAGTAATAATCACATAAAGCTGTTAAAAGTAAAACCCCGTTATCACTAGATCGTGTATTGTATGTACAAGTATTATTATATTTCCGCGTCATCGTTTTCATTTATCATTCACGTAGCTCCGTCTCTCATTCTTGACCAACGATAAATATATAATATATATATATATTTTTTTTTTCTTCATCTTTTGTGTATCTTCTCAGTTGTTTCATTCTGGCGTGTCTGTATTCGCTCGGCTTACAAAAATTAGATAAGTAAAGCTAAAAACGGTTCTTCTCTCGAACTTTCTCGGTTCTTTGACAGAAGCGCACTTAGAAATTTCTTTCTCTCTCTCTCTCTCTCTCTTTAATCTTGTTCTACCATTCTCTTCTATACACGCGCGCGCACACACACACATACACACACTCTCGCCTCTTTCTCTCTCTCTCTCTGTCAATCACCCCCTCCGACGTATGAAATGATATTTTTATTGGTACCCAAAATCCCGTTTAATGAAATCTCTCAAATAAAATACTCTAGTTAACAATAAATTATTAAATATCTATTCACAAATATATGTATAGGCTAATTATCAACTGTTTTTCCTCGTTTATAACTATCCACGTCGCGTCAATCTATTTCTCGATAACCCCTCCCCTCGTCGCTCGCCATCACCAATGATTATCGTTTTTCATTTTTTTATTCCTTCGGTACTACTTTGTTACACAGACAACGGCCTAAGGTTTTCTGTTTACATATATGCATAGATCGAAGGTACAAAAGGATCGTTTGTCCGCAAAGAAAGAAAAGGAAACGAAGATTCCTGTTATACCGTCACGGAAACTGAGCGAAACATCGCGACTTTAAAATCAGTACAGTAGAACCTCGCTCGTTGCCCGAGCTAACCAATAACAGTGATTCATAGCAATCCCCACCACGAGTTCCACGACCTTGAACACGGTGGGAATCGTCAGTGTGCAATAAACGAGGCCGCAACTAGCGAGGCTTTATCGTACTATTAAACACGATTTCATTAATTTTTCCATGAATCGCGATCGTTAACCCACTTCTCGAGACAAGCGTACAAAGTATTGCTGTTCTATTCGCCGACACTGATTCATCGAACTGATTCCGCGTCAGACGTGATCAATAAATAACGGAATTCGTGCTATTGGTCAACGAAGATATTAAACAAGTTTTAACGAGAAATTGAAGGTGACAATTTTCGTCTCGCATAAAAATCCGCAGTCTACAGACCAAGATGAACAAATTTTCACAATCGTTGAGACAATTCGATAAATGAAACGATAAGAAGACGCAGCTTTTCCAAATAATTTTTTTAACCCTTACCAAACACCCCCTATATTTTGTTATTTAATAAAAACTCTGGAAAGTATAACGTGCAGTTACAATTTGATGCAAAAGTGTTAGGGGGCCAGTCTCGCGTGCGCTGGTCGAAAAATCAAGTTTTTTTTACTGGTTACAAATTCATCGGAAGCCAATTTTCAAGATAAATTATTTGTTCTGTTGTGGTTTTTGTGATTTGTAAAATTGTTCTGTATGACGAAAAATCGGCTAAATCGACTGCGAAATATATCACGACGTAAGACGTACCGCCGCTTTGGAAATTATTGAGTTCGTCAGCGTTTACACGAGACCGTCCCCTTAAAATGAATTTCCACTACTAGGAAGTGTGACAACGATAAAAGAGTCTCCATTAAAAAGCATAAAATCTCTTCTCTCGCGTAAACGGCAGAGTTCGCTCGTTCCGTCCCATTCCGAGCACTTCGTTTTCGAATCGAACAAGAGAAACGCACGCGCGAACACATGCACGGTGTATCTCGTTTGAACGTATGTGTAAACGTGTGCGAGCGCCGGCCTTTGTTCCGGGTGAACGCTCAAAATCGTGCGCAGACGATCTCTTTTGAGGGGCCACCGGAAGTCGAGGAACGAAACGCGGCTATATTTATAATTTATTAGTGTATTAAGTAACTTTCTGGCCGTCTCGATCATCGACGAACACTCGCGACGCTCGACGATTGTTTTCGGAAACTGGACGCGGGACATTTCTCTCGGAACCGATCCACCGGAACGCGCCATTTTGTTGGCGGGCGGCGCGCCATTTTGGCGGGTCTCGCGGGCCGCGTCGGACTGCGGGAAACCTTCTTTATTAAACTTACAAACACGTAATTTAATAAAAGCGTCACAGGTTTCAATTTCAGTGAAATAAGTGGAAAATAGTGTAACAATATTTTTAAATTCTTCTTAATTCGTCTATTTATAATGTTGTTCCTCGCAGTCGACCTCGGATTCGAGATTGGGGGAACGGATCCGGTTCGAAGGGATCCACGACGCTCGAAATTCGCATAGTCACAACAGTCGCACGAGAAAAACGCATTCACACTCGTTCGTGTTCGTTGCAAAGCCTATACAATTACACCAGTACTCTCTACAACTCTGATCTACGCCTCGTACCTCGTATAGAATATGACTTTCTTTTTTTTCTTTTCTTTGAAATCGTTTATATACACGCTAGTTTATCGGCTGCTATGTCGTTTACTAACTACGACGCGATTCGCTCGCGCTGCCTTTTGCTTTCCCCTCGTCGGCTCGCACGTGAACGCGAGCTCTACCGACTGCCGGCTGATAACGCTGACAATCTCTCGGATTCACACACAAGCACAGAACTTAAAAATTCTTCCACACTCACACGAGAAACTTCTGATGAGAGGCTGCGCGTTGACGAAAGCCTTCCGACGAGCTTCTCAAACGGAAACGAGATCGATCGGACACGCTCGAAGCTCTTCAAGATCGATACCTCCCTTTGTGTTATTCGTATTTTAAAAAAATTAGTCTACACATTTTTTTCGAATTTAATCCTTCGCACTCGGATCTCCTTCTCGGATCACCAGCAGCTTGCACTTATTTGTTTATTAGTCGCGGAAATAGTTACTACATTTAGATACGTTTTGGCATGAAATTTGATTGACACTCCCACTTTGAGTCCGAGGAGCGTTCCAGTGCGAAGGATCGACTAATTAGCAGATTATGCGGTTTCTTATGATATTGATATGTACAACAGAAATTAATAGTGCTTGCCCTGACTTTCATGGAACAGGATAAGCATCTAAGAGATTTCGATTATGCGGTTTTTTAGTTATCCTGACTTTTACGAAACAGGATAAATAGAATATATAGATAATAGAAAAATAAATAGATAATAGAAATCAATTTATTCTTCTATCAATTCTAACTCGTTGAGGAAACTATCGGATTGTAAATTCGTTCGGATACAAACATTCATTGAATTCATTGAAATGATTAAGAAGCTTTTGCCAGAATGCATTGGCAAAATACAAATCTGCGAGAACATTCTGCAAATCTAATCATTACTAATCAACAGTGGAGGTACCCTTCGAGGCCCGTCGACCTGTCTCGCCCGGGTATACAAGAAAGGCTATCGAACGCGAGAATCGATGCAACGATGATCGTATATCGGTTTATTGGAAGGGGAACCCTCTGTTCAACTTTTATGGATGATCATTGTGGCAACAATAGTAGACTGTGAGAATTCATGCGATTGTATTGGATTGATTGACTCTAGTTTCAAGACGCTCTACGAACCTAGTTCTCGTCTTTCACATAGATTCACAAACACTCGTTACATCATCGCAAAGTTCCCCAACCAGATTTGATTAAAAACTCGTACAATGTAGAAAGAATTCAGGGAACTGCGGTAGAGAAGCTTCCCGAGGCGACTGTGATTAGGTGTACAAATTAATTGATGATCGTCCCAAAACTTCGTAATTGTTGATACGAACGTGAAGAAACAACGCAGGCATCTCCGTATTACTGTCCGATTATTTCCCAAGCTTCCGATTGTTTAACCGCACCATTAACTACTGGCGAACACTATTCCGAGGGAAGATTTGGGACAGGATAATTTGTAGACCTAACGAGTCGGCTAATGAATCTCTCGGATTCACCGAAGCCTTAATTGACAATCAAATTGTACAGTAACCTTTAACGAATCGTCAGGTTCGAAGGTATCCTTCGTAAGTCGTATCAAATGAATGGATTATAATTAGAGCAGCACCGGCGTGTACGTATTTCCCCTAATTGGTACTCCGCGGTTAGATACTAACCGGCCGAACAGAGAGTTGCCCTCCACGTTCATGAACGTATATACCAAACATCTAAACAATTCGACGCTAACGAACAATTCCACGACTGGTCTCTATCAGTTTTATCATAGCTCGCTGACAAGAAAAGATGGTCGGACAGGCATGATCGATCGAACGAATTGGCGGCTCCTGCCACCGAGATCGCAGAGGCGCGGATATCATTTATTTAAAAAGTAGAAAATTGTTAGAAAAAAGCGGCGAACGGGTTCTCGTCTCGGTGGAGTTGTGAAGAGTGGCGCGACCGATCAACGGAGATCGATCGTTTCCTGGTTTCCTCTTGAAAAATCGATTCTATCAACTTGCCCCGTTATTTTCGAATTTCAATGTAGTCACGATTCGAACCGTTTCGAATGTGTCGCTCTGTGTGTCGCGTTCGAGTGCAGTAGAACCTCGCTCGTTGCACAGGATAGTATTCTCGGTGGGAGTGGCCCGAGGAGGCAGCCAGTCGCGTGCTCCGTTCCCCCACTCCCATCATATAGCCACCACAATCCCCACCACGAGTTCCGTGGCTTCGAACAGTTGACGGTGGAACAAAGACGAGGTTCTACTGTCGAAGGTAGAAGAAGTAGGATAATCGACCACGTGCAACGGCCAACAAACTCTGAAGAATCGTTCCGGTATCGTGTCGCGGGCGAAACGAGGAAACAGGAAAGAAAGGGAACAAGAAAATGGTCGAAGCACTGGCGCGCTTAGGGCAAAGAGAAAATATGTTCGCTCTCCCCAAAGTCCTCGGCCGCATTCGTGCTTTTTATAACTCTACTATTATGTATTCTTGCGTAGTCTCGCTCACTTGTTTTTCTTTTTTTTTTGTTCTTTCTATTTACAAACGTGTCTTATACGTGTTGTTTCTTTTTTAAATAACGTCCTGTTATCGTCTCGCGCCCCCCACCCTCCCCCCTATTATCGCGATTTACCTAAAATAATTATTTTAACTGTATCTTCCTCCTCTGTCCTGATTCGCTATCTCATTGTCTGTAATATCTCTCTTCCAGTAAACGATATACATAACGTTTTACAAATTTCTCTTCCTCCTTTTAGCTTTCGAACGTTCATTGTATACCCTGCGCCGCGCGCGTGCACGCGTTCTCGTTTTATATTTTCTCTCTTTATTCGGATCGTTTCCCAATCGCTGTGCTCTATTTTTTTTCTTCGCTTTTCTCTCCACATCCTTCCAGAGTATTTCTCCTAGTTTTTGGTTATCTCTTGTTCACGCGTTCTCGAGCTGAAGTAACGTCTTCACTCGCGTCCGATGTCGAGCCACGATCATCGTTACGACAGTCTCTCGCTGTCGTTGTCGACGTGTCGTTGCTCCGTCGAACTGTGAGAATTCCTTTCGAATTATAAAGATGGCGATGGCCGGTATAGTGGGGTTCCTCTGATGGGAAGCACGTGAGCCTCGGAGTTGAACACCCAGTCGTCCAGGCTTATGAGGTCGTCGTTGCTGAACAGCAGGTAGAGGTACTGAAACAGGAATCAGGAGCAGCTTGTTAGCGTCTGATGCACGTATCTCGAGCTGTAGACGCTCGAGCGCTACCCCCACCACCGCGCTCCGACTCGCGCAAGGATACAGGCACCAGGGTATTAATTGAAACTTTTGACGCCTATTTTTATTTAGCTGCTGATATTCAGAGTAAATGCTGGAGCAGAAATTATGAAGTGCTGGAGCGCTTTTAGTTTTCCTTATATTGTTCAAGTTCTATTGTACATATGTATATAATATTTTATTACTAGACTGCAGATCTTTATGCATTTATTAAGAAATTGGTTGGGTAGAATATAAAACAGTAAAAAATTTAAAAATTTCAAGAATGTTATAATGTTGCTTTTAATGTAACAAAGTCGTTAAGGGACGAAACCAATTTTTATGTTATTCCTGCTTCCCACGCTCGTTATGTTAAAAGAAGAAAGGTTTCATTTCATAATCACCTATTTCAAATTATTATAAATATAGAAATACTATTAGCAAAAATAGGGCTTTCACCCCCAACTTCGAGGGCTACTTTCACCCCCTAGATATGGAAAAAATACGCGCAAATATTTTTCAACAGACCGTACCCTGCAGAAATTTCATTAAAATCGGCCGTGTTACTATGCTTAGGCTGTGTTCATAATCTTATTAGTGTTTGGGAGAGTCTGCAGAATTATTGAAGAAAAATTGTCGTATTAATGAATAACGGTGGGAACGGGGACGAGTTCAGGTTGGGAGGCTCGCGAATGAAATTGCGGTCGAAGCTAGTTACAAATTCAGTTTAAAGCTTACCTTGAGCGTCTCGGCGAAGAAGTAGCTTTGTTGAACATCGTCCTGTGGCGGATCAATCAGGTAAACATTGTGGAGCCCGGTGAAGCCTCCAGGAACACGGCAGTATTTCTCTAACGCTTGGACCGCTTCCCATCCCCACTCGCGGTATTTTTGGTCCTTTGTTAGCCGCCACATCACGAAATACGATTCAAAGGTCTGAAAAGAAAATATTTTACCTCGAGAATTTGGTCCTCGTGTTTATCCGGACAAGTGACGCGGAAACGACGGATTCACTATTCCAAGCTTTCGTTTATTGCACCGATATCGTTGTCTCCCGCGGTGCCATTCAACAGTGATTTTAAATTGCGGCTTTCTGCCACTCGACTGTTCAATTATCGCGGATCTCGAAATATTAAGCAAAGCTAATCGGGGTCGTATGAATTTTTAACTAGATTGAAAAATGATTTTCATATAATATTACCATTCCAAAGATACATATTTCCGTCGAGAATTATTCGACGTCGGATAGACGCGCGTCTTTCAAATTCAATTGTTAAGGAAGTTACAAGTTTTATTTATGTGCATAGCGCAACACTTACTTCCGGTCGAAGGATGTAGTATTTCTCGCCGTTCTTCAAGCTCTTCGCCTCGTTGCCCTCGATAAAGTGGAAGGCTTCGGGGCCGAGCTTCGTGAAGCTGCGATCGTACGATTCGTGGCACGTGGTCGTCAAACCGGCGGCTACGGTCATGTATCTGTCGGAGAGCTCGTTCTCCATAGTCTTCGCGCCTAGTGCGAACATGCCACCTAGCGGGACACAGCAAATTTGAACAACAAGTTGAAGAATTTCAGATTGGATGTACACTACTGTGCAAAAGGAAGAAGCAGCTTCTTCATATTTAATAGAAAAGCGTAAAAACACAGTATTGAAAAAGGATTTCGCTGTTTAATTGAATAGTTCTGAGAATATACGTGTTATTGTGGATTATCTAATACTTTGAATGCAATAGACCAATCATGTACAATACAATTTCTACGTAAAGATATTGTTTGTCATTATATCTTATAATTAGACTGGGTGCTTCTTTTTTTTGCACAGTACACCTCTGTATACGTAATTTCGTGATGTTGAACATTTCTTTTCCTGAATTGTTTGGAACCTACCAGCGAAGCAGGCGAGATGTCCCATTTTGTGGTCGAGCCTATCATACTTCAGGTCGGACACGTAGAGCAGCTTGCCTGGCGATGTCTTGATCATGTGTTGATCTATGGCAGCGATCGCCTCGTCGTACATCTGACGAGCCTCGACGTCTTCCTTGCCAGACTGGATCCAGGCTTTCAGCAGGTACTCGTAGAAACTGTCGCCGAGCCCTCCCAGCGACATATGGTCTGCGATTCACGAGGGTAACATTGTTAATAATTGTCAGTTGGCACAGAAGTTCGTGACAGTTTTAGATTAAAATTAAGACATTTATTGATAAGTCTCCGGAGGATCGTCAGATAATTAATTCGATACTCAACCCTTCAATGCAACCGTAAGGACGCGCGCGCACGAAAGCGTCTCTAAATGAAAATTAGAGGCTCCAACGATCCGGTCATCCGGTAATTAATTCGGATGTGAGCGGTTAGGTTCGCCGGAAGCGATGGTGGCTCGATACTCGACCCTTCAATGGAACCATAAATTCCGTCAGAGACATGACGGTCGCCGGTGCAGTGTCGGGTTAAGAAGAATACGAAAACGAGAGGAGGAGAGAATAAAAAATAAAAAGGGTTGGCGGGGGGTTCGGAGGGATCGTCGATTGGTTCCAGGAGGATGATAAATATTCGAAGGGGGTCGTCATACGCGGAAAAGTACGGGGCAAGGTAGCGAGAGAGCGAAGTCGGCGGAACAACGGGAGGAAAAAGAGGCTTTAGCACCCGGGGGGATGTGTGGCATGATAAATGCGATATTCGGGATCGTGCAAAGAGATCTCTCCTCTCTCCTCGGAAGACGACGGAAGCACAAAACGAAGGATCGTGAAACGGGAGCAGAACACTGGGTCCCTCTCCCCACCCCTCGCTCGCTTCTCCTCTCGCGGCGAAACTATTCCAGCGATATAATTGATGGCCGTCAGATTAAAAATCTATTTTGACCCGAAACTCGCCCGGTGCTCCCCGGATGATTTATTAAATTAAATTACAGTACCGAAACACGAGCTGCGTTTACGTCTGTCTTCGTTGGCCCTCGGTCCGCCGCGTCGCGTTTTTCGATTTTCCCGAACGGCTCGCATTAAGCGCCAATGATTCTCACGTGTAATGAGCGTGTCATGTTCCTTTCTCGCTTCTCGTGACCGATCGCTCGCGGGATCGACGATTTCGATCGAGAACGCGGTCGAATTTAAGTGTCGGGTTGCAACGAATTACTTTTTAGCCGGCCAGTCCGAGATTTATGAAGACGCACCGCGCGATAATTAAGCTCACGGTGTATATTTAGCCGCGATAATGCGACCGGTAGTTGGAATCTGCGTGACGGGCTCCGGGAAATTAGGCTCGAATCTCTCGAGATATGTTTATCGATGTACGGAGGTTCCTCGGTGACAAAATCTTGATTATTAATCGCGACTCACGTTGGCCCCATTTCCCGGTCCTCGGGTGAATGTAATTCGGATAGAGCCCTTTGGGCTTCTCCAGGTTCTTCAACACCTTCCGGACGTTCTCCACTTTGCTCTTGTAGACGGGGTTGCCGGTGATGTCGCTCAGGTACGTGAACTCCAGGTGCATCGTGCCGATCTCGGACAGTATGCTGCAACCACTGCTCGCCCAGCCGTAGTTCTTGCTCGCCTGGAAATTCAATGGCAACAGTCGGCATTAATTAACCGGATGCAGATTTAAAAAGCCATCTCGCCCCATTCATTTCGAAAATGCATCAACAAAACGGCGTCTAAGAAATTGAGCGCACGAAATGTATCGGGCTCTACTTAAATCCAGCTTGAACATATTTCAACGTGTATGTATAATGTAATTAATAATTTGTTGTTGCATTTCGAACCCGTAGGATCAATAAAACAGCGTCTAGAAAATTGAGCGCACGAAACGGATCAAGCTCAATTTAAATCCAGCTTGAATATACAATATTTTTGTTGTTGCAGTTTTGCTGGCGAAAGGAAAGCTGAAATTTGTTTGACAGTTTAATTTGCGAAAGAGCGCAGGAATCGAGGGAGAAGCGGAAGAGAATAAATAAATACGAAGGGAGGAAGCGCGCGCGCGCGATCGAGAGGAGAAGACGAACGGAAGAAAGAGGATAAAAAGGTCGGCGTAGTGACCGGGCACCGCCTTTCGTGGCCTCATTATTCGTCCAATTAAGAATTTGCATATTAATCGCGGCCCCGGTCGCTTTGGCGAACGTGACTTGACGGAATCGTTTCAATTAAACCGGCGAATACAATATCGTTCCTGCGTTTCTAATGCGTGCGAGCAGAAAAAGCCGGGCCGGGGATCTGTAAAAGATCTACACTGCCGCGGGCATATGCGTTGCCGGCAGCCAAGGGTAGGTAGAGAGAAAAAAAAGAAGAAGAAGAGAAAAATGAATTTTACCAACGGCATAAAAACCGCCGAGGCGCTTCTTCTTTTCCCCCGTTCTCGCAACTTATACGCGATTTGAATATTTTTATGTTCCCGACAGGAAGAGAACTTCCCCGCGATGCTTACGTTACACGGTTCCGCCGCGGAAACTATTATTTAATCGGACATTTAAACTGCGCGCGACTTTTCTGTTAAATACGCTGTACTATTAACACGTTGAGAACGTGGTTTCTCATATTTTTTTAGTACGATACAGCTTGTGAAGAGATCGGAGAAAAATTCATGGGGTAATGCTCATAACGATACACTGTTCCCGGAGACTTACCCCGCTGTGGAGATTGATGAGGGAATGAGGAATTCCGGTTTCCGTCTGGAAGGCAGGCAACATCCGTTCGCCGAGCTGAGCCGCCTTATCCCGGAACATCACGTCCCCGGTGAGAGCGTAACAAGCCAGCAGACTTCCCATGAAACGAATGTTTGTCTCGAAAAGGGATATCTCCGAGTTCTGCAAAAACCGAACAGAAAAGATCCGCCATTAGCGTGCGTCGATAAGTGCATAATTTTGAAAAGAAGGTAATTCTAGCGACCGCGTGAGCATTGGCCCCTGCGGGCATCGGCCCTTGGGGGCATTGGCTCTGGGCGTGTATCTCGAGTTCGTGGAACTAGGTCACTTCCACATTTGATAATTTCGAAAAATGCCGGAGTAAATACTGAGGGACGCTGGGAATTGGGATGCACCACTGGCCTCTGCATTTACCACGGAACTGCATCACGAACGTGCCCGGCGTAACGCCAAAGCCGGACGCAGAAAAACCTTTTTTCTCCATCCGTGAGCGTCATTGTATGCGCCGTAGTTTCTTCGTTAAATTCACGAGGGAATGCTACCGAGCATATTCACCGAATAATCGCGAAACAGATAACTGCGAGCAGGAGCAATAAAACAATTGTTTTCGATACGTTCCTCCCGCCCATCGGTTTGTCAACGATTTTGCCCGGGTTTGTGCGCGCACGTATTCGCGTCGCGACGCATCGTTTCACCGGAGAAAGGACGTCGGCACAGAAATGCAACTCCGTTTCACGGAATAATGCTTTCTCCTTCGCCGAGAACCGCGATAAACTTGCGAAATTTAAAGTTCGCGGCAGCTTGTATTCGAGTTTATATAAGCCGCCGCCGCCGCCGCGAGGGCAGATGTCTGGGGTGCCGGGAACCGGCGGAAATTCGGTAATTAAGTTTCCACTGTGTTTAATGAGCTAAGATTATTATTAGTTTATCAAGTTATTCAGACCGACAAAGTGTCTGGAACTTGTCCCCGTTTACTTTATTCGACTCGGTTCACGCTTAGCATTGTGGTTCCCGATTTCGGGAATCGTTGTCGCCGCGTAATTCAGCCGCGAGACTTCCATTCTTAATTATTATCCATTATTAGCTGACATATTTCTGATTCGAATGACACCAGACAAACAGAATGTTTGCTCGTTCAATGCACGTTTTACTGATATTGTTCAAATAACAGTTGAGCATTGTCCGACAGGATTATCGACCGAGATCAGACAGTAATTGAAACATGAAGTCTCGCGATAATTAAAGGCCTCATTGTTATTAGCGGCGCAATAGTCTCGGATTAACTCGGTGAAGTGTCCCTCCGGTTTCTTGCGGCTGCCTCCGTAGAGCCGAGCGGTAATACGTAGTTTTGCGTCGACGAGTTGTTAAGAAGTTCGCTATAGGCTACAATCAACAGGGTATAGGTGCTAATTAGCAAGAACACGAAGAGATGCCATCCGCAGAAGATGAAAGTATAATAACGCGCGTCGCGCTCGCAACCCTAGTCCCCCTTTGATCTCTGTTTTGCAAAAGCAAACTACTGCTAATTGACATTTACGACTTAACCCACCGATGAACACGTGGATAGCTATTTGTCGATGCAAATGTGTGCTGACTCATCGCATGAAACATATGGAAAGTGGTGTACGTCCATTTTTTTTTTAAAATGAGATATCACACGATTTGTGATGAATTTAGTGTAATCTTTTTATTTATAACTTGTTGATTTAATATCTTAAAAAATGCTTTGTTCAATTTAAAATTGATCAATAAAAGAAATTGCGTAGCGATTGATTATGAAAGTGGTGCAAGTCCAATTTCCATAGACATCACAGGATTATTATGATGTTATAAAACAATGTAGGCAAAATAATAAATTTATTTTACACGAAATAAAACGAGAGAATTTCGTTTCAACAAAAAATCTGCAAAACGCAATTCGAAAACGGGTAAGAAAGAATACTAACGGAGAAAAGGTTGGCTGAAAATATGGTGGACCAGATTTTGCAAAAGTGCACCCTGTACTATTTTATATAAAATATCGATGGAGGACACGGAATTTAAGACGTCAGATTTATCACCTACATGTCGGGAAAGACCGCCAAAATTTGGCGGCTTTGTATAAATATAAAAACTCCTGTGCATCATGAATATTTCAAAACACTGCCACATAAAGAGCATAAATAAATAATAGCAATATCTTATGTTGAGTTGAACAATATATAAATATAATTAACGTTCAAGATAAAAAATATTTCTCCTATTTTATTTCTTGTCATTATTTATAAACAAAATATATTTTAAGTGATATTTAATTTTTCATAATTGAAATTAAACGATTTTTACGATTGACTAATTATGAAAATGGTATAGGTAAATATATGTCATTTTAGTTAAATTCGCCTAAAAGAAATTTATATAATCAAATTACATATTGATAAATTAGTAGAAACATTGCCAGACTTATAATTAATCTATATTTTTGAATTGGCTAATATGCTAAAATCATTTTACTGGTACTTTAACGAGGATATCATCCCTTAATGTTGACGTCAGTATCGTCGCATCAATTATGAACAATGTTGACATTATCCTTCCGCCCCACAGAATCAGAATCGCCAAAACGTGGCCGAATGTCAATTTATCAACTTTCTCAAAAATGAATGAAATTTATGTTAATAATTTCTTAAATGTACAGACTGAGTTGTAGCATAAATGTAAATTGCTATAAGTCACCTTTTGAGAGGAGTTCGAGAACAAGCAGAAATGCAAGACTCAGAATGATCGCAGTTCATCCTGAAATCAGCCGCTGGCAGATTTCGCGACGAATGAAATTCGTAAAAGGATCGAGATTGCTTTTTAAAATGATGCAAGCTCGCGTAACGAGTTATTTAAGCGTCGACGCGGCGCGACGGATCGAATCGATGTCCCGATTGTTAGCGAATCAGCGGCAAGCATGACATTTCAATTAAAAGTTCTCTGGGACAGAGAGCATGAAATGTTTCCCGCGAGCTGGCGGTAACTGTCGATGAAGGAAACGAGCCGGAAGGAACCCCGGAAGATTAATCGACGAAAAGATAATGTATAACTGGATTGAAACGTACAGGTCTCCTTTCGAGACCCTGTCAACGGTCTAATGAGAAAAGTTATTCGAACGAATAGTTCCGTGGGAAAGCGAAAATCCCGTGGCGGGGGCGCAGAGGTCGTACGAAGGTCAAACTTCTTTCTCAAATGTATATTTCCTCAAATGTGCCCTTAATTTACAATAAAATATGAATCTTGATCGTGCGGGGTCCTCGTAAATTTGTTTCTCGAATGTATATTTTCCGAAAATTTTGATCACGCAGCCAGAAGCTGACGCAAGAGAGAAAGAGATCGGCGGATTGTATAAAATTTGAAGAGCGGCGGCCCCATCGACGGAAAAATCGGGTTAAAGGTCGCCGAGCTCTTTTTTAACAAAGTTACATGCTTAATAAGAAGGTAGCGCTATTAGGTCTTAAGTAAACGAGTTAATCCGGCACACCTGCCAAACCGGAAAGTGTTGCGACGCGGGGCAACATCTGATAGACGTCGACTCCTTTTAACTTAACGATCTCATAAACCAGGTATCTCGCCTGGTAATATACGAAGCCCTCTCTCGTTCGTCGACACCCCTCTACTCGTTTTGCTTCCTCGTCCGGCACTTACCCCCGATCAATTTATAAATAACATTGTTGTCCACTTCGCATTTCTGATCAGCTGCAGATTGATTTACCCCCACATTATATAGTAAAGCCTTCTTGGCGGGGAGGGGATACTCGTTTTTCTTAGATCGCGCAGTTCCCGTTTCCGTAGATCGATTTAGCTCGACGCAGAGCGCGCTATCTGAGTGGATGTTGTTCCGAGCAGAGATCGTGGGGTTTTGCGCGAAAACGGAAATGAGAGGACAAGGATAGAGGGGCGGGAGGATGTGTTGGGGGAAGGTAATCCCGTTATCGCGGCGTCTTCTACTTTTTAATCTTCGCAATCGCGAAAATCTACTGGGGGGACCAGAACGGAGCGGTTTAACTTTACAGCGACGCGTTTTAAGGCTGCTTCTTACGGCGTGGCTTGTAACGCGATATACAGAGGCGGGGCGGTAAGGCGTATAAACCCGCGGGTATCGCATTGTTCGTTCCAGTTTTAAGCGCATCGCCGCGCCACGAAGTTACTCCGGACTACTTTTCATTCGTACGAGATACGAGATACTCGTAACCGGGCCGCGGGGTCCTGGTCAAAGTTATGTTCCCCGGCACTTAACGTTACCTATTATTCGGGATATAGCGGGATTTACGGTTCACCGAGGGTTTAGGGTTAAGTTTAATGGCGGTCGGATTCCATTGAACCGGAACCCAGACCAATGGGGGAACTCGTATCGAACGTTCCGATGAATTATCTATCATTTCCGGCCGAATTCAATGGCGTGGAATCTGAGCTGTACCACCTAATTGGGTCACAAGACCGTTCGCATATTAATTATTCATTTACTAATCACGAAGAGGCGAGGTCTGACGTAAAAGAGAGAGGGGTTCCGAAAACGTTCTTCGGTACGTCTTTTGCTCAGGGTTAATTTACATCATCGATTCCCAGCAGTTCTTTTCTTGCATGCACTCGTTGCATTGTAGAGCTTCCCTGCGGCATTACAGGCCACGGTTCACGGACAGTAAAACGAAATTGTGATGATTATTACGCCCCATGAACGGGAATGACGCGGAAAAAGTAACGGTGGGCGCGGAACGATGGGGGTTGAAGGGATTCACGGAGAACACCGTTGCTGCTTGGGGAGAATCACGGCGAGAGGGTGGATCAGGTGCCGAGTCGACTGGAAATTGGTCCTTGGCATTATGCTCGAGAATGAGGCTGTCTTCAACTATGAAATACCTGACGAGCCACTTGATCATTCATAGACAACGTTCAGAAATTTCTATCTAGTAGTTGAAGAATGATCCTTGAGGCGATTTCAAGCAACTTTTTCCTCTACGGAAATGCTCTCCGAGGCTTCGTTCAGGAGTTATCAACGAAAAACACTGACCAATCGGAGACTACCGCGGACGGACTCCGCCCCGTAGGCGGAGGTTTTTCGTTGATAACTCCTGAACGAAGCCTTGTAGAACATTTCCGTAAAGGAAAAAGTTATTTCAAATCTCTTCAGGAATCTCCTGTCTTCATCTAATTTAACAAAATTGAAAAATGGCTCTCAATGCAAAAGCATTGAATATGATCACCCGGTGATATTGTTCGCGAGACGTGTTCGCGATCCATAGCTCGAAAACCACTCGCGTGTCCTCCAGCCACTTGTAAGAGCGTGCCGCGGCTGTACAGCCTGGAGATAGTCACGAAAGCACTTTCGCGAGTAACAAGTTTCGACGGTGGTTTCGCATGCACCACTTTCTCGCCCCCGCGTCTCTTCGTTTTCGGGGTGGAAGTGGCGCACCGCGGGAAAATGAGCTCCGCTGTTTCTATCTCGTCGTGTCTCTGTGCGGGGCGGAGAAAAAAAATGCGGCGGAAGATGCGTGCGACTTAAGTGTCCGTGGGGACTGACGAGTGACGTGCTCGTGCGAGCTCGAGTTGGCTCGAGAGACCGCGAGAATCAGCTCCGACTGAAAAATTTGTGCAACAATATATCCGGACTTGTTCTCAAGCTGCTCTACTTCACTATAATAAAACTATATAACTAATCAACTATAATAAAAATGATCAACGTCTGAAATGGACGTTACTTTCTCCACTAAAAATGAGATTTTATTACATTCCATTTTCTTGGAGGTTGTCTACAAAAATTGGAAAAAATGCACCAACATCTCTCCAAATATTTCCGTACAGTTTCACGATATTTTTCCATTCGATAACCTTTTTAAAACACCAAACGAAGGCCCGTGTTCTTTAATAAGCGCACCACCATTTTTTGTAGCGGAGCGTTAACACGTATTACACTTAGGCAAACGTAATGTTTAATCAACGCGGCGCGGGCAACTTCATAATTTCGCGTTACCCGCGGCTCGTTTATAAATTCCATTAGACTAAAAGCTCTCGTTCCCGACGCTGACATACTCGCGATCATGATTTTTCCTTAAGCAGTGCTTGGAAATGCGAGTTCCGAACAAAGTTTCGCTGTTGGTACATCTGAAGAGTGCGCCGGCTAATTGCAATTTATTCAATGGCGGCGATTTCGGCGTGGAAAGAACGTAAGAAAATGATTCCAGTGGTAACAGCTGTTTCTCATTGCACGTAAAGGCACATCGTACATCATGGTAGATAGAACATGCTCGGCAACAGGTGTCATCGCATTATTTTTAAACACGCATGTTGCAGAAATCTTTGCAGCAATCATTCTTATTATTTTATTAAGATTTACGTTTATATGCAAATGGATGAAATATACGACTCATGATCTTAGGCTACCCCGTGGGGAATCAAGTACATCTCGCTCTGTCGACTCGCTTTAAACACGTTTCATTCGGAACGCTCACATTGAAACCCGGCCATTACTGGTCGCATTACTGTTCGAAAACAATTTCGTGCATCGACTGCTGCAAACGGAACCTCCAAGCATAGGAATACCCTTCCCATTGACAAGGAAACGATCGCTGGTTTTCTTCGATTCGAAGCGCAACTGCATTCCAACTGCTGAATAGAAACGAACTTCTGCAAGCCGTTTCTGGCGCGGAAAGTACTCCTTTGGCCTCGATTGAGGTGTCGACAGGGGAATTCATATTTTCCGAAAGCTCATTTACATCTAGTTTTATGCAGAACATCTCTAAAGCCCCTGAGCATCACCTAATTAGCTTCATTAGATCGTTGATATTTTATTGCAAGAAATTTAATGAATTTTCTTCGATAGTCTTGTAGAGCATGAAGAGACGAATCCAACAACCACCATGACCATATCATTACGATCATTCGTTCTCGTGATGTCCCTATTAGGTACTAATCTTTCAAACAGGAATATCTCGGCAACAAATGATTGTAATGGTACGGTCAAGGTACTCGTTGGACTCGTCTTTTCATGCTCTACTAGAATATCGAAGAAAATATACAAGGTGTCCTACAAAAAAATATCGACGACTCTGATATCTCACGAAAGGAGTGGCGAATGAAACAGAGGAGGATGAGCCGGGTGTAGGGGGGCAGAAAACCGCCGTCAGGATTTTCTCGAACGTGTCATTAACTGGAGGAAACCGACGACGTCGCTCGGCGTTACATGGTTTTCACGGATTTCAGCTGGTGATCGCACGCGAGCACGTAACTTCGTGCTCGGAGCGATAATGTCCCTTTGGTATGGCGCGGTTCAAAAAACGCCGGATAGAGACATTACGCTACAGAGTTCAGATAAGAGAGTGGCGTCACACTTCACCAGCTAGCGCCTCGGAGCTACACACACACACAGCCGTGCGCTTTGCGAGATATAGATCTAGGCTGTTTCTCACCCCCTTCGTTTTTCCAGCCGTTTCGCAGGAACGGGCTGCGCGATTTCTCACAATTACCAAGTTGCTCTCTCGGACTTGCTCGTTGATTGCCGAGCAGTCGCCGCCGCTTCATGCTCGGTTTCTCGCAAATGGCCTTTGTCTGTCGTCCATAGACAAGCCGGGACTTCCAACCGGTTATGGTTGCGCTTCAGATTTTATTATTAGTTATCAAGTAATGAGCTTGGGAAATTTATCGAATTTCACTGTTTAGAGTCAGTGTGGGCTTCAGGGATTCAGGACAATGTTGGCGGCGCGATACTTCCTATCCTCTCACCCCAAGGGGTTCCAGTGTATTATTATCCCCTCTAGATCATCGCTACCACCCTCTAACATTTTTCGCGTTATCTTCCCGCGCATCATGTCAGAGAGCATTAATATTGAAATACCTCTGAATTTCCAATGCCGCGACCAAACGCAGCTGTCTTCTTCGTTTAAACATTACGAACCACGGTCCAGGAGAAAAAGAATTTCGCCGGAAGTTTGTATAGCTTGTATTTACACGTGGACTTGTACACTGCCCTCCGCAGTGATACGACTGTCATTTCACTGACACGCGTATCCGGCGCAATTTTTCCCGAGAAATAACATTCTATGATAGAAGTAAAATTAAAATATAAATTTGCTCTGTTCCGATATAAGGCGAAGGACCTCACATCTACACAAAGGCTGCTACCACTGAAAATAATATTTTATTTGGTCCCCCAAATTATGCCCAAACATTTGGACATGTTTAATGTAAAAAATATTTTGAATAATGATGAAGCAATTTTTAGTGGCGACTAAGGGGAGGCTAAGGGTTAATTTCCAAGAATAGAAAAATCGACAAGGGTTTGGCTGTTCGCGGAGTGGAATAGCGAGAGCCTAAACCCTGTCTCCTTTCAGAAAATTGTGTCGATCTTCCGGGTAATATTGCAGCTGACATTACCGAGGATCTGAGAATGCTGCAGCGTCCAGTAACGTCCGGCAGCATTCTCAGACTTTAAATGAAGCCGGGTTGCTGCAATGCTGGCCGGAACGTCGGGTTCATTTTCCAAATGTCACAGCTTACACCCAGGCAGCATGAAACTACGGCATTAACTGCAAGAACCAGAATCGTGGGAGCTCCAAGGATCCCATTCAGCTGCGCTAACACTCCTCATTTTCTGCAAACGGAAACATTGATTGTCCTAAACACTCAACGAAATTAGTCGAACGGGGAAGTCAACGATAGCGAGTGCGGCTTCGCGTGATACAGTTTAATCCGACGCCACCGGTGCGGCATTTAAATGTAGATTCAGCATACAAATACAGAAATGTGTACAGGCTGTCCTAAAAATATTATCCTTCCACTCAGGTCAACCCAACTTGAGCGAGGCGATTCCTGAGGTCAAATGAAATAACTTTTTCCTCTGCGGAAATGTTCTCCGAGGCTCCGTTAAGGAGTTATTCAAAAGAAACGAGGACCAATCCGAGCGCGGCTTCTGTGAACAGATTCCGCCCAGTCGCGCTCTAATTGGTCCGTGTTTTTCCTTAATAACTCTTGAACAGAAAAAGTTACTTGAAATTTTTGTTGCTTCACGATTGTTGTTGACGTTGAAAAATATATTAAAAAATCCTACGGACCACGGATTTTAAAGAACATTGTGTTGAGTCCATAAAAATTGGTGTTTTCATGGCTCTTAGGCAGAAGACCCCCTCTAATGGGAATTCGGTAACCATCGCTCCCTACTTCTCGGCGCAGTGTAATGAATTACTGCGAAATTAGTAATTACCCGGCTCCTCGGTGTGCTTCAACCCTTTTCAACATTAAACATCGCGAAGTAACGTCGGCGTGGCGCATTACCGCGACGTGAACGACAGACACTATAATTTTAGCGCAGACTGCATCAATTGTGTGCACTGGCAAATGAAGGGGTAAGATCATTCGATACATCATCATGACACAAGCGCGGCACGGCGAGTGCGAAGATTAAACGTTATTTAAAAAATTGTACGCCGGATAATTTTTCACGCGATACACCGTATTAGCATAAATAAGTTATAATAGTAATTCCGGGCAAGGTGGCCCTGCGGGTAACATCGATCCGGCTCTCGTATACATTACAAACAAATTCCAAATTTCAGCTTTCCCTAACAGCAATCTTGCGATCTTTAAGATTTGAGAAATAACGTTTCCATATTTTATTGTAACCAACTTTTGCATCTAATTACTTTGTGCAAGAGTACAATCACCCATCACCATTCATTTTCTTTCTTGGTTTCATTCCAGTTTGATTTTTGTGCAAGCGTAATTTAATACTGTACACGTAATCCTCGGAAGCATATGTAATTCCATGTTAATGCTTCAAAAGGGACACGGAAGGACTGCCGAAGCCGCGGAATGAACTTCATTAGACCCGTTCCCATCGAGTATCTCGCTCCGACGTGAAATACAGAACCGAATGAAATGAAGGTTTCGCCAGAAAATCGAATTTATACGAAAGCAGAAATGGAGAAATTCACTATCGCGATGATTCTTCTTGAAACTTAAATATTACTGTTTTAATAAGGCTGATGATCGATGGAGATTGAGCCTACCTCATCAACATATCTTCTTCGATGCTTCAGTGAAACGATGTCAATGAAAATTCTTAAATCTTCAACGAAAGAATTGAATCTCCACACGCTGTTTGAAATGACCAATCGCATCGTGGATACAAATACAGGTTCGTCCAAGTGAATTGTTCCGAGAAATTATTCGGCAGACAATCTCCAATGATGTTTAAAACCATCTACTATCGGGAGAATTATGTTCACGAGGAGTCGGTTCGACTTGTTCCACGTTTGGCGTTCTACGAAAGACTGAAGATTTTCGAGGTATGTCAAACTCCCGTGTCGCGGCGGAGGGCGGAGAAAATGCGAGGAAAAAACTACGGAACACAGTCGCCTAACGCGAATTCTCAAAAAGATGTCCCCTTTTGTAGAACCGTATAATTTTCCATAATACTAATGCATATATTATCGTGGCGGTGGTAGCGTATATCGACCTTTCGCCCATTTCGCATGAATAATTGACTTTGTAATCGTAGAATACGTCAGTATTAATTGTCTCGCTTCTATGAATTGTTTCCTTTTTTACATTTTACAGGAAACTGTTTTCGAGGGGGAGAAAAGAAAAAGATGTAAAACGCGGAACCTAAAACTACAAAACAGGAAGTCGGCGAGTCGCGTTACAACCATTGCTCGCGATGGACACGCAATACAAACTGAGCATACGTCTGATGACGATCCTCGGACTCTGGCCGTACGTCAATGTGAATGTTCGTCGAATACAAAGTACCCTCGTGAATACCGTTTGCATTACTTTAGTCACTGCCCAGGTATAAACTTCAACTAACCTGTTAGTGTGTATAAGATGCGTTAATGTTTGTCCTCGACGTGCTTTTCAATTTTATCCATTTATGAGAAAAATGAGTAGGTGCAATTTAAAACTTAAATATTATTCTCACTATATTAAAATGATTAGCGAAGAATATATTGGGTTGGCAAGTAAGTAATTTCGGTATTTTAAGGTGAAGTGAAAACCAATTTTTTTTAATCAAGCGATGAACTTTAGTCAATCAAATTTTCTTATTTATTCTTTGTCATTAAAGTTTATTGCTTGAATAAAAAAACTGGCCTCTATTTCACCTTAAAATACCCCGAAATTACTTTTTTGCCGACCCAATAGATTGTATATTGAACTCCTGTGTCTTGCAAAATTGATGCACAAACTTTTTATTTCTATAATTTTATTTTTAAATCAATTTCATTTGAACGTCAACGAACGGCACTCTTTTTACGTGGGTTGGAAAAATAACATTGTCGATTGCCAACTTCTAAATCATTGCTAGTAGGCCATTGGAGATTGGATCGAGCGAACGAAATTGATACTGAAGCAAAATGAAAATTCTTTCAGATCATACCCCTCAGGAACGGCGACATGGAGCTGGTGCAGGTGCTACAGTGCCTGTCTTTCATAATAATGGTCCTAGGTTCTGTAGTGAAGTTCAACGCTTTCCTGTCTGGGATCGGTACAGTGAGTGATAACGACATCTTAGTTGTACCCATAATTATAAAAGTGGTCCAACTCAAATCAAAAACAAATTAAAAATATTTTGTAATCTATTCAAATGCAATTCTTGAAATATCTGGAAACAGGAAATAGATGACTTGGACCACTTTCAATAATTATGAGCACAGTTGAACGCGTCGAATCGGATCGGACAATAAAGATGATTGTGACTACAGATTAAAGTGATAATGGACACTGTAAAGAATAGGTGGAACACAACGCACCAGGATACGCTGGATATTTTAGAGAGGCGGGCCATTTTGGGCAAGGAACAAGGTGCTATTTATGCGAGTAAGGAAATGCGTTACGAATGAAACCGATAAAAGCGTTTTGTGTCGCTATCGTGTAGCCATATTGTGTATGTTGCAGTATTTATTTACCCGTCAGCATTGTTTGCGATGTTATTCCGCGTCACATCGTATGTACTGGTCGTAACAGCACCCGCCAACTCGAATCAAACCGATCCCTTCCCGCTGATCACGGACTATTTGGTCGACGGAGAGAAAAATTACCTCCCCATAATAATCCACCAAAGTTTTTCGTTCTTCTTCGTTGCAACGATTTACGTGGCTACGGAGACCCTGTTCATCATGTGGCTGCAGCACAGCATCGCCTTGTTCGAACTCGCGAGGTAACAGAACTACTACCCTACTCGATCCTTGATCCGATACTCGACCCGACCCTTGCAGTCTGAGCACTTAAAGTTTTTATAAAATTTTGAGACAACAAGTACATGAACTGATCATGAAATATTATTATAGTCTACAGATTTAGCTATGGTTTCTAGGTACCACATCGAGAAAGGGATTTCCGAGGGACCATCCTACATCTCGGAGGAGGCCATGGAGGTTTACAGAAAGAAGTGCATGGCGACTGCAGTTAGTTATCACAATGAGGCAAAGATGTTAGTATCCATCATGACATGTGCGACGACCACAATTTTGTATTTGAAAATAGAATGAATATTTTGTAAACTGTTACTCTATAGCAGACCTGTCCAACTCATGGCTCGTTCCCCACTGCTTCGGGCCGCTAAAGTGGGCGATAACGTTCCCCCACTATCCGACACAGTCGTGCCGCCAGAATTGAATAGTGGGGGAACGGACTGATCGACGGTGGGAGCCAAGTTGGACAGGCCTGATCTCCAGCACGGTGTTCGGAGAGTCCTAATTTGATTTTAAAAAGGGTGAACAAGTAATTTTCGAGTGCAAGGTGTACATAATATGCAAAAGAATTAATTCCGAATGAAAAACCTATACTAACGTCCATTGGTGGTTTTCAAAGCTTCACAATGGACCTGAAAGACAGTTTCTCGTTCTCGTACTCCGTTCTCCTGGTGTTCGCTGTCGTCTCGTTGAGCATCAATTTCTTCCGTGTAAGTCGATCTACCGTAGCATCGATTGTAACCATTATTGTCGTCCATTTCTCCAAATACGCGCACTTTGCAGCTATCATTTGCCATCTGCGTGACTCACAATATGGAAGAAATGTTGCTGTCCTTGTTGTTTTCCATTTCCGAGTTAGTGTACATGTTCTATCTAAACTATGTGGTGCAACAGCTCCTGGACTATGCGGAGGAATTCTCCATGATCGTGTAAAAAACATAAATTGTATCTCGGACATCGGTTCTCTAAACACGAAGACCAATTTCATTCGTGTTACAGATACTCTACACCGTGGTACCAAATGTCAGTTAGCATTCAAAAGAATCTACTGATTATCTTGATAAGGTGCAACGAGCCGGTCATATTCGACTTCTATGGGTTTTATCATGCGTCGGTGGAAGGCTTCTCAGGGGTTTGTAATTATTAATCATCCACAAGAGCTTCTCCTTCTACGATAGTCTTGTAGAGCATGAAAAGACGAGTTCAACGAGTACCATGACCATACCATTACGATCATGGAATCTCGAGATATGCCTGTCCGAAGGCTGAGACCTAAAAGGGCCTAACCGAGACCTCACCTTTCGAACAGGCATATCTCGAGAACGAATGATCGTAATGGTATGGTCATGGTACTCGTTGGACTCGTCTCTTCATACTCTACGGGAATATCGAAGAAAATATATAGGGTGTCCTTCAAAAAGTGTAACATTTCCAGCTGGTAAAGTCTACAATGTCGTATTTCATGATGATGACATCTCTTCAGTGAGAATGCAACGATTCCTAATCCAGAGATACTGGGCCGAGTAGTAAAATTGTTAGTAAGTGTCGACTTGGCGATTAGTAAATTATTTTATTTCTTTTCTAATAATTGCGAAATAATTTGTTACAGGATTTTCCGTAACAGCCGCAATGCGCGATCGCTGTAATCGATGTTCATTCGAAATGTGCTTCGCATCATCACTGGATCATTTGGTGAATCGCCATGTAACAGATGACAATAATGTCTCGCGAGTGGCTTGATCCACCGACGATTCTGACATCAATATTAAATCGTAGTTGGCGTAATTAATCTGTAAATTATTCCGTTCGGACTAACGAGTCCTTTTGGACAACTCGCTGCAACGACCGACAATCGAACACGATCAGCTCCGAATTTTGATTAACATTTCGACTGCCACTATTTCTTTCGGGAAGTCGTTTTTTTATATTATAAGTAAATTTAACTTCGTCTACTAGGTTACGAAAATTTATTGCTACAATAAATATCGTCTTTTCTATTCTTATATTATCGAATAAGTTGCTCTGATTTCGCGTGACTTTTCTGGGCACTGTACGAGGTAACGTTACAACATGTAGAAATAAAAATGTTTCTATGACAGGAACTCTGTTCGTCTTTTAGCAGAATATTCGGCACTGTTGCTGATCGACTTTGTTGCTTAAACGTCAAGATACTTTGCCGTTCAACGGTGTAGTCTCGCAGCAGGTACCCTACGCGATGGGCAGGGAAGATAGCAGAGGAATTATGGTTGGAATTACAACGTTGGAATTACCAAGATAAGGAAGAAATGGAAAGGATTAAGAGAAAGGGGATTTAGAAGAGAGAAGAAATCATCCGTGCGAAATGAGATATGATTGGCCGGGAAGTGAAAAAAGATGGATGTTAAGGGCGATTGCGAAGATAAGGGTTGAAAGGTTCGAGCTGGAAGGGAAGCTAGAGATGACGGTAAAAGTGCACGATCTAGCAGCTGAAAAGCTGAGGACGCGAAGAAATTCTGTCCTCCTTGAAACTTGATTTTCTATGAATATTCTTTTATTAACAGGACGTGAGTTGAAGAATTGATGTTCGCACAGAGTTGTCTTCTACAATACCGACAGTGTAAGTGTCCTATCTTAATCACTACTAGATACGTATAGTGGTGTGTGTGTGTGTGTGTGACACGTTGCAGTTGCACTGAACAATCGATTACTTTTTATAAAGTGGCGCTGCGTAACCAGAGTCGCCAGATTGAATCTCCCCACTTTACGGTTCCCCTTCCACCGGATTAGTCACGAGACTGCACGCGTCAGAACGTCACGTGACTTCATCCGGCGACTCTGTGTCCTAACGCCAGCTGATCTTGTCTACACCGAAGCGACCACCGTGAAGTAAGAGAAAGCTAGCTTGACGTTCTGCAAAGAACGACTCGAATTTATTTACCGTAGAATAATCGGAAGTCGATCTTTACACAGGCAAACGACATTGTTACCACGCCAAATCCTTCGAGGTTCGCTTGATAGCCACCGGCGAAAGTGAAACCGATCGGTTTGCAATGTTGCAGAAGGAACAACGTCATTTTCTGCGACGCGATCGTTCCCTTGTACCATGGAGCATCGGATCTAGAAGACAGCGAACGTTCAGATATCTATGATCGTGTCTTCATCATCTATGTACTTACAATGACCAGAAGACGTCGCCGCTGGTGTCGAGGCACATCTGACAAATATTATTTATAATGTAGTTGTAGAACAGGATCGACGGTACCAAGGTTAGGTGCACTAACAGTTCCCGGATCTCCAATGACGGCTGCGCCATTATGTAATCGTACGCCTGCAGATTTATTCGAACAGGCTTAGATCCGGAAGCTCCGTCGCACGGACTTAAAGGACTGTGCATAATTCTGCGGCAGTGTTCCGATTGAGGCTCCTTTTTTTCGCGCATGCGCGGCAATTTCAGCCTCAGTAACGTTCGATGAAATCGGATAGCTTGAGCATCCCGCAGACTTTTAAAAAATTACACAACAAATTCAAACTTTTTTTGACGTTTCGATTCTCACTATGCGATTCTTATACAGCTTTTCGCGCTGATTCCGAATCTGGCCTTAATTTTTCTCCTACCGCCAATATAACTGCCTCGGGGCACTAGGGCTCTGGCCGCTCTGCTGCGTCATTGTGGATACGCTCCTGTTTTGGCCGCGCATGCGCGAAAAAAAGGAGCCTATAGGCGACTTTAAATACTAGCGTCTGTAGCACGTGGTCTGTAGAAAACACGCGATCGCGATACGGCCGGTACGCCATTTTGTGCCCGGTACACGTGCGGTAAAATTGGTGAATCGTCGTGGCTTTGTCTTTTCTGCGCGTTGATACACATTAATTTATAAAAATACCAGTGTGTATTGTGGAAGGATGCACAAATAGATCATCGGCGAGGAGTTATCGACTAGAAGAATTGGAAAAAACAATGAAAATGTTCCCGCAACATTATATAGATGGCAACACTAATTGCGCAACACAACATGGCCGCAGTCAACCATCCCTCCCCGCTCGCGTGACGCCCCCTCTCACCCAGAAGTCTACTTTACGCTCAGTCCTTTAAGCCCGTGCTCCGTCGCGCTTAGATCGCGGGATTACGGTGTTCATACTTACGCGCGCCATACACAGACTCGTAGCTACCACTATCGGGCCTTGCGTCGAGAAATACATCTTCCAACAGGTTGCGTATATTAATTTTATGAACCTGATTTTATGAAAAGGTATTATACACTGCGTTTTAGGAACGAGAAGAAATATTGGATACACCTACTCCGCTCCTTGTTGATGCAACTTCACGATACCGAGTATGTTCCTAGTCTCTACTTCTTGTCTCTCAACGGGAGGAAGATCTTCCGATTTATCGAACGCGACGTCACAACGATGCCTGTCGTATATAATACCAATGACGGTTGTTAGTTACTAATTGGAGATTGATATGGTGACGCCATGTGTTTTCGAACGCGTCTTACTTGGTGATCCGAAATAATCCGGCTGCGTGCAGTATAATGATAAACGTTGTGCCGTCGCTTCCTAAGATGGCGGAGCATGGCAAAATGGCACAAGCGAGCATATGCAACAGCATGAAGTAAGAAAGCTTAGGGTTCTTCGGAAAATAGTACAGTTTAACGCCGAGCGCCCAGTTGCTGGGGAAATAGATCCCCAGTAAGTTATATGATGTCAGGCAACCCGCATTCAGAAAGACAACGACTGTAACGGAGTAGGCACGATTTAAGAAAAGAAATACATAACGCGTATACCAACGGAAAGGATCATTCCTCGAGGTCATCTTTCGATAAGGCTAACAAGGTCAATGGAATACTTTTTAAGGCAACCTCGTAACTGTTCGTCAATACTCTTGTCTACAAAGACGAATCCAGCGATCTAAACAACCATACCATTTCGATCATTATGCCAGAGCAATTTGTGTCTGGAAGCATCGAATGTAATACCATTCAGACACAAATGTCTAAAGAGTGAATCATCGAAATGTTATTCTAATCGTTGGATTCACATTTCCACACTCTATAGTAACATCCAGGGAGAACGCAAGATTGTGTTTGAAAAAATACCAATGACCTTGAGAAAAGATTCGTTCCACTGTTGCACGCGTCCTTTGAGATCCGTTATTACTTGTGAAAAGACGATTCCACCAGTCCATGTCCATATCTTGTGCATACATTATTTTGCGTTCTCCCGGATCGGTGATTTCGTTTCTCTGAGTCTCTACTGTGTCGAACAGCACCCGTATCTAAATGAATAAAAGGGAATCGTTATGCGAGCGGAAGTTTCTAATATCCTGTCGCTTGAGACATTTCGCAGGCTCTTCTGAAATGGTCTATCGATAGAGCGACGTCTCGTTGTTGTATTCCTGCAAAATAATCTATTTACAATGACTTATTAATTACAGTTGCTTGCAGTAAGGTTCGCGCGCACTGTAAAAGAGAATAGTCTTCTCGAAGGCTGCTATTCGCAACTTTTCTGATCTTTTTTTCGGAATTTTGAAGATACGTTTCACAAATTTGCGTCGACCAAACATTTAAAAAATTTAACCATCTAGCAGCACCATTTGGACAGCTGCTTGGAGACTTGCGACGCTTTTAGCATAACCTCGAAATGAATATTAATGTATTATGCGAGGAACGCCTATGCAATATAAAATATGGGAGACTGAATTAATATACAGGGGAATACGAATCAGTTTTTCAAATGATTCTTTCGCGTGATCGATCAAAGTAACATCAGCTCGACTTAATTTCATTCGAAGGAAGAGGAACGACAGGAACTTGTAAAAAGATAGTTGCATTTGTTCCATACAGTAAATAATAACTAGACTGAGGATTTTTGTGCTGAACAACAAATGCAAATGCACAAACAAGTTGCAGAGTAACAAATATGAAAAACGGGATTTGTAAAATTTCGACTGGATTATCTCAACTTACGACCGGAATGGTAAAGCAGGTATTGAAACCTTAAAATTTAAACAAATCGTGGCAGAATTTGAACTTACGTTCGCAATGTTCGACAAGAAACACAGGTATCTTGTCAGAAGTATCAAGTAAAATGTCGTATTCGTGATGAAATTGACGACATTGACCCGAGTACTTTCTTCGTCCAAAAACCCGAGCAACTGTAAATAACAATTCGCAATACTTGGCAAAATTAGTCACATTCCCGTGAACCTGAAGAAAAATGATTAATATTGAGAGATCAACACCTGGAACACGAACTCTACCGTGATTGTGAACGTGTACAGAAATCTCTTCGCATAGACAACCCAGCTATCGTCGTACGGCCCCAGTCCAACAATATTTAGAAAGACTTTGACGATCTTCAGATGAATATTCGCGTCCTTTCTAACGTCGTCCATTGCAGCTCCGAAGCTAGTTGTTCGATGTGACGTCGATGGACGAATGACAGGCAGCAGGGACGACCACCTTGCTTATCACATTTTTGCCAGAGAAAACTTTCTTGTTCGAAAAGTTGGGGACGCTTCGACTGTCTAATAACGGGAACGGAGCAATCGGTGTTCTACAATGTTCGAATTCAAGAGAAGCCATAAAATTCCAGTGAAAAAGAAAACAGGCCGCTTTTGACTTCGATCCCGTAATTTGCTGCGATTCAGAAGCAACGACTCGCGAGGGGTGCTATCTATTGTCGCGATCGAATCGATCGCCGCTAACCAGTAATCATCCTGCTCGATCGTGGCCAGTCCGCAAATTGTCTTTCGTTTTCCCGCGAGTCTCGATGTTTTGGTGCGTTATTTATTCAAAGGTTACGCACCGAGGTAAACTCACAACAGAGCAAGGGGACACTTGAGAAAATATTTCGGAGGGCTGCCGGCTCAGTTGTTGTCTAGCTCCCGAGCAGTAACATTTATTTAAAGGTCGCCAAAGTTTTCGTTAATCTTGTCGGGGGTTTTTGTAGATTTATGTACAAGTGCATTACGTCAGTAATAGCAATGCTGCATCTTTAACAATATTGGGTGGATGTGATTTTAAATAGTGAGATTACTATTTGTTCCAGACGCTTTGCCCGATGAAGGAAAAACATGTTCGGGACGTCAACGACAAAAATACCTGAATACCTGGTTTACCATTCCAGTGGTAAGTTGATATGATCCAGTTAAAATCCTGTTTTTTCACATTCGTTACTATGCAATAAACCTTGTTATTCAGCACAAAAATCTTCAGTCTAGTTATTATTTACTGTATGGAATACCTGGCGACCTACAGCCTCTTCTTCCTCAAATGCAACTGTTTGTTACAGGTCCCCGTCGTTGCTCCTCCATCGGATTGAATTAATAAAATTAAGTCGAGCTGATGTTACTTTGATCGATCACGCAAAAGAATCATTTATATTAATTCAGTCTCCTATATTTTATATTGTATAGGCATTCCTCGCATAATGTATTAATATTCACTTCGAGGTTATGCTAAAAGCGTTGCAAGTCTCCAAGCAGCTGTCCAAATGGTGCTGCTAGATGGTTAAATTTTTTAAATGTTTGGTCGACACAAATTTGTGAAACGTATCTTGAAAATTCTGAAAAAAAGATCAGAAAAGTTGCGAATAGCAGCCTTCGAAAAAACTAGTCTCTTTTAAAGTGCGCGCGAACCTTACTGCAAGCAACTGTAATTAATTAGTCATTGTAAATAGATTATTTTCCAGGAGTACAAGAGCGAGACGTCGCTCTATAGATAGACCATTTCAGAAGAGCCTGCGAAATGTCTTAAGCGACAGGATATTAGAAACTACCGCTCGCATAATGGTTCCCTTTTATTCATTTAGACACGGATGCTGTTCGGTACAGTAGAGACTCAGAGAAACGAAATCACCGATCCGGAAGAACGCAAAATAATGTATGCACAAGATATGGACACGGACTGGTGGAATCGTCTTTTCACAAGTAATTACGGATCTCAAGGGACGCGTGCTACAGTGGAACGAATCTTTTCTCAAGGTCATTGGAATTTTTTAAAACACAATCTTGCGTTCTCCCTGGGTGTTACTGTAGACCATGAAAATGCGAATCCATCGATTACAATAACATTTCGATGATTCACTCTTTAGACATTTGTGTCTGAATGGTATTACATTCGATGCTTTCAGACACAAATTGCTCTGGCATAATGATCGAAATGGTATGGTTGTTTAGATCGCTGGATTCGTCTTTGTAGACTCTACAAGAGTATTGATGAACAGTTGTGATATTACAAAGTTCATCAGTAGACAGCGGATTTGATGCATCTATGACAAAAATGGGTAGGTACAATTTAAAACAATAAAAACATTAGAAAAATTTTATAAAAATCTATTAAACATATTAATGTATAATTCATCAGTATAAAGTTCATATAGAAGCAAAAATAGTGAGGGAAACTTAAATATGATTGTTTCGATAAGTCTGAAGATCGATGGAGATTGAGCCTATCGTTTCAACATACCTTCTTAGATGTTCCAGTGGAATTCTGTCAATCTAAATTCTCAAATGTTCAACGGAAGGATTAAATCACCACGCCCCGTTTAAAATGACGAATCGCATCGTGGATCCAAATACAGGTTCGTCCAAGTGAATTGTTCCGAGAAATTATTCGACAATCTTCGAACATCGACTATCGGACACTTACAGTGGCCGGAATTAATATTCGGACGCTCTAAAAAAGACACAGATCTACAAAACGTATTTTTTAAATTTTCAATATAGGCCCACATGAAAAAATAGTAAAATGCAACTTTTAGTATTTTTTCTACAATCCCGATCTATTGCAATTTTTGAAGAAATTTCTTTTCACATCCCGTAGTAAACTAATTGCTCTAGCTTCCCAAAAAAGTTCAAATCGTGTAGTACAATATTAAAAAAGTTATCGTCTTTTTTAGAGCGTTCGAATATTAATTCCGGCAACTGTATGTTCGTCTGTCCACGAGGAGTCGGTTCTACTTGTTTCACGATTGACGTTCTATGGAAGACTGAAGATTTTCGAGGTGTGTCAAAGTCCCGTGTCGCACCGGGGTGTGCGCAGGAAATGCGAGAAAAAACTACGGAACACAGACGACTAACGTTAATTCTCAAAAAGATGTCCCCTTTCATAGAACCGTATAATTTTCCGTAATAGTCTCGCATACATTATCGAGGCGGTGGTAGCGTTATATCGACCTTTCGCTTTCGCCGGTTGCGCATGAATAATTACTTTTGTAATCGTAGAATACGTCAGTCTTAATTGTCTGGCTGCTACGAATGTTTTTTTGCTATGCCGCGTGAGAAAGTATTTTTCGAAGGGGAGAAAAAAAATGAAAACGTAGAAACTGGCTAAACAGGAGGTCGACGAGTCGCGTTTCAACCATTGCTCGCAATGGCTGGCGTGGATACGCATTACAAGTTGAGCATACGTCTGATGACGATCCTAGGGCTCTGGCCATACGGCAATGTGAATTTTCGTCGGGCAAAAATTATCCTCGTGAATACCTTTTGTACATATTTTGTCACTGTACAGGTATAGCCACTTCAACTAACACGTTAGTGCATGTAATATGTTTGTTCCAATCTAAAACTTCGCTTAATTTCTGTACTCGTGATGAACAGGCTAAGAACGTAATCTCTAATCATCTCTCCATCGATACTTCTATTAGTTTCTGTTGTTTTGTAACGAGGTGTCAATCGTTCATTGAAACATGGAAGACAGCCACACGAACGAGATGGTCTTAGAACTCTTATATTCATTTCGTCATTTTCTGTGCACGACGAACGAACGTTCGAAGAACGTGCAAAACTTTTCTGTTTTGACTTCTGCCGACGTAAAATGAAAATGCGGTTCTTTCAGATCACGCCGTTCACGCACGACGACATTGACTTGTTCATGGTGCTACAAAGCATGTCTCTTATAATAATGGCCATGGGTTCTGTCGTGAAGTTCAACGCTCTCTTGTCTGCGGCCGGTACAGTGAGTGCCAAACTATTTCTAGTTAACTTTTCATTGCTCGTATACAGTATTTACAATCTTATTTGTCTTACTTATTTTCAACAAAATGGTAATTAACACTAGGTTTATGGGACCCGTCAAAATGACACGGGTTCTAATATTCTTAATTTGCGATTATTCAGATTGTAAAGATGCTTCCCTAAGGAATTATTTACCAAACTTATTTCTTGGGGTATATACAGTAAATCCTCTATAAACGCAAAAAGGTTCTACACTTTGGTTTCTGTTTACACGCGCTGTCCTTCTCTACGTTGAAGCTCAAAAAAAGTGTCCCGTCTACGATAAATGCAAACGAATCTCCCCGAGGCTTTTGCGTTTATAGAAAATAATGTGAAATAGCTATTTCTAGGCCTCCGTAAACCTACTGTTAAAGAATACAAGCTTCCAGCTTGATTTTATTGTTTTATCTTGATTAGATATATCTTGATTAGAAAATTAAATATATACATATACTGTTTGAATAAATGTTGGAGAAAAGAGATTGAGAAATTGAGGGATGATTATGGACAGCTCTAGTAGCGAAATTGGAGAACAATTACGTCGGATAATAAAGATGATTGCGAACACAGGTTAGGCTCGTGATGAAAGACGTAAGGAGTAAGTGGAACACGACGCACAAGGAAACGCTGGAAATTTTAGAGAGGCGGGCCATTCTGGGGAAGCAACAAGGAGCCATTTATGCAAGTAAGGAAACGCATTATGATGAAACCCATTGTTTTATATGACGATCATGTGTATGTTGCAGTATTTATTTATCCGTCAGCACTACTTATGGTGGTGTTCCGCACCTCATCCTATGTTCTACTCGTAACAGCATCCCCGGACTCAAATCTAACAGATCCTTTCCCGGTCGTGACGGACTATATGATCGACGAGGAGAAATATTTCTTCTTCATAATAATGCATCAAAATATAACGTTCTTCTTCGTTGCAACTATATACGTGGCTTCGGAGACCTTGTTCATTATGTGGCTGCAGCACGGTATCGCCTTGTACGAACTCGCGAGGTAACAAAGACTACCCTAAGAAAACTACTCTTTCTTGCCGGTTCTACAATTCTCAGATGTTTCAATTCACCAAGTACCGCGAAGTGAAATCATAGTCTCGATACGCCAATTAATATCAGTATTCGAAAAATTATACAAACTCAGATGAGGGTGCATTAACCCTCCTGCGAGTGCTAGGCCTATGCCGGAGTCACATCTGACTCATGCCGATATTTCACTAATGCATTTAAGTGGTCGGCTGAGCAGCGATATCTTTCGTTGGAAAAGGATAGCATATGACATACCCTCTCGTTCTAGCACTAAGCGATTTCAAAAGAACAACTTCAAAAGAAAAAAAGGGGATAGCGATTTTCTCGTTTTTAACCCATTGCACTCGGAGCTATTTTAACTCGAAAATTAAACATTTTTTCCGACCTAGAATATTTCCGTTCCCTATATGGTTTTTAAAATTTTATGGTACAACAATTTTCAATGGCGGCTCAGTGTCACCATTCTAAGGGTTAAATTAACAGTGTCGCCTTATATCGAAATAAATCTGTACATTAATGCACGTTTAAAACCACGATCTCTAATTTCCAGTTACCACATGGAAAAAGGGCTCTGCGACAGACCGTCCCATATCTCGAAGATGTTCATGGACGCTTACAGAAAGCAGTGTTTCGCAACTGCGGTTACATATCACAACGAGGCAAAAACGTTAGTAGTTAAAGAAAGCTTTTATTATCGAATGATTTCCGTGATGTTAACGTTCACTCATGGTTATTTCTTGTTAAAGCTTCCTGATGTTACTGAAAAATACATTGTCATTCTCGTACGCCGTTCTGCTGGTGTTCGCCGTCGGTTCATTGGCAATCAATTTCTTTCGTGTACGTCGACCGTCCTCCGATTAGAACAGACCTTGTTCAACTTGTTGGAGACAACGGGCCCGAATGTGGCTCGTGGATCGCGAGTTGAACAGGCCCGCGTTATGATACTTTATCATGTATTTCTTGAAATATATCTTTTCAGCTATCCACTGCTATATCCGAGACACACGACATAGAAGAGATGATACTGTCCTTTTTGTTCTCCATGTCCGAGTTGGTCTACATGTTCTATCTGAACTATGTGGTGCAACAAACCCTGGACTATGCGGACGATCTACCCACAATCATGTAAGCTCGAATCATCAATTTCGAGTTTCAATTTCAACGAAGATCAATTTTATGTTACAGTTACTCTACTCCGTGGTACAACAGGTCAGTCGCCGTTCAGAAGAATCTATTAATTATCTTGATAAGGTGCAGCGAGCCGCTTGTATTCGACTTTTATGGTTTTTATAATGCGTCGGTGGAAGGCTTCTCAGGGGTTTGTAATTATGTATTAATAATCCACAAGAGCACAGTGGCAACCAGTGTCACTGGATTGAGACTTGTCTCCCACGCCACCCTTCCCCTTCTACGACGCTGTTCCCCCATTTTCTGCGGTAGTGGCAGAGAGGGGGTAACTGTATTCTCCTTGATTCGATTCCCCTAATCTGGCGACACTGGTGGCAACATTTCTACGTAAATGAATGTACAGTAAACGCCCCTTTACTGTCCAACAGCCGTGTTTTGCACGGACAGTGATCGTAGCCGGACACTATTTTTGATTTGTGACTGCGTCTACCGCGCCGAGCGAGACTTCGATAGAGAGCCGGCAGTGGAGTGGGCAGGCACTGAACAGTGATCGTGCCCACGAACCCGGACAGTAAAGGGGCATTTATTGTACTTGGTAGAAATGTAATATGGATCCAAAGTTATTTCGATCGAAATGACTATAATTGATAACGAAGGAGATTCGACGAATTATTTAGTAAAACTGATCAGTGTTTTACATGTAAATTCACTCTGATTTTCAGTTGGTGAGGGCCACAATGTCTTACTTTATGATGATGACATCTCTTCAGTGAGAATCCAATGTTCCCTAATTCATCGTTACTGGGCCGGGTAGTAGTCCTGTTAGTAAGTGTTCTTTTCACGATTCTAAGTACTATTTCATTGTTTCATTGCACGATGTACTGGTTCAAATTCCGAAATAACTTATTACAGGATTTTCCGTAGTGCATGCGTACAACGAATCTACCTTGCATTTGTGAAACAGGTACTGAGGTCTGTTTCCTTGCGGGAGATTCGAATGGTTTTAATAATAATTCCGAACCGATATTATACTAACCAGTCTAGACATTTCTATCGAACTGGATCCATGTTCTATCCTACAGATGTGCATACGTCTACCATGGTGTCAAACGAATGCAGAAAGAGCTAGCTGACGTAGAAATTATTTTTTCATTATTCTACAAATTTTCAAAGAACTGGTCCAGCAGGTTGACTAAACGGTTTAAGCATTGACTGACTAAAGTTAAAACAAAAATATATGTATATATCCGTAGCCAATGAAACTATTAAAGTGCAATGAGTAAGATACGCTACAATTAATTTAATGAAGTTTCGAAGAAATGAAAGTAACGACGAGAGACGCACAGAGAAACCTTACTCGTGTGTGATATGCGTGTATGTTTACATGTAAATATGAAAATGAAAAAAATCCTTTCGTACCAGAACAGACAATTCATTCAATAAATTTTGTTAAATAAGGATCATGTTGGAATTCATTTCTATAGTAAAAATCATGCCGTTCTCTCGGGAATGTGTGTCCGAATGATTTTAGTTTTCAAATTAGACTGCGGATCTTTATGCAATTATGGCTTCCGAGAATCTTCAAAAAATGCTAGGATATAAATACAAAACATGTCAGAATTTAATACGATTTTATATAAACATTTTACATAAACATCCGCAGTCTATTAATGATATTAAACTTACGAATCCCATCGTGGATGCAAACATAGATTCCTTTAAGATAATTGTCCCAAGAAATTATTCGATGTTCGTTTATCCACGAGAAGTCAATTCTATATGTGTCACGCTTGACGTGCTGCGGAAGACTGAAGATTTTCGAGAAATATCGAGTCGGAGAAACGCGAGGAAAATATACGGTACACCAGTAGCTAACGGTAATTACAAAAGA
>CM052249.1:9745621-9868519 GCA_028455795.1 Lasioglossum marginatum
GTACCATGACCATACCATTACGATCATTGAATCTCGAGATATTCCTGTCCGAAGGCTGAGTATTTAAAAGCACCTAACCGAGACCTCACCTTTCGAACAGGCATATATCGAGAACGAATGATCATAATAGTATGGTCATGGTACTCGTTGGACTCGTCTCTTCATACTCTACGAGAATATCGAAGAAAATATATAGGGTGTCCTACAAAAAAAATGTCAGCTACCATTCAGGAAATATAAAATATTTTTTTCATATGAATATCACACTTTTCTGTGACTGTATGTCGTCTCATTGAACCCTTTTTTCCAGCTGGTGAGGACCACTGTATCTTATTTTATGATGATGACATCCCTTCAGTGAGAATCCAATGTTCCCTAATTCATCGTTACTGGGCCGGGTAGTAGACTTGTTAGTAAGTGTTCTCTTCGCGATTCTAAATATATTATTTCGTTGTTTCATTGCACGATGAACTGGTTCAAATTGCGAAATAACTCGATTACAGGATTTTCCGTAGTTTATGCGGCAGGTATAACCACTCTACATTGCATTTGTGAAGCAGGTACTGCTGTCTGTTTTCCTGCCGGGAGTTTTGAATGATTTTATAACAATTTCGTACCGATGTTATGCTAACCAATCTAGACATTTTAGCTGTAATTGACATTTTAAGGAAATGTAAGTAACGAGACGAGAGAGACGCAAATTGAAATCTTGGTCGTGTACAATATTCACGTTTACATCTAAATATGAAGATTCAAAAACATGCTGATTCTTTCGTATGAAACGTGACAAATTTATTCAATAAATTTTGTTAATAAGTGTCATGTTCTCAATTTATTTTTACAATAATAATCTTGCCGTTCTCGGGAATGTGTGTCCGAGAAAGCACCAAAAAAGCTGGCTGACGTAGACAAACTATTTTTCCTCTATTCTACAAATTTTCAAAGAACTGGTCTAACATGTTAATTAAACGATTTAAGCATTGAACGACTAAAGAAGAAACAATGAAGTTCCAAAGAAATGAAAGTAACGACGGGAGACGCGTATAGAAACCTTGCTCGTGTGTGGTATACATAGTGTCTCAAAATTTCTTCGACATCCGGAAATGGGAGGTTCCGGAGATCATTTGAAGCGACATTTTCCTTTGCAAAAATGGCGTCCGCGGCTTTGTTAAGGAGTTATTAACGAAAAACACGCGCCGCGACGCCGCCAACTGTCAACTGGCCGACTGTGGCAACACGCGTCTAGGTCGCGCTCTGATTGGTCCTTGTTTAATAACTCCTTAACAAAGCCGCGGACGCCATTTCTGCAAAGGAAAATGTCGCCTCGAATGATCTCTGGAACCTCTCATTTCCGGATGATGAAAGAATTTTGAGACACCCTATATGTGTGTACCTTTACATGTAAATATGAACATTAAACAAAACCTTTCGTATCAAAACAGACGATTCATACGATAATCATTGTTGAGAAAACCATGTTATACGTATGTAATATTACTCCGGTGATGACATTCGCTTTATTAAATTCATGTCGGTAACAAACGTTTGATTTAGCGAATATTTAATTCGACTGATAATTGCTGACAATGATGCATTTCTGTAATTACGATACATACAATCTGGCGTCGGAGATATTCGGCTTATGGTCGGTCCGCTTATGCTTCTCTTAGAAAACGTAAGGTACTCACCTGGAAACAGAAGAACGACAATACGTTTATAAAATATCACAAGATGCAGAGAAATACAATTTTTGGACATAATACAGGTTCGACGCCTTGGGAAACGGAAACCACGTCAGAAATGATTGCTCAGGTGGATATACAATTGACAAGTGTTTTAACATTGAACCTATTGGGTTGGCAAGAAAGTAATTGCGGTATTTTAAGGTGCAATAAAAAACCCAATTTTTTTGTTCGATGATCTTTCCGCTCTTTCCTTATCGGCCAAAAACTGATCCAAGTGCGATTTCGGGTCATCAGCATTAGTGAGAGTTTATTGCTTGAATAAAAAAATTGGGTTTTATTTCACTTCAAAATACCGAAGTTACTTTCTTGCCGGCCCAATACATCTTCGATATTTCTTAATTGTGATAGTTTATACATTCTGTATGTAAGAGCATACATACCAGAAAGTACGAGTTAATCATTATTATCCTCTAAAAGAATTCCTTCGAATTGTTATACACGTAACATCGTGGACTCATATTTCCAGAGAATACATGACCATCAAGTAAGACACTGCTAATTTGGCCATCTGCAAAAGAGGATTCGAGAAGACCTGAACAGCTAGTCAATTCGCGATGAACATCGACAAATAAATATTCTGAAATGTTGTACCACGGTGAATCCTTCGTAAGATGGACGGAAAATCCCGCCAAACACGAAAACAATATCTTTAATACTGTGACACATAATGAACAACAATAGTTTCTGCGCTGGCACAGTCGCCCTGTACCACGTGCCAGCATATCTGCGCAGAAACGGAATAAAAATCGGCCGTTTATCTCAGAATTCGATATTTAATCCTCCATCGAAAAACGTGGGTTCGACTCACGTCTCAGAAAAGAATTCGGCGCCATTGTTGATGACCATTTGTCCTAAATGGTTCGTCAGCCCGAAGTACAAGATGTGTCCGAGGATGACGGCCGCTGTGGGAACAATTTGCGACAGCTTCCGAAATCGCAGCATGGCGTAGGAGAACTGTCCCGGAAACAACATTCAGTAGGTTCCTTTTATTCAGTAAGCGCAAGCGTCGCACAGTGGGGTAAACCGATGAATTTTCTATCAAAATCAAAGAACTTTCGATAGAAATGCTGGAAATTCTTCATCACTGGATATTTTTCCCGTATTCTGCAATATTTCAGCTTTAGTTTAAAAAAAAATCATCGCTCTATCTCATTTCTATCGAAAGTTCTTCGATTTTCACCCAAAATTCATCGGTTTATTTCACTGTGCTACGGAGAGAAGAGACTCGGGTCAGTGTCGCCAGATTAACACTTGTCCCCCACTCTCCGGCGGCGAGCATACCCACGCCTCTGCCACGGACCGGTGACGCGTTATGGCGTCGTGGAAGGGTAGAGTGGGAGGCAAGTCTCGGGTCTCTTCTTCCCAATGTTAGGACGCGTAAACTCACACGCAGGAGGTTCAAGCTCAGAGAGGCCATCGCCAGCACAAGCAGAAAGAAATAGCCCATCAGAATCGAGTCGTCTGCCAGCTGCTTATACCTTCGTGCCGTTAAACAAAGGAACAATGCACAATTTGCAAACGCTTTCCTCGGAGCAACGGATACTAACCGAAAAAGACGCACGTGGATTATCGCGATGTCGATTAGCTTTGCGATAGTCGTTCTATCCTTCTTCGGAGCGACAACGTCCATTTCGTCATCGTTGAAAGCCTTTCGCATGCGGTGGCTGTTAACACATTACCGACCGGTGATCATTGCATAATTTTGACAAATCATGGCTAAATACTTTTTAATGGAATCTTCAACAGTGACAGCAATTTTCATTGTGAACTGATAACAAGTCACCCTCAATAACGTCATCTGATACTTTCATTTAAGATTGTAAAAGAAAATTTCTATGTTTTCTTTTGCACAATTATTGAAAATCCTATTAATAGGCTTTCGGTAAGTAAAGCGTTAAGAAACGGACGCAACGAGTTAGAGGTATGTTCAACTTTTGAATTTTAGGAACTACCGCAATATTTGCGCGATCCCGAAATTATGATGGCTGCATAGAACCGTCGTCGTCTCTGTCCCACCCAAAGCCATCAATCCAATGAGAACGACAATGTACGTGTGCATCAGTGAAACCAAATAATATCTCTCGTCGTTCTTCGTGTACATTAATTTCAGATGCGAATACACCATGTAGTCATCCGCAGAAGCTGTGGAATTGGTCGCACCGTGCATCGTGGTTATGAAGACTACGTAGCTCATGATCATCACGTGAATCCCGGCTGCAAGTGTGGAAAACGTTTCTGTACATTAATCATTGATCTTCAAGTAACAACATAGTTACCCGCCAGAATTATCCCCATGAGCTTCCCGTCATCAGCGTTCTTCAGCAAGATTCCCATCTCGTACGGATCGTTTATTCGTCTCCAATCTTCGCGTATCATCTCTAGCGCTTCCTTCACCTAGAAAATGGCGGGCACCCTCTTTCTTCGACTCGCGAGCATTTTATTTCGCACAAAGGACCGCAGTCTATTATAACTCGACTGCGGACTGTTTATGCAATTTCCAATTTTTATAGACGCATTTCGAAAGTGCAATGAAATAAAATCCTATTTTTAATGAGATCAGTCTTTGTAGATCGGAAACAAATAAAAATCGTACTGAAATCTATCGAATTTTATATTCTAGCAATTTTTAAAAATTTTCATAAGCCATAAATGCATAAAGGTCCGCAGTCTAGTTATAGCTATTAGTTGCTGCAGGGTAAATATTGACAAAAGGAGTCGCGTTGCCCTTGTAATACGTTGTCAATATTTACCTGATGCAGTTTCGACTTACACCCTTCATGTTACACAGATACAGCAGGTGCTTCAAGAGTATTATCAGGGTGAAGGTGATGTTGGTCACCGCGTCGAAGATGATGTTGGTACTGAGTACCTCGAAAAACAATACCGACCTTATCTAGAACCAACGAAAATCCTCTGCACCATTTTCTCCTGGAGTCTGCAGGATCACTAGACTGCGGATCTTTATGCAAAGTAAAAATATCCCGCATTGATCGTGGGGAGCAGGAATAAAATAGAAATTGATTTCATCTCTTACCGACTTTGTTGCATTCAAAACAGCATTGCAGTATTTTGAAAATTTTCTGATCCTTTTCCCTCAATAATTCCCTCATAAATGCATAAAGATCCGCAGCCTAGTGATCACCATCGACAGTACCTGGACCATAATCGCGGACACCACGATCAACAGGTAAGCCACTCTCTTCGCGTAAGTGAACCATGTTCTTCGCTCGTACGGCCAGAGTCCGGTGCACGACAAGAGAAATCTGTTCACGGTGTAGTGATGATCATCGAGACTGTCCATCACTGCGCCAACGCTGGGTCGCGTCTGAGCTGGTCTCGAAAATTCATGTTTCACCTTTCGGTCACCCTTCGTTCACCCTTCCGTGTCGCGTCAATAAATAATGACGGAAAACATCGCCGCACAAAGGAGGGGGAGACAATGTCAGGAATCGGTCACAGACGAGCGCGATGATTATGGGTTCGCTGACTATCGATCGGATCGCGGAGCTTGCAAATAGAAATTGTTACCTCTAAATCCCGGTAAATTGCACGGCGGAGGTGAACCCCATTGTTAAATCTTTTTTTTCAGAGGAAGGGTGCTCTCCCTCTTAGATTTGAATGTCGTGGATTTACGGCGCACCGTCTGCCGGTTCCCATTGAGGCTACCTTCCGGGAAAAAATGAAGTCAACCAAGGCGACAAGCGACCCGATCGGCCTCGCCGAATTTCATTCTTCCGTTGTCCTTCCACCGTGCAACAATCTGCTCCCAGTGAACCTGCAGCTACTTACGCGTCTACATAGGCTACCTCTAGGATCCGAAGGAAGGGACTCGGCTACACGGCCGGGATAGGTAAGCTCCTTCGTCTAATCCCCACCGTGAACGCTCCGGTGGCCTTTAGGTTAATTATTAACACGTGTATATTAATATGTTAATGTTTGTATTAATGAGTATTAATAGACTGCGGATCGATTGCGAGATGTAGAAACCAGATTAAATGTTCACGTCTTCAATTTTGAATTTCGTACACTCAATTTTGTGGTATAAGTGAATTATACAATACTCGTGTACACGCTAACAATAAGATATATTAAATTGCAGCCAGTATAAAAATAGTTCTTAAAAAGTGTATTTCACATTTTTCAAGGTCATCCTTCGCACGAAAATAATGTTTCCGTTAATATTATGCACGCTGTAATATTACCACATTGACGCGAGTACACACACGGGTGAATTTTAAATTAGTCGACAGCGGATCTTTGTGCAAGATAAACATTCTACATATACCCGAATTGCAACAAATTTATCTTCTTTCTTAATATTTCTAGTAATGTTTTCTTAACGTTTTCCTACACCTACACGTTTTTGTCATGAACGCATCAAATCCGCTGTCTAGTCGGTGGGCTTCTAGATAATTATAATCGAGTCACACCGGTGCAGAATACATCACTGTGAAATAGGAAAAGGACATCTTCAGAAGCTGCAAAGAAGAAATAATTCGTGGAACAAGATCGTTGAATTAAAATGATGGATTAACAATATTTCGTTACCCTCCCCAATCCTTCGAAACCCGGTATGAAGAGACCACCAATTAGGAAGGTGTAGGTCTTCGTCGAATGATGTATGAAAAACAGTAACAATTTTTGCGTTCGCACCGACACCGTGTACCACCGACAGTTGCATCTAAAAAGTATATTCGTTGTGCTCTATTGTAAACTGTGTAACGTGAGAATATTTGGGCACATCCTTAAAGACACTTTTATATATTTTATAGAGAACCCATCTTCCCTCTAATTACCTTAATCGGCGTTACTTACAGTTCCGTGAACAGCTCGGCACTACTGTCCATGACTATTTGTCAAATATAGTTTATCAGATACAGGCACATTATGTGCCCGGATATTAACATTAATTGAATTATCAACTCTTTCAGTTCACATTGTTGCTGCAGCGACTGAGCCATCTGCGTGTTCCATGAAGATGTTAGATTTTGGATCGAAATCGAGGCATTTCGTGCGAAAAGTGAAGATTTCAACATTTTTCAACACTTTCAGGGAGCATTACTATACTTACACGCAGGACATTCAAGCTCAAAGACATGACCCCCAGCAACATCAACAGGAAATACGAAGTGGACAGACAATTCGTCAATTTTCCGGCGTACCTTGAAAAAGAAAATGCAAATCCTGTCTTTCCACGACGACTATACTCGACATGAACGACAGTTAATGAATTACGAACTTGATCGCCACTTTGTGCAGCTTCGTAGCGCTGATCAGTTTGCCCATCGCTAATTGATCTTTCTCGAAATCAGACATCCCGGATGATTCAACGAACACCGTTTTCACACGGTAACTAATTATACGGAACAGAGCTGATTATTTAGATTGATATTAGGCTGATTAATTGCAGTAATTGTTCTTACCGGACAATCTGAAACAACGTACGCGCATGATGAGCGAATATAACTGTTAACAGTTCAGGCCCGACCAGGCCCGTTGTCCCGCCTGCTATTAACAGAATCGAATGTAAGTGCAGGACGTAAGAGAATTTCGGATTATCGGTGAAATAATACATCTTTATATGTATGTCGAGACCATCCTTGAAATTGTTGTAATTGTTCGTCAACAAATCGTAGAGCACGTAGCCGCAGACTGATAAATAAATGATGACTGCAACGGTGCACGTTCAATTAAATTAATTAAATTAATTAAATTAATCGATCGATTCTTCCAGATCAATTCTAATACACAGGGGACTGACAAATAAACAAACAGGAATTCTTACTTGCAAAACTACGATTTTTAGCGTTCACATCGGCGATATTTGTAAATATAATTCTGCGCTCGTTCTCGTCGGTAATGGACGTTCTGTGGTGTGTGATTGTATCGCACACCTCCCTTAGCTAAGGGAATAATTAATTAACTAATTAAAATAATGAATATAATATTTATTTGCAGGTGCAGATTACTTCCACTTACGAACTCACTCCTACACAGGAAACTACTATGTTTATACATAACTATAACGATTAATGTTACATTCGTCACAAACGTGACGATTGTGTTCCGAGTGTACACTGCCTCGTGCAGAAACGCTGCCAGCTGAAAGCAACGATGCAAACGTTTACAAACCACGCATTAAGCAAATTCGAGTGCAGTGATGGACAGAATGACGAGTCACTTTATTAATATATTATAATTGGATTGCAGATTTTATCCAGATAGTATACTCGAACGCTAACAGGAGAAGAGATGGTACAACAATGAATTTGGACTCGTTTTAAATGGGAAGCTTCAATCTTCACGAACAAAATTAATTTTCGCATATAACTTTTTTAATATTGGACTATACGATTTGAACTTTCTTGAGAAGTTGAAGCAATTAGTTTACTACACGCTTTGAAAAGAAATTTTTTCAAGAATTGCAATTGTTGCGTGTTTTCTAAATTTTCGATATAAGGTCACATAAAAAAGCTGCGGAATACAGCTTTCAGTATTTTCTCTGCAATTCCGAGAGTTTGCGATTTTCCTAAAAAAATTTTGTCGCGTTGTCCTACATAACTTCTTAAAAAAGTTCAAATCGTCCAACATTAAAAAAGTTATGCAAGAAACGCCCTCGGACCCGCGCCGTTTCTTAGATCGTGTAGCTCTGCTATTCTCACTTTTCGGATCAATATACAGTGACTCCCACTAATATTCGGACACTTTTAAAAACAGGACAACGTTTTTAATATTGAACCATACGATTTGAAAATTTTTGGGAAGTTAGAACAATTGGTTTGCTGCACAACGTGACTAAAATTTTTGAAAAAAATTGCAAGTTGTCGGAATTGCAGAGAAAATACTAAAAGTTGCAGTTTACAACTTTTTTATGTGGGCCTATATTGAAAATTTAAAAAATACGTTTTGTAAATCTGTGTCAATTATATGCACTGTGAAAGTTTCATCGAAATCGGTTGATGCTGAAAAAAACGACAGGCGACAGAAAGATGTAAGAATCCTTAGATTTACTGCAGTTATAGGCCGAAAATCGTGAAAATCTGCAATTTTTACAATCTTTAAACGTTTGTAGCTCACTGCAACGTCGATCGATTTGGACGAAATTTTCAGAATATGTTTAATTCAATATAGGCCCACATAAAAAAGTTGTAAAATGCAACATTTAGTATTTTTTCTACAATTCCGATCAATTGCAATTTTTGGAAAAATTTTTTTTCCGCATCCTGTAGCAAACTAATTGCTCTAGCTTTCCAAAAAAGTTCAAATCGTATAGTACAATATTTAAAAAGTTGTCGTCTTTTTAAGAGTGTCCGAATATTAGTGGGAGTCACTGTATAAAGATCAAGATCAACGAGTAGAAAGAGCAATACCTGGAACACGATCCCCGACAACGCCAGCAACGCGTACGCCCCTCCTTTCACATAAACGAAGTATGTTCGCTCGTACGGCCACAGTCCGACGGCCGACAGAAGAAATTTGATCAGTTTATGGTGTTCGCTTATTTCGTCCATTGCTCTGCGAAAGCCGGACACCGTCTAACTTGAGAGTTCCAGAAAATTGTCTGACGACCTTCGCATTGTTGCTTCCCTCCGGGCGTAGAATTTTTTCGTCGCGGTTGTGTAAATAAATAACGAACCGAAATATCGTGGGACATGTCAAGGGAAAGGACAATATCGAAATAGTCGCCCATCGAGTGCTATGATTACAGGTTGCGGCTCATCGATCGGTTCGGGATTCTGCATTGTTTCCCTCGCGGCGAACCCCTCGATTTTGTTGAATCACTATGCCGATATATGGAGTTCGATTCGAGCATTGTCCACGGTACACCGATTGCCTTTTCTCACCGTTATCGATACCTAATGCCTGCAGCCCCTCGCCCCCACCATTTACTATAATCGGAAAATCGCAGACCTACACTCCACCGTAGACGCTCCGACGAGCAACAAGTGACGCGAGCTTCTGCGCTTATGGTCGCGCACTCCGTCCGTGTCTTACGAATACGTTGACTAAAAATCGGGAGAAATTAATAGCATTACGTTGGATGCTTTACGTGCGCGTATATTTGCAATCTGAAGTCTACAATTTCCAAATATCGTTACACTACGTTTCAGATCATTGTATCGAGCACAAGAACATGAAGTACGACATCGACATGTTGCATATCTAAAAAGAAGCAGAAATTAATCTCAGAGAATAATCTATATGGAGCACATTGTGATGTACCATCGCAAAACCTTCGCACGAAGGCGGATACACTTTTCCAAGCGTGAGTATGCAAGGTTTTATGCTTCTTTTCATAATTAAGATGATTAATTTCTGCACCGGTACTGGGATCGAGTACCACTCCGTGTCGTATCTACAAAATTCACTGAACTAAATAATTTGTGCGTTGCATTTTGCGAGATTCATTTCATTTCATTTAATTCAAACGTGATTGGCTGCTCGATAAGTGTACGTTCGGTGCCCCGAGTCTCGCGCTTATCGAGCAGCCGCTGTACAATTGTAAACTTTCATACGCACATTATTCCGAAAACGTTGCGGCTATGGTTTATCAACAATTGCGACGCGTAGTTGCACAAGAACATATAGCTGAATTGAAAGATTAAGAAATAAGTTGCCTCTGTTAGGTCACGAGTAGCTTGTGTCACTTTCACAGCGTTAGAGAGCTGGACAAACATAACACGCCTTACTATAATGGTTAACGATTTGTTTCACATACATCCTAATTATTGTAATAATTGATCGAAAATCGACGTTACTCACAGTGTACAGAGTCATGGTTACTGACGTCGAGCCGAATACGAGGAAACCGAAGTAGGATATCGAGTAAATTTCTCGTTGGACGTCGGCGAATCTGATTTGATTGTTTAGAAAATTAGTTACGACGAAATTATAGAATATAAAATTCCACTTGAATTTTATTAGACAGCAAAACGAAATTAAATAATATTTAGAGAATCTAAAGAAAATATATGTTCAACTCTACAATAATTTCGATTATTAACAGAAAAGTTCGCAGGCCAGTTCAGAGTCGCCAGATTATGGTTACCCTCTCTCTGCCAGTAGGAGTAGTCACGTGACTGAGGCGTGGCGAAGACGTGGGGAAGGTAAAGTGGGGGGACGAGTTTGAATCTGGCGACTCTGGTCCAGCTAATATACTGACTCGATGGCTCCTTGATGAATCATCGTTGCCTCGACTAATTTCGTACGAACTGAAAGTGCCTCCTTAGCGTTGATCGCACGTTGCAGACGATGGCTACGAGTTCTTAATATTAATTAGTGAATAATTGCAATAATTCAATTCATGTTTCAGAACCTTACCCGGCGATTTTGAACATGGCGCAGTTGTGCATAATGAACATGATGACAGACCCGTCGATGATGGTCATCGTCGCGACTCCCAAGAAGATAATGATAGTCAGAATGGTATTGATCGACACGAAGTGTTCGATCGGATCGATCACGAAGAACTCGACTGCGAACAAAAATCTTCTGGGACGAGATTCGTTCAGAGGCACCAGGAAGTCCAGGACTATAGGTGCGTACCCGTACATCACCGTAACTAATGACCCTGGTGCTGCGAATACTATAATTTTTATAGTTTAATCAAAATAAGCCGAATTTTTAGCCATTTCAAGTTTTAGCCGTCAAGTTTCATGGAGTTAAAAAAGGTTAAGAAAGCGTTCTCTTCTCCTTACGTATGAAAATCGTGCGGACGAGTTTGCTACTCTCGGTATACCTCTTCAGTATATCATACTCATCCGTGTCATCCAACCTGTTCCAGTCCTGTTCGACGCGCGCGAACAAGAATTTCACCTGACGCGAACAATTCTCACGATCAATCGCTGAATAAGATGTATAATAACTAGATTGCGGATTTTACGCGTTTGTGGAAACAATGAGCGAGTGTAATTTCGATCAATAGCACGATTAAATGAATTTATAAGTATTTCTTATAGTCGGAGCTATTTTAACTTGTAATATTAAACATTTCCTCCGACCTAGAATAATTTCATTGTACATGATTTTGTAATTTTGTGGACATAAAACCACTAAACGGAGAAATAAGTAATTGGTTCGCAGGTCTCGCAATTGATGCAAACGATTTTTACTTTGCATAAAGATCGGCAGTCTAACGATAACAGCGGCTCTCATCAACTTACTTTTTTAATGTGAATATACAACATTAGATATTTGTTGAAGAACGAGTAAGAGCAGTGAATGAATATCACTGTTCTACACATCTCTGTTAGGCTGTATTCGTTCATGCACAGAGCAGCCACCTAGAATTCATTAATTCTATGTTAAGAATCATTTATGAACAATGACTCTACCTAATTTAATAATTCCACGTACAGAGAACAACGTTTACCTGAACAACGCTGCCCATGAGAAAGGAATAAAGCAGAACGAGCCTGAGAAGTACTTCCGGCGCCTTCGGCTCCGTGTTCCATAGTCGCAGGAACTTCAGAATCCCGTAATTGAGCTTATAGTAACGATAGCTGGAGAAGTTCATGTTCGTCCGGAGGGTCGCACACGTCTAGCGTTGAGACACTCGACGATCCCTTCGAATTTCTCGAAAAATGTTTTTCCCCAACCTTTCCGTGGGAATTCCGGAGAAATTGCGGGTAAACGGTGACGTATCGAACGGTCGAATTTCTTGGGAATCGTTCAATTCCGACTTTAATACCGGTTTTTTGTTCGAACCGGAAATGATCGGTTCTTCCGATATTTCGCGACTTTGTGGCTTTTGCTTTCTATCGTGCCTTGCGAACCCCCTCCATGAATTTTTAATGCTCGCGGACGCTACGTGGATTTTCCGGACCCGACAACAGTGTCAGTCTTGTTTCGTTGGTTGCAGTACAGAGATCGTGTTTTCTTGATTGTTGCATTTAGTGACAGTGGTCTTCGTGCTGGTAAATCAGTATTACATTAATTGTATTTAGACTGCGGATCTTTATTCAAAATTGTCTGCATCGTTCGCAGATTTAACGATTTTAACCCCTTACAATATCGTGTCCGACTCGTGATGAGATTCTGATAAAAATGTATGTTGATAATTTCCTTTAAACCGAAATAAAATTCTATTTTGGTTCTGTTAATATACAGCTATTGGAGAACACATAGACATACAGTTTATATCGATCTTTAGGTAATTACGATCTACAAAGAAGATCTAATCACCGTAAAATAAATCGTAGGGCAAGGGGTTAATAGAGGAGAACATTTTTTAAACAATTTTGCAACCTCCACTTCTTATTTACCCTAATTACCTGACGTCTTCGAAACTCACAAGTAATCCTTCCGCGTAAGGGTGCACTGTTGCGCAAGGGAGCACTTCTTCGACGGTCCATCGCGTAGGTGTGATTTAAAAAGACGTTTAGCAACGTAGGTGTAATCTAAACGAATCCAAAAATACTTTCATATTATTTTCAACCTGTTGAACGTATCCAGACAGAAAATTAATTTCTACGTCACTCCGGTTTCTTGCGAATCAGATGGATAATTTATAATTTCAGAGATCCGCTGTCTACTGAAATTCATAACTAGACCGCGGATCTTTATGCAAAAAATGTTTACATTGATTGCAAGACAGAGGAGCCAAATAAAAACTTCTTTCTTCTTTTAATTATCTTATCAAGGTGAAACTAATACACTGGTGGCGTGAAATCGTTTAAATATTTATGCCCACTGTTTTAAATTGTACGTACCCCTCTTTGTTACAAACACATAAAATCCGCAGTCTATTCATAGCTGAATATCTTGAACACGAAAGCCGCATTTTACACTTTCTGGCACAGTTTGCAAGGACATCACTAAATGTTTCATTTGATTGAATGTCGCAGATCTGCGTCACTGTACTTGAAGAAGATGATTGAGTAAAAATGTCGAGGACCCTTCCGAACGGAACGAAGACACTGTAGAGCACGCAATATCGAACGCAATTCTCTTCATGTTCGGTTGGAGGACAGTGTGATGAGTTGGCCAGCATCACGAGAGACAAGAAGATGTTCCAAACAGTACCGAAGTCATCGGCAAGAGCAACGTCGGCGACTATCATCGTGACACGACGTCAGGAACGTGACTGGAACGCGATCGATTCGCCGATGTTTATATACGGGCGCTCTCACTCCCTTTTTCGAATTGACAGCGCGATGGAGGGGACAGTCGCCGCGGAATGATTGGCATAAGCTGTAATTTTGAAAACGGCCGGCCATCGGGATTTTTCTGACGGCAAGGGTAGAAAACGGGGTGCATTAGTGATGACCGTAAAAGAACAGCCCTTACACTCCTGCTCTTGAACTCCCCTCATGCTTCGAGTAATCGAATATCGATATCCCTTATTCGTATTCAAAAATTCGAAAAATTTCTTCGCAGGTGCATAAAGATCCGCAGTCCAGTGAGAATTTTGTCAAAAATTTTCGAGCTTCTAGTTCTCTAATTGGAAGAACAATTTTTGGAAATTTCTGACGAATTTACAGCATTTTTCTGGGGGCGGAGAAATGGGTCATCAATTTCCCAGATGGTGCAAAATTATCTTGGAGGAAAATGAACACCACGTTGTTAACCCTAACCTACTACGAGAGGTCAAATGACCCATTTTAGATTTTTCATTTGACAATTATTGAAATTGTAAAGGTGTTCTCGTGGGAATTTATTGAATATATTTTTTGACTCCAGTATAGATTATAGTGAAAATCGCACAAATTATAAATAAATTTAATCTTGTTATTTTTATAATACTATACACATCAGCCACTTTTGATGGTCGGTGGGTTTAGTGTAGAAATTATCACAATTTGAGTATCGACCATTTTTCGAGAAATAATACCTCGCGAGGGGAGTAGCAATGTTCCATTGAAGAATGGGGAAACGTGTTACCGGAGAACCGTGTCAGAGGAAAATCGATACGTCCTTCTGACACAATGAACAGGTGGAGGGCGAAGGTCTTCACCCTCAACCCCTAACGCACACTACTAACAAATGCTACTGCCACTGAAAATTCTATTTGTTCTCACTTTCTTAAAAGTCGTCTGCAAAAATTGAAAATTCCATAAACATCTGTAGTACATTTAGGTGGACCACCCTGTATATGTATAGTTAAATCTGTTACACATGCACAATAAAGAAATTGTCCTTTGTACTGTGTATTTACATTCTTCGTGTACGCGATGGGTTGTTACGTTCGTAAATAGCATTTGCTGGATGTAAAACTGGATTAGTTCAGTAAAGGATGAAGAATTCGAGATGTGTTCAAACGATAATGTTACTGCATAATGCAGAGGCGAAATATTCTTGTAGATATACATACAAAGTTTGATAGCTTGTAACTGTAATTGTCCACTGTAATTTTCTATTGAAATCGCTGCGAACGAATTGTGGTCAAAATAGTTCCGAAAGAGTTTACAGAACAGTCGAAATCTACACTAGACTGAGCGTATTATAAAGGTTTCCATTTCAGAGTGACGAATCAAAAAATAATATTTCAACAATTTTAATCGAATAAGAGAGCATTGTTTGGTGCATACATATATTCGGTTTATTTTCATTAGCCAGTGACAGTGCCATCAGGAAACTAACGAAGTCATTATCATTTTCATCATCACAGGTCTCTCTTCGAGAAGCAATGTGTTTCTAAACATTGGCCACTTCTTTCATATTTCAGGATCGAGGATTATACCGGAGAGAGTACATCACGGTAAAGTACGAGCATGCTGTGTTGAGCATCTGAAATTAATGTGAAATGTTCAAACTTTCAGGGTGATTGAGGAACAGAATTGAAAATTATTATTCAAATTACCCAAATAAAACCCTTTCTCGATGGAACAAAAATGCCACCCAAAACCGGAACACAGCCCTTCGAGGTCCTTTGTAATACAAGGAGCAACAACTTTTGGACCTTGAGTGGCAACGCATACCATGGAGTTTTACATCTGAGTTGACGAGAAATATTTCAGAAGATTTCCAGATTATCGGGCTAGAAAGTGTACTCACATTTCGTGGAACACGTTCGCGGAATTGTCAATGTAGATCTGACATATGTTGTTCTCTCGATAGACGTAGGCAAGTTGGATTACACTCAACACCACATTTACAACGGACATATTGAAATGTCTAGTTGTGTGGAAAAGCTCGACAATCTGTCATACAAAGAGTTTTGTAATTTGTAACTATTTTTATAGGACACACTATATGTTCTCTTCGATATTCTTGTGGGACACAAAAAGATGTATCCAACGAGTACAAACATGTTCGCGTTTGAAAGGAACAAACCTAATCCAGAATCAATCTTTCAGACATGAATATCTCGAGATTGAATGATCGTAATGGTATGTATGTGTTTGTACTCGTTGGATTCATCTTTGTACACTCCACAAGAATATCGAAGACAACATACAGGTTGTTCTGTAAAATATCCACAATCTTGAAATCTCGTAGAAAGTTGAAAAAGATCGGTATAATTGTTTGAAGTACTCACTTGGAACGTATAAATAAACATAGAGAAAGTCATCACCAGAACAATAATGAAATACGGTATCGTTATAATCGTCATGATACATTCAAAATCGCTTTAACAGTAAAAACTGCGTTACTTTTCGATCGCGATGTGCGAATAGCGTTCAACAGTCGCAGTACCTCTGAATGTCCTGATAGAGGTTTATCACTTCGCAAATTTTCTGATAGAGGCGATGATCTTTCTCGAAAGTTATGTTCTTCGGGTTCAGCCACTCGTTGATCGCTACGTTTGTTCGGTAACTGTACAAGAAGACATTTATTGCAACTACCAATTTTTTCAGCTCTTTCAAATACTTTCATTCTTGTGTACCTGATTGTCTCAAAGACTGCTGAATGGTAATGCAACATTATACTCATTATGCAATCGCTTGTTGCTACGGTTAATATAAAGATCGCGCAGGAAATAGATAAATAGACGTATATTACAACGAAGTAGTCGTCTCCTTGTTCGAACTGTATCACTAGTATGAAACGTACCGAACGAGAATTGTTCAACGGCGCCACTATGTTCAACAATATCGGCGACAGTATAGTTAACTGAGTAATAACCAGTGCCGCAGCTCCGACACCTGAAACGTCATAATTAGATATATAATTCCACGGAATTGAATACTACCACCGAAAATAAGATTTCATTTGTCCTCACTTTCTTAAAATTAGCCTGAAAAAAATTAAAAATTGCTTGCAAAGCTTCCGAATTTTTTCCCCACTTTTAGAAATCAAATCATACGTTTACAAATGTTTTCTCTTGGAATATTACTTAAAAAAAGGATGGCTGTACGCTTCTGCTCGTCGCCGCATTTTTCGAAAATCCGCAATTCCGTTTGGTCGGTCGAGCTGTGCCATCGAGCTAGATTCCCTAGCGATTTTTTCAACTAAAATAATTCATAAAAATTCAACTACTGAATGACCAGAAAAATGTTGGTTCACTGTGCAAACTCACTAAGTCTTGAAGGAACATCACGATGATATACTTCGTGAGCTGTATCGTCACGCTGCAGGAGAACGAGACGAAGTAGACCAGACGAATGAATGTGATATCATGATTGTTCAGTAGTATAAGCTGAAAGAAAGTTGACACGAGACCATATAAATCTATAACCGACTGCCCAAACCAGAGATTCTCACCTGGAGAACCTCGAAGGAGATTATGAAACAACACCACGCGACTCTGACCGCGAGATTGATTACGCGACCGGTGAAGGGCCACAGTCCGGTCAGTATTAAAAGTTTGCGGCTCAGATTGTAGGAAGTTTCGCGAAAGACTTTCATGTTGCCGCGGCTGACGAGTCGCATCTGCAGGATCGGGACTGAAGGAACGGCCCGACGAGTGCTCGCATTCATACTTTATTCAGTGGATCATGCTCACCTGCGGGATTCACGGCGTCACTGAAATTGTCCTTAAAAATTGCTCGCGTGCCACGACAGTTCCATTCGGACCTCGGAAACGGACAGCTAAATTATAGTGTTTTCCCCTTGCGGTGTCCTCCGATTTTGTGAAAAGAATGCGCGAGCAAGTCGGAGATAATCCTCCATTCAGTTTCAAATTGCCTGTGCTTCGATAGTTTGTGAATCTAGCTGAGCAACTGTTCAACACATAAGCAGACGTATGTACGTATGATTGTGCTCGTTTTTATAGATCCACTTCCTCGAGTACGTAAAGGGTGTCTATCAAACTTCGTGAAAGAAAGTGCTTTTTCATCGGAGAAAATTTACCTGTTACATAAAGATGGCTTCATGAAAGTAAAGACGTTCCTATCTTCCTACTCTGATTTACAAGTATGCAGAACTACACATACTCCGTACATGAATTTTCTACACTATGTAGCACTTAAGTTGTACTATGTTAAAGCTGCGATCATGGTTGCGACGGGTTCCCTTTGAGCGAGCAGATCGTAGTAAAATAAGAGAAGGACGAACTCATCATCTGAAATGGAAATGCCGTAATATCCATAGCGATGGAGACAATTTAACAAGTAAAGTATTATTAGAACATTTTAAGAATGAAACATGTGTGTACCGATGCGAAACCTTTGTTGGACGGAATGAACAAACCGGAGAAGTCCAACTTGGTGCCCGCAGAGGATCTCTGCATGATCAACAATACAATTTTCTGCATCTTCACTGGACTGGAGTACCACAGCGAATCGTATCTGCGTTTGTTCAAAAGTTCATCACTGTTCGTTTGATCGATGTTCAAGGTAAACGTGAACTCACGTAGCGTAAGAGATAGCGACGCTGCTGTCGATCACTTCCTGCCCGATATAGTTACCCATGAACACTGCCACGATATGAAATACCCCAAAAAAGAATGAGATGCACAATTCCTTCGGGTTCTCCATTTCAAGGATCGCTAAAATAGACTTTGTCACACGTGCAAAATGTAATCTCTCGATTTTCACGAAGATCGAATTGTTCAAACACCTGATTTGCAATCGAGAAACTCCGATTTTTTGTGCAGGATAAAAATGTCAATGATTGAGAATTTTGTGCAAAATAATTTACATTGAGGGGAGATTCGAGTTTAAATTAATTTTTACGAAGACGAGGAATTCTTATGATAAATTAATTCAAGTTAATTCTTATAGAAAACTGATTGGAGTCGACACGATCCACGATACTCACACGGAACAGGTTCAAGGACATGGACACGACCACGACGACGATCGCGATCAGGTAAGGTATTCTCGCCTCGTAGCCGAACATCCTGACGAAACTGCGTTCGCATGATCGCAATGATTTCATTGGGGCGAGGTCACGCAGCGGAGAACAGAGTACGTTTAGCAATTGAAATGAAAGTTTCTGTGAAATTTAAACCAAAGTACCGACTCGGTCGCTCTCGTGTGAATTTCGACAGCATCGCGCACGCTCCCCTTCATCAGGTGCCTTTGCCTCGCCTGGTCCCTCTCGTGAACCGATGCGTCGATCAGACTTCGAAATCGATAACTGGGAGATCGAGAATGCTGTCAATAAACCTTACCAGAAAAATGATCAATCGCGAATACGAGTCTGGAAATATTTTTAACCATTCTGAATGATTGATCGATCGTGATCATACTTAGCGATCTCGAACAATCCGCAGCAGTACTGGCTGATGACGAAAAGCGTTGACTCTGAGCAGATTATGGTTAAAGTTCCTGCTATGATCGTTGCTAACAGGGACAACGACACCAAATAGACGGACAGTCTTTCCTGAACGAAAAATCCGAACGAGTGTAACACGTGGGGCCTTGTCTCGTTCATGGGCTTCAGACAATCGAGTAGTAGGGGACCGCAAATGATAACGTGTCCGTACACGGTCGCTCCGATTGCAATACCTGGAATTCACGACAGTCGGTGTGCGTCAAGCAACAAATTAATCAATGCTGAAATCAATTTCTCTTGTTCACGACTCGACGACAGCGCGGCGCTGACGCTACGCTCCGCGCGAACTGCCGTGATTCTTTCGTTGATTACTTGAGAACGAAACGCCCCAGCACGAAACCGCAAAGGAAAATTATGCTTAAAATCACCTCAGGGATCGGCCTGTATAATTAGTCGAGGAAAACGCGAAATTTCGAAGACGTATTACAACAACAATTACAATTTAACATTAGATTGTCATTGAAACAATGATTCTTACACACAAACGCGTGGACGACGCGTCTCGAAATATATGCGCGTTTCAACAATATCTCCACTTCGATAGGATTTTGCAGCATATTGTAGTCGGATTGCAAATTTTCGAAAATAAATCTGATCTGAAGTCACACAGAAGTCACACAACTACATAACACACCATAGGATCTTGCGAGCGTGATTCATAAGCGACTTCCTCGTTTTTCACTTACAGTTGGAAACGTATAGATTATGCCGATGTATCGGCAGAAGAATAATAACATTGGTAAACCGAACGTCAGTACCATAAGTATGTTCTTGAACGTGACTTCCGAGGGGATCAGTGAGATCTGCAAAGAAGTTCATAGCTCGTGTAATTTTCATTGTTTCTACTTTGGAAAAAATCACACGTGTACTTCGAATGCCCACGAATACGTGCGCAAAAATTTTAATAAAAAATATTCGGCGGTTCTGTTACAAAAGAAAATTCGTGAAAATAAAGCAGAGTACACAGCCCCCAAGAATATTGCAGTTTATTACCTGAATGATAATGCTGGTCAATGGCACGAGAGCCAGCAATATTCTCCGAATTTTCGAGCCTGGAGAGTTCTCGAATGGCCACAGGGCCATCATTCGAAGCAAGAAGCAATAGGTCTTGTACTCTTTCTCGATCACGCCCATTTTTCTCGATCGCAGCTCTACAATGACCGCGCGTAGAGTGTAGACTACTGTACACCATGCGAAATCGTTCGACAATACCACGGCGATATATTTTATTCATTGCATGTCGCTATTATATTGATTGTTCTGCCGTGCCTACAAAATTCATTAGTAACTTCCGCCGGGAGACTTCCGATCAATTTAATGAGAATGAAAAATGTTTCAATGACAATTGTTTTATTTCCTCACGTCCTGCTGAAGGAAATATGGTAGAAAATGTTACTGTGCAGTTTACAGAGCCGGTGTAGTCCAGCTAGACGTTGTGCTTTGGCGATCTGCAAGGCGAGTATGGCATTTCACGAAATCGTTCAAACCGGATTCGCCGCTGCAACACGACTTTTGGTTCTCAAATTGATTTTTCAAACTCGGGATTAATGGGCAGAAAATATCAGACGATTTTAAGAATACAATTATCATATTTGCAACTTATCGAAATCATTTGTACAGTCTTTTGAATTTGCGTTTATTGGATAAGGATGAAGTATGATCAATTTCACACAAGTCAATCATATGGCGATCTGCTTTATCATCTCTACAACCACTACCGATCTCGCGACATGGTTATAAATCGATCCGCAAAGTTTATTGTACATACATCATTGTTCCTCGGAAGATTAAGTCGTCGCTGTGTACCATTTGTTGAACATATTTCTTATCCTGTGGCTGTAAATAACAACGACTCTTTACAAAATCATATACATGTAAATGGAACTACAGTGAAGCCTCGATCTAAGAAAAACCCTCGGTCCGCGGTGGTGGGGATACTTGTTTTTCTTAGGTCGTGCAGTTCCCTTTTTCTAAACCAGCGCTCGGATCTACTTACTCGCAACGGCCGAGTTTCGAGTTTCTCGCTCCCCGTGGCGGCCCTAGTCCTCCTAGGTCCCCCTAGCCACTATGGAACGCGCCTGAGGAGCTCCGAACTAGGACCGCCACGGAGAGCGAGACGCGCGTAACCTTCGAAATTCGGCCGTCGCGAATAAGTAAATCCGAGCGCTGTTCTAGACCAAGACTTTACAGAGTTGTACCTACAGCTTCTTTTGTTATTTCATTGCAACAATAATGATTCAATATTCGTTCAGAGATCTTATGGCACAGTTGTGCCTTCGGCCGCTAAATGGCAGATGACGCAACGGTTGCGTCGCAAGTTTGAACGCGCTAATTAACCGCCCCATTCATCGAATCTAGCAATGGCGGACTAATTCCTGTTCTCCGATTCGAAATTTCGATCAAAGGAATTTGAAGCGCCGGTTTGAAGATTAAACAATCGGCACTTGAACTTTTCACGATCTAAAAACTTGAAGTTTAGTGTTTCAAGCGTAAACAAAGGTGTCGACCGCACCGTATTTATTTTGCATTAAAGTAATTATTTCATTGAGTAAACATTTATTTATGTTGGAATGAGTTCCACGTACCCAGGAAAGTGGAGTTCGAGTAATTGAAGGCTAATAATCATGTAAATTATACATCCAACAAATTTCAACTTTTTTTATGTTTCCAAACAATTGTTGGGTCGATCTCATAGAGTTTTTTGCGCTGATTCCGAATCTGCCCTTAATTTTTCTTCTACGCGCACAGTTTTTGAGAAACATGATCTTGAAAAGAAAACGTATTTTTCAACTTCGTACAAATATTGTGATGTTATTATAAAGTTCTTTGCAGCAAAAGATTCTGTAGACTTTCCTGAATACAGTGATATCCAATATTAATACATTATTTTAAAAGTTGAAAGATACGTTTTTTTTCTTCAAAATCATGTTTCCCGAAAACTGTGCGTGTAGGAGAAAAATTAAGGGGAGATGCAGAAAACTCTATAATTTGTATAATTTCTTAAACATTGTTGGTGTTGGACAGTGTTATTGAAGAAAGAAATTACACATTACCTTCGAGAACGACGCAACAGTTCCGTCTGCAAATTTCCAGTATGCTACATTTGACGTTTTTGACTGCTAATCCTCGCTGGCAACTATTAACAAGACCATCGTTTCTAAATATTCAGACCGAATAAAGAACAGTGAAGTACGAAAACGACGAGCTCATCATCTGAAACAAAGGTTCGTTCAGTCCGAGACTAGTCGAACGAAGAGAACGAACTCGATTCAATTACCATTGTGAATCCTTCATAGCACGGCGAGAACAAACCGGCTACGGTAAATTGCACTCCAGTCGCGCTCTTCATCAATACGAGCAACAATAGTTTCTGCGACTTCGGGGGCATGATGTACCACATTGAGTTGTATCTGTTTCGTTCAATAATTTCATTATTTTCGTGCAGATCTTCATGATAATTTTTTCGAACCTCAAAACTCAACGTAATATCATATCAGATAATTGGATAAGTTCGTGCTCGATTTGAAAATAAAATTCAATTGCTACATTTCAAAGAATACAAGCTTTATTAATCAATTATATAGTCACTCTTTTCTACAATCGGAAAAGAATTTTGCGACATCTGTGATACTATTTACAACTCGACGGGAAAAAATGATAAAACTTTCAAGCGAAAGTTTCACCGACTCTGTTGTACGAGAATGTCTAATAGAGATCTGGACTTACGTATCGTTGAAGACATTGACGCTAATATCGACGAGCTGCTGACCGCTATAATTATTAAGGAATATGATTACGAGATGCGTCAGGACTACTAGGATCGCCAGAGCTACCTCATCCAGTTGATTCCTCTCCAGCATCATCAGAGACGCCTGTCGCAAAGCGAGAATTGTACAGAGGTCCCCCAGAGGTTACTTGAATCGCTGGCGATACTCACGCGATACAAATTCACGGCGAACGAGACAATAACCACTATGATCGTTAATAAATACGAGATCAGCATATTTTTCCCTACAGATTGAGCGAGTCTTTGGTCAGGAGTTCATGTTCACGGTCGCGACATGAATAGCACACGAAATAAAACAGTGATTTGATAGACAATCAACAATGCTGCAGTAATGTCTACGTAAAGGTACCAACTTCAAAGCTCTTTGGTGCATCTCCATCGCGGGGCCGATGTCAATCTCCTTTGAGTGAGTCGCGTTGTCGATCGCTCCTCGCATTCGGTAACTGGACCAAGAAAAGTAATGGGTTGGCAAGGAAGTAATTTGATCAGAGCAATGTACTTTAATGAATAAGATATTTCCCCTTTTGTTCGATGATCTTCTGCCAAAAAGAATAAATAAGAAAATATTCTATTGATTGAAGTTCATCGTTTGAATAAAGAAATTCGGTTTTATTTCAACTTAAAATACCGAAATGACTTTCTTGCCAATCCAATGTATCGATGCATCCGATCGATAGAATTTTATACCGTACCCAACAATTTCGAACAATCCACACAGGTACAATGAAAAAACTGCTAGCGATCCTTCCGTGCACGCAACCGTTATTAAACCGATTACGGTCGTCACTGTCAGATGTATGCTCGCCCAGTCGGTCTGTCCGCTTCTCTCAGAGTAGAAGAAGCCGAAGGATTGAAGGCAGTATAGTTGGTATTTTGAGCGCAGTATCGTGGGAGTAACTATCATAACACTCACGAAAGTGAAGCTCGAAATCGACACGCCTGGAATTCGTGATTATCCTTCAGTTAAAAAGGACACGTCTATTCCGATGGAATTAGTTGATCAAACGATTCAATTGTTTTGCGATATTAATTATTATCCTCACCAAGAAAGATTAGAAAAATGCGCCTCGTTTTCTCCATATGTTTCGTTAATATTTTCCGCTCGACCGGGCTCTGAATCGCGGTACAGTCATTCTGCAGGTCTTGCAGGAAATTTTTCACCTAAAGCCACGCCGTGATAATCAGACTTGTGATCGACAAGCTACAAATTCATTTGCGCAAGCGAGACTTCGTACTTACTAATCCGAAATTGGCGGCGAAACCGAGGTACCGTAAAAAGTACAATAACATCGGACAGGTGTACGATAACATCGTGAGTATATTGCCCAACGTCATCTTCACGTGATGTAGCGTACTCACCTGGAGAGAATGGCGTTCCATTTTTCAGTGACTCCTCGTTCGCGTCGAACGTGAGAAAAAGGAGCGAGAGAAATTAAAAAGACGATCGGAATTGACGTAGCATATTTTGTGAAAACCGAGGATCGAATGATCATTTTCGGGGTATTGTTGTCTCGCAATGTGAACGCGATATGCGATGAACATAAATTAAACACGCAAGCCTCCGATATGTTCTACGAAAATAACGACTTGCGAAAGAACGTTTAATTATACGATAAATATATTGATCACCTGAATCAGTATACAGCAGAACATGAATATCGAGAAAACGATTCTCTGAATCCTTGCAAAGATGGACTCGTCGAACGGCCAGAGTCCAGTGAAGCGTAGCATGAGATAATAAGTATTGTAATTCCTTTGAAACACGTCCATGTCGTGTGATGGCGAAGAATGTCGGCATAGAATATTTCAAGTATCGTTCGTTCACAGCTCGGTGCCATATCTTATTCATGCTACTCGGCTGACTTGTCTATAGAGAAGGGCAGTAATTCGCTGAAATTGTTGCCTTCCGTTCTTCGGGATCGATTAATTACATCAGCAGCAGCAGGAATATTAGAAGAGGATTATATCTTTACATTCTGGGAACACGAGCGACGACGATATTCCCTTCGTTTTCCTCTTGCGCAGAGAATTTATAGAATTGCACTCTCCGCTGGCAATTCCTAATGCCCGCGTGGACATTGTAGAATTTTCATAGTTTGTGAAGTGACGTTACTCTAAGTTCGCTCTTATGAAAAATTACTTGATCCACGGTTCTACTGATTGTGCAATACAGTAAGTTCTCGACTTACGAGGATTCTTAGACCTGAACGAACGTAATACATTACAAACAAAGCTCGTGGAAGCCGAACGTTGCTTTCCTCTTTCTGTCGGCTATTAATGAGTGATCAATTTTCCATGAACGTGGTTGGTTTATTTGAATTTTCCTCTCAAATCAGTACATACATATAGTACATATTGTATACAAAGCAGATCGTATTAAATTAAGGTATTATTCGACTCACGCGGAGACGAATGAACCGCGTAAGTCGAAGACCTACTGTATTTATACAGAATACAGAACAGTGAAGTACGAGAAGGACGAGCTCATCATCTGAAACAGACACTTGTTCAGCCTCAAACTGGTCCACTGAAGATTATTGCTAAGCATTGGGTTGGAACGAAAGTTCGTAGCGTTCTTAAATTAAAATTCAAAGATAAAATTAGGATATTTATACATAAATTCGTTATTCAATAAACCTATGAATGAATATCTTAATTTTATCTCTGAATTTCGATTTAGAAACGCTACAAACTTTCGTTTCAACCTTATATAAATTTAATAATTACCATCGTGAAGCCCTCGTAACACGGACTGAACAACCCAGCAAGATTGAACTTCAGTTCGTTCGAGGTTTTCATCAATACGAACAGTAACAGTTTCTGGGATTTCAGTGGTATGCAGTACCACATCGAGTTGTATCTGTTTCGTTATTTTCTGATCATACGGCTTCAATGGAAAACATCTATCCAATGGGGATCTAGAACTCACGTTTCATCGAAGACATTGATGCTAATGTTGGCGAGCTGCTGGCCGCTGTAATTATTTAGGAACATGACAACGAGATGCGTCATGACCACCAGGAAAGACATGATCGTTTCGTCCAGTTGGCTCATCTCCAACATCAACAGAGAAGCCTGAAGCGAGAATTGTACAGGATTCCGTTCGACTTGAATAGCTGGCGATACTCACGCGATACAAGTTCACAGCGAACGAGATAATAACCACCACGATCGCTACCAAATACGAGAGCATCATGCTCTTCTCTGCGGATTGAGCGAGTCTTTGGTCAGAAGTTCAAAAGACAGTCATTTGATATGCGATAAACAATGCTGCGGTAATATCTACGTAAAAGTACTAACTTAAAAGCTGTTTGGTGCATCTCCATCGCGGGGCCGATGTCTATGTCTTCCGACGCGATCAACTTAGCCGCGTTGTCGACTGCCTGTCGTATCCGATAACTGGACCGAGAAAAATATATCGATATCTATGTCCGTCGGCAACCCTGACTGCAGAAAGATGTTAGGGGCTCGAGTCTCTTGTACTTCTATCAGTTGAGCCGCTCAAGTTTTACGACGGATGGTTACCAGCTGCGTACAGTGCAGAGCACGAAAGAAAACTAGCGGGACGGGAACGGGGCAAGAGGGGCGGAAAGAGCGCCTGAGTGGTCAGACTGTAGACACCTGTTCTCACACGCATTCTTGGTTCTAACGCGCTATTTGCTGAAACGGACACGCACACTAATCGGTCGCGTGACGCGGAGAGCGAGTTAAATGTATACAAACAAACGAGACGGAGCGAGCGACGCCACAGTGGGCCCAAACGCCAATCTGATAAAAAGTCGTATTTTCAATCACATACTATTACTTACTTTTTTATTTGTTTCCATTCTTAAATCCCTGTAGATCTTTAAATTACATTCTGTTTTGCTTTAAAGATTTTTTATACAGGGTGCGGCCAAATAACATGTGCTAGCGGGCACGAGGTGATTTCTTATGGAAAAATAAGAACAAAATATGGAATAAAATTTTTTCATTTGAAGCTCAGTTTTCGAGAAAATCGAGTTTGAAAATCCTATTCGTATGTATGCTGTTACGGCTAAGTTTTTTTAAATTTTGTCATTGATAAAATAAAATGTTGTTCGTTAAAAGTATTCTGTGTATTTTTTCTTGAACTCCGTAACTTTTAAATGCTGGGTAGACATTGTTTATAAACACGATACGCGTTATACGATGCTCGACGAACCGTTACTTAGCCGTAACAGCATACGTACGAATAGGATTTTCGAACTCGATTTTCTCGAAAACTAAGCTTTAAATGAAAAAATTTTATTCCATATTTTGTTCTTATTTTTTCATAAGGAACCATCTTGTGCCCGCAAAAGTCTGTAGTCGCTGCGGCCTTTAAGAGTCCCCCAGAACGGTCAGTGCTTTTGCTACTGGTAAACGTTAATATTAAATGCGAATATTTTGCCTTCCATGGGTTTTGTAGAAGAAAGTACGTACTTTCAATCTGTAATTACAGAATTTGCAAAAGTTAATGAATTTTCCAAATACCCGTGTACAAAGGCAGTCAATTGTTTACTTCACGCATTTCAGTTTTTCGAATGGAAGTAACCAAATTCACGCGTATTCGTCGAATCTCCTGTTTGATTTCGTCATTTCTTTCGTCAGTTCTTTAATTCTTGTAAAAATCAGCTGCCACTATTTGCAACTAATTGTTTAATGTAACTTTAAAGTTTGCGAACAGTTTGCGATCACTCATAAAGAGGGCTTGAGATTTTTGTGGTTCATAATACTGACTGAGAGGAGTAAAAAATGCTTAATCATGTGTAAAAATTAATACTTCTAGTGTCAAACGAAATTTTATGCTTTCTTGCGACAGCACATAAACGAATAGGATAGCTGTATGAGATTTAAAAGACTGATACCTTATATCACTTACTTAATTGTATGTGATATGAAGAATGTTTTGTGAAAGATTTTTTTTAATATTAAAAACTTAATATAAAAATATAAAAATTTTTAATATAAAACTGAAACGATGTATCTATAACTGGAAGTGTAAATAAGTCTATCTAATCAAGTGTGTATGTTTGTAAATATATGAGGTTATTACTTTAGTGTCGGTTTCAGTTCGTTCCGTGACTAAAAACGCTAGTAACTTTAATTTCCACGGAAATGCTTCTTCTCTCTAAAATTACATTAATTAATTACATTAATTTACATTAAAAAAAAAAATTTTTTGTGGTCCAAATTACCATAAATTTAAAGGTTGAAGTCTCCCGGTTACAACGACTCCATACAAGTTGCAATAGGAAGCTGCGTCTGATCACTATGATTTTTTATCAGCCAGATTGGCATTTGGGCCCACTGTGCGACGCGGTGAACGGCAATCCATTGGCGTAGTTGGCGTAGAAATACACAGTAGCAATATCTGTTCCTACTCCTGTGCACGGCCGGAGCTGCGCGTGAAAAGTGGGGATCGGGCGAAGCGTGCGGAATGACCCGTTCCCGTCCCACTAGTTTCCTTTCGTGCTCTGCACTGTACATTAGTGCTCAATGGATTTTGAATCATTAAATCCACGCGATTCATAGAAGAGTGTCCCAAAAATGTTGTACTTGAAGGCGCTGATTCCGGAGGTCATGTGAAGTAACTTTCTCCTCTGCGAGAATCTTCTCCGAGGCCTCGTTAAGGAATTATCCGAAAAACACGGACCAATCACAGCGCGACTACTAGGAACAGGCTCCGCCCCAGTTAACGCCCAGCCGCGCTTTAATTGGTCCGTGTTTTTCGTGAATAACTTTTCAACGAAGCCTCGGAGAAGATTTCCGCAAAGGAAAAAGTTACTCCGAATGATCTCAGGAATCATCCCAAGGAGGTACAAGATTTTACCCTGTATAATGCACATTCAAGCAGATGGATTCTAATTAAAAATTTGATGTTTCTTATTATTTTTATTACTGTTATTGTTACTATGTTTCGTTTCGTTCATGTAGCATGAACTGTAACAAGCAAAAGAAGCAGGTACCAACGTAACAAACTACTAGTGGAAGTATAACAGGAATGGATATCGTGTTGCGGTCATTATTTCCATGCATATTTTTTACTTAATTCCTTCGGACGTACCCGACAATTTCGAACAGACCGCACAAGTATAGTGAAAACACTGCGAGGAAACCTTCCGTGCACGCAATTGTTAATAAACCAATTGCGCTGGTCAGTGTCAGATGTAGGCTCGCCCAATCAGCCTGCTTGCTTTGCTCGGAGTAAAAGAATCCGTAGAATCGAAGGGAATATAATTGATATTTTGATCGGCGTACAGTTGGGGTTAGTATCCTAAGCGCTATGAAAGACAGTCCCACAATTGACAAACCTATAATTCGAAATCATGCCTCATTTAATCAAGAAGTAACAAAATCGATTTACACGATTATGACAGAAGCGTATTCCTGGCATTGTTTCTCTCAATCGCGTGTTCGAGAGAATTGTCTTTTGTAAAAATGGAATGGTCGAGAAATACTCTTCAATGCTTACCAAGAAACATCAAAATGATGCGCCTCGTTTTCTCAATATATTTCGCTAGTATCTTCGCCTCCACCGGGTTCTGAATCGCGATACAATTGTCCTGTATGCTCTGTACAATAGTCTTGACCTGCGATAGTTAGATCTGTAATTTACAGGCTACAACGATTGATTAAATTCTCCATCCAGTGGGACTTTCGTACTCACTAGTGGAAAAACGGTGGCAAAGCCTAGGTACCGTAACCAGTACAATAACATGGGACAAGTGTACGATAATAATGTGAGGATATTATTCATAGACAATTCTACCTGTCGTATTGTGTTCACCTAGAAGAAATATAATGCTTGAGAATTTTAATTCCGCGAAAGAAATGGAACCGACAATCGAAATTGTTTTCTCGTTCCTCCACAGAAAATCTCACTGTCTCGCAACGGACATGGTGCACGACGAACATAAGTTAAACACAACAATGTCAACAATTAAAACTCGTCACGAGCCTCCGATAAATAATGACTCGCGTTTTAATCATGCTAGATGCTTTCGCCACTGAAACGATAGAACGTTTAATTGTACGATAAATATATTGATCACCTGAATCAGTATGCAACAGAGCGTGAATATCGAGAAAACGGTTCTCTGAATCTTTGGAAGGATGGACTCGTCGAAGGGCCAGAGTCCTGTGAAGCGTAACATGAGGTAATAAGTGTTATAGTTCCTTTGAAACACGTCCATTTCATATGATGGCGAAGAATATCTGCATAAACGATCTCAAGTGTCGTCCGTTCACAGCTCGGCGACATAATTTATTCATGCTACACTGTTTCCGTTGTGAATTTCTATCGGCTGGCTTGTCCATAGAGAAGGGCAGTAATTCGCTGAAATTGTTGCCTTCCGTTCTTCGGGATCGATTCATTACCAGCCGCAAGAATATTAAAACAGAATTTTAATCTACGAACATGAGCGACAATATTTCCTTTCTTTTTCTTCTGTCTTTTTTCTCTTTTGTGGAAAGAATTAGTAGAATTCCTCGGTGGCAATTCCCGACGTCTACGTGGACATTGTAGAACCGTTCAAGTAAATGAACACAACCATAACGACGTGAGAATGTGAAGTCTACTGTTCGGACGAAGATGTGAAAGAACAACTGGAGGATCAATAAGATTCTCTGAACAGTACGTCTAATTCTAACATTTGTCAAAAGATCTGTGCTCGTTCGCCGGTGCAACAATGATGGAAGTTTGTTAAGAAGAACGAAAAAGTACGATACAATGGAAATGTCAACCTTTATTCCCTCTTACACATTACCATGCCCTACAATCTTTCTCCCGAATTGCTACTTGCTGAATCGTATCCTGGACAATTATTCCTGTTTGTTCCAGGTTACCATGATGCTTCAGCTTCGGGTCCGATTCTCTGGTGCATTAGCTACTTGACGATAAGTGTATCTACGAGGCGCAATTAACAACGGCTGCGTAAAACGTGAGTACTTAACAAATTGTGAGAGAACGTGAGTATGTACTTGAAAATTCGAGAAACAGCGTCGTTCGTAACTATTTACCTTGGAAAACATGATTACTCCCGCGAAGCATATCCAACGTGTCAAACCGCGACACGCCTAATCGAAGTTCAATGTCTATATACTGTTTGCAATGTTCGACTCCTCTGAATTGCTCGTCTTCTATGGTTACTACTGTGGGAACCATAATTGTTCTACTAGACCGAATACAAAACAGTGAAGTAAGAGAAAGAAGAGCTCATCATCTAAAAGAAAAGGATTGTTGCTAGATCGTTGCAGGTTAGAATTGTTAATAACAAGTGAAGAAAATAAATAAACTTACCGTGGCGAAGCCCTCGTAACAGGGGACGAACAAACCGGCCAGGTTGAACTGTACTTCGGTCGAGCTTTTCATTAATATGAATAGCAACATTTTTTGGGATTCGAGCGGTACACAGTACCACAACGAGTTATGTCTGTTTCATTCAACAACTTCATTGTATTATTTCTCGTACGACATACGTTTACGTATTGCGTACGGAGTGTACCATAATTTCTATATTGACCTTCCAATTTTTATATCTATCTCACTCGCTCAAAATAATATATAATTTCTCAACTACTCAGAACTAATCGGAAGAGAGACGGGGACTTACGTTTCCTTGAAAACCTCGTTACTATTATTCATTAGAGCCTGGCCCGAATAATTATCTACAAATATTATCAGCATGTGCCCTGCCACCATTACGATCGACAGAATCTTCTCATCGATCGGACTCGCCTCTGTGATCGACAGGAACGCCTGTTGTACATTAAAATTTCTATCATATTCTCCTCCCGGAATTCTACCGATACATACATGGTATAAATTCGCTGAGAATGACAAGACGGCCGCCAGGATTGTCGACAAAGAGGAAATCATCATATCGGTGCCCACGGAATCGGCACGTCTTTCGTTGAAAATTTATACAGCATAATTATCACGATCGAAAAAATTCGCAAGACATGTGCAATAAACAGACTGCGGATGTTCGTGGAATTTGCAATTTTTGTAGACTGTTGTAAATTAAAATCGTACCAAATTCCATCATTGCATAAACATCCGCAGTCTAGTAATAAAATAAGAATATCGGGAGCAGTAATCTCCATACAGAAGTACCAACTTAAAAGCTCTCTGATGCATGATCACGGCGGAACGGAGATCTATGGAGCCTGGCGAGATCAACATGGCTGAGTCATCGACTGCTTTTCGTATTCTATAACTGGACGAAGAAATATTGTGATACTCGATGACGGCATGCATCAGGCCTGTCCAGCTTCTTCGTCGCGAGCCACACGGCCCCCACCATCGATCAGTCCGCTCCCCACTACTTAATTCCTGCGGTACGACTGTCGACCGCATCGAGTAGTGGGGGACCACCCACCTTGGCGGAAGAAAAAAGTGGGAGAACGAATGTGGCTCGCGAGTTGGAGAGACACGTAAAAACCAGTGTATCAATTCCTGGGATTTGTCAACACTTGCGAACGTACCTGACGATCTGGAATAACGCAGACAAGTAGAAGCCGTAGACACCGAACGTCGCTTCTGTAGACGCTATTGCTAATATCCCTATCAAGCCCGACAGTACAATCTGCAGGCATACTAGATCATTCGTTCCGCTGTGCTCGTTGTAAAAATATCCGATGAAATGGAGGTAATGCAGCTGATAATACTTCGATTGCAGTAACGTGGGAACCAGTAGAAACACAATGTAGGCGAGGAACACTATTACCACTTGTCCTAAAATTCGGAATTACACAAACGATTGAAATTCGAAACTGTGTATCGACCCCTATATTTATTCGAGGGAAAGTTGAAGTCGTAAATGTCCGAAGAAGCAATAAATCCATAAATCCTTACCGCAAACTACGAAACTGAGGCGGTTCGAATTTTGGATCTGCTTCGAGAGTATTTCGATTTCCGTTTCGTTCTTCAGCCTCTTGTAGTCCCTGTCTATGTCCTCCAGGAAAGATTTCAGCTGGACGAAAGAAAATCGTGAGATCGTGATTATTAGATTGCGGATCTTTATGCGATTATGGCTCTTGAAAATTTACAAAAAATGCTGGGGTATGAAATGATCCACATTGGGATCGAAACGTTGAGAACAATTTAAAATTGCACAACTGCTTTGTGAGTAACAATTGATCGAACCTGTAGCGCAGATACCATTAAATTGTTTATTTGCACTATCTACGATCGACATATTTAAAAATTTATTTTTTATATGAAATATAAATAATTCAGATCTAAAAAGGCTACTACCACAGAAAATAAGATTCTATTTTATTCCGCTTTCTTAAAATTCGTCTACAAAAATTGAAAACTGCATAAACACCCGCAGTCTATAATGATTATTATATTTACAATTATGGCCGCGTGGTTTCATACTTACTAGGTCAAAATTGGCGATAAAGCCAGAATATCGTAGAACGTAAACCAGCATCAGAAAGGTGTACGATAACATCGTGACTACATTTTTCAATGAATGTTCTACATTTTTTAACGTGAGAACCTGCGAAAGATTTAACTTTTAAAAAAGAGAACCAATTGAACATCCATTTAATATGATTCAAAGGACCCGTTCATTTAACAATCAGACAAATCTTTTGCACACCAATTGCCGACACGTTCGCAAATGCAACTGCGCACAGAGACGAATAAGAAGAACCAACAAATCATTGAAACTCTGAGAAAGAATAATTGAAGATCCCAAGGAAAATTTCAACAAATTTATGTGCAGCAATAAATCACTGCCAGTCGAATTGGTATCACCTGGAGCACTATACAGCTGATTAGGAGCACGTTGAAGACAACTCTCTGGATTCTCGCTCGGATGGAGCGATCGTACGGCCAGAGTCCGGCGTAATACAACATACTATAATAAATACGACAGTTTTTCCGAATCGTGTCCATCTCGCTGAATACTGGACAATATATCCATGAAAAATCGTACGTATTCTCCCTCAACACTTTAATTATGCATCAATAATATGCTGTCACAATGTCCCTTATGCTCCCACAATGTCATTCTCGCGTTTATTCATGAAAGAAAAATGTCTATAGCTTTCCGCTGATATCCGACTTCCGTTCGAAATCGATATCATTAACACGTTTGAAAATTCTCATTCCCGAGGCAGACATTCGTCGAATCGCAACGCTCTCTGCGGACGGACACTAATCTCTGTGCGATTTTACAGATGGAGGGCGTGGAATTATCAGGAAACAGCATTTCTAGAAGTTAATGACGATAACGGAACGATTTAATGAGAATCACGAAGCGCTGCGAGAGGAAGACGAACGAAACAAATCCTTAAGTTAGTAATACCATTTACTTGTAATAAATTCGCAATGTTTTCCCAAATTTATTTCGTGAAGTGACGCCATTCTCAGCGCGGCACAGAATTGTAAAAGCGTCGAATTTTTCATCGACCCGCCCACTTATTCAAAGAGTTATATTTTATTTGTCAACCCTTTGGACTCGAAGCAATTTTAATTCGAAAACCAAGACGTTTCTTTCTACGTAATCTTGTTTCTCATACAACAGTTGAGCTTTTTACGATTTATAGAATGAAGTATGGCAATTTTTACTGGCGTCTCAGGGTCGAGTGCAAAGGGTTAAACTTGACGTCGTGCTAGTGAACTAATTCTTTGATTCAAGAAAAATATTGTTCTGCTATGATGTTAATTATTAGACTGCGGATTTCTGCAGGCGAAATAAAAATTCTTTCTGGAGCGAAATAAAAATTTCCGGTTTCAACAGCTTTAAATAAATAAAGTCTCTGATTTACACAGTACAGTGATCCATCTTTGGTGGGTAAATAAAACAGACAGAATAGATGGTACTCAATTGTGTATTCTATAATCATGCATGTCTCCAATGATCTTCGATTAAACATTGTTTTACATTAATATTGTCCAAGTGCTTGCCAATACGTTTCATCTTCCACACTCTGCCGCCCGATTACATTTAAACGGTCGTACGACTGCAGTTCATGCTGAAACGGAAAAGCTGTAAGCTTAATATTCAAATTCCTATTTTTGTTATTTTATAAAAAGAAAAAAAAAAGGACAGGAGGAACATTCACAATTCATGCACACGTCCATTCAGATCTACCTTTGAAAGCGAGCAAACTATTCTACAGGTAATGCCTACGATTGCGACATGATTAATCGGACATCGATTTTGAATCGTGCTGTAAGTTACTTGTAATACTGGATGTAATGATGATCCTCTACGACCTCTACTAACATAACTGTCTTTATTTCCGAAATGCTCTACTGGAACGAATACAGAACAGTAAAATAGGAAAAAGATGAGCTGAACATCTGAAACAGAAATGTCCTCGTGTCCAAACTCGGAAGAACCGATTGTTTGCAAGATCGATAGAAATCTGTCGGATTACCATTGACAAGCCCTCGTAACTCGGAATGAACAAACCGGCAAAACTAATCTGCACTCCATTCAAACTATTCAGCAACACGAGCAACAACATTTTTTGCGAGCTCGGTGGTATACGATACCACGCTGAATTGTATCTGTTCCGTTCAATAACGTCATTTCGTTATTCTCCTGTCGTCGATTTTCTAGCCTCGATCTAAGAAAATCTCCGTAGGCTTTTTTCTTAGATCAAGGCTGCTGACTGTACTCGGAAATTTCAGACTTACGTGTCGTAGAAAATTTGAGAGCTAGTGTTGACGACAGCCTGGCCGCTATAATTGTTTAGAAAGATGATTATTACATGAAGGGATGTCACGAAGATGCAGATGACGATTTCTTCCGGGTCTGTAACCTCCATTTCCATGAGCGATAAGAAAGTCTGTTATGCATTAAAATCCGTCAGATCTCTTTATGATACGGAAATATCATTACATACTCCCAATTCCCACTTACACGGTATAGATTGACGGCAACCGAAGCGACAACTGTTATGATTGCTATGAGATACGACATGAGCATACCTTTCCCTAGAGCATCGGAGAGCCTTTTTTTGTTAACGTACGTCATCCAAAGGTGCGAGGTGCATAATACACGTAATGAATCATTAATATAATACACGGAGAAAAATGTAACAGTATGCATAAAGGTACCGACTCTTGAGCTCTCTGGTGCATGTCCACGGCCGGGCCAAGGTTTATGAGATCCGTCGAAATGTGTGTTGAAAACACAGCTGCGTTGTCAACTGTGCTTCGTATTCGATAACTAGACGAGGAAAAATATATCAGTGTAGGGGTATTTGTCGTTAGAAGTTGTAAAATGCAACTTTTCTGTACAATTTTGACCGATTGGAATTTTTGACGAAATTTCTTTTCACAACGTGTATTACAGTGATGTATCCGAATTGTTGATCAATAAATCCACGAATGAACTTGATGATGTATGGCGATTATTAGACCGCAGATCTTTATGCATTTATCGCTTATGAAAATGTTCAGAAAAGGCTGAGAGAATATAAAATTCGATAGAATTTTTATTTGTCTTAGATCTATAAAGGCTGTTCCCATTAAAAATAAGATCTGATTTCATTCGAATTTCTGAAAATTTGTCTAGAAAAATTGGAAAATGCATAAACATCCGCAGTCTAGTTATTATGAACGTACCCAACAATTTCGAACAGTCCGCACAGATAGTGCGAAACGACAGAGAACAACCCTTCCGTGCACGCAATTATTAGTAAACCCATCGACAGCGTTGTGACGATGTGTACGGTTAGAATGTTCATGTAAACACAATCGGCAGAGTAAAAGAATCCGATTATCTTGAAGTAATCCGTCATACTTTTCGATTCTACTATGAAAGTTATGGACAATAGTGCCAGTAGAAAACCTATTCCGAGCGTTGACATACCTAGAATTTAGTTTAATTTTTCAATCGACTACTTTGCACAAATCAACTTGTCAAATGATTAGTACACTGCGGATCTTTATGCACTTATAAATTCCACGGAATTTGATACGATTTTCACTCATTTCAGATCTAAGGTGAAGTGGGAGACTGGTTTTTGTAAAGTTGGATTTTGGACTCATGTATTTTCAGTCTGGTATGTGAATACTTAACGCTGTCGGCATCAAACGCTTTGCACAGTTATTACTGGTGAATTAATATTACGTAGGATTCTAATTTTTCTTGAAAATTTTCATTTCAATAGGATATTGTACAAAATGTTAACTACTCTGCACTTCCCCCGAAAATGGGGCAAGAGCGTAACTTAGAGTTAAAAATGCTTTCAAACTTTGTTTCAAGTGCTACGGGGCAAGAAAAGAATTATTAACAAGCCTGCTATAAAGTGCTTTTTATTGCATTAAATTATATTGTTTAGTTTTATAGTTAACCATTTTTAAACAAACAAGTACTTTCGGGTTGTCTCCTAGAGAAAGTCTCCGCCGATTTTTGGAGTAAATTGAAAACGAACAAAATTGTACTAACAATCAAGTGTATTGAATAAGATATGCACCATTTTGTTCGATGACGATCTGCCTTCTGTTGGGAAGTTTCATTATCCTACTTTCGTAAAACGTCCCTGGTTTATCGCACATGAACTGCCTAGTACGCATTTACCCCACCGTGATAGTCTGCGCATGCCCATGTAATAATATTTACGGGGCAACAGCAGACTAGTGTTTTTCTCAATAAATTTTAAAAGATACAATAAAAATTTTTGTATTTACCTAAAATAACAACACAGAATATATAATTAACTGATGAACTATTGCACGTTTAAAATAACCTCAAAGTTGTATATGTACTTCTCACGTGACTGTTTAGCACTGGTTGATTTAAGCGAGGAAAACACCTTTATTCTTGGGCGACATCTATGTCGAATAGTTCATATTAACTTATAGTACATTAATAAATACAAGCTAGAGAAATTTCGCTGATATTATAATAAAAATAACCAATTTATGCACTTGCCCCGTTACTCCACTCCACCTTATTGGGTTGGAACGAAAGTTCGTAGCGTTTGTAAATTAAAATTGAAAGCTAGAATTCAGATATTTATTCATAGACTTATTCAATAACATATTTCCCATTCTGTCCCATTACTTTTGGCCATTTTCGAGATAACTTTTCGTGTTATTGGATAAACACGTGAATAAATACCTTAATTTTATCTTCGATTCTTAATTTGAAAATGCTACGAGCTTTCTTTCCAACCCGATACAAAGGCTACTACCACCGAAAAAATAACATTTTATGAAAATTAAAAATTCCGCAGTCTAACGATTAGTTTGCGCAGGGCTCGCTGTCGAATATTCTCACCGAGAAATATGAAAATTATGCTTCTCCCCTTCTCGATATGTTTTACCAATATCTGTGTCTCGATCGGATTATCCAATATGTCGCAATCGTGCTGCATGTTTCGCATGAAAGACTTCACCTGCAGCCATCTCCATTAATTAGCCTCTGAATTTCATCATTTGATCAACAACCGAAACGATAGTTCTCGTACTTACTACTGGGAAATTGGCGAGCATACCGACATATCGGATGAGAAACAACATCATCGGACAGGTGTACGACAACATCGTAAGCAAATTGTGCAACGTTTTCTCTACATACGTTATAGAGGATACCTGAAAAATATTTCACTCCTTCTTGATAGCTTCGAATCATTATTATTAGTAGACTGCGGATTTTTATGCGTTTATGAAGAAATTGGCTGGGTGAAATATAAAACAGTGAAAGACTAGAAAAGTTTTCGATGTGAACAATCGATTAAAATATTTTTATTTTGTAAATATTGTACGAGGTATTGCATCAATTATTCTAGGTCGGAAAAAAATGTTTAATTTGCAAAATTGTTATTTAGTAATTGATCGAAACGCCGAAAACATCTATAAGTTTGATATTAAACTAACACTGTGCAAAAGGTTAAGTTATATTATTTTCGATCTATTAAACATACATTAAGAAAAAAATTGAATTTTTATTTCCGCCCAGTTTGCTGCAATTCGCATAGAAAATTTTTATTTTGCATAAAGGTCCGCAGTCTGGTAATTGTAATAATGTCATCGATCAGAAGTAGATATGAGAAGTGATATGAACGAAAAGAATTATTTGAGCGAGTCGCGAATACAAAATAACACGAAAGTGTAGCTACAGTATATTTTTTTAAAAATTGTAACAATTTTGATGCACACTGTCGCTGTTTATTTCTACTTGGAGAGACACGCAGCCTGCATAAATTGTCAATCGGATTATAAATATACAGTGAGCGACAGCTTGGAAATGTACAAAGTGAAGTAGTCCTGAGAAATAACGAGTTCAAGTTGTGTATTGCAAGAAATGTTCGTCACCTGGACCACAATGCAGCAGAATGTGAGTAGAAACACGCCGATTCTGTGGATCTTTGATAGAATCGACTCACTGTACGGCCACAGACCAGTGAAGCATAGTGCGCAGTAGTAGACGGTATAGTATCTCCGGAACGCTTGCATGTTCTCCGCGGTTGTCGAATGTTTGTATGAAAATACTGAAGCATCGTTCAACGATAGCTCGCCACCATATTTTATTCAAGAAGTTTTCATCGTCAATTTCCGCCAGCGGTTACTTTATAAAATACTATGTAATAATTCAAATTGCCACCTTCCGTTCGTGCTACATTCATCCCTCTCGTATATGGTTTCCTTTTGCGTTAAAATCAGGCAATATTACCTCATCTTGTCGACTGTCTCAGTTTCCGTTAGACCTCTCACGGACTAGGATGTTCGTACGTATTACCATATACGAATTACCATTCGTAATCGAAAATATTTTTTGGAAACAGTACTTTGTCACAGTGGTGCAAGAATTCGCGTGAACTAATTCATTTCTATAGGAGGACTGGAACGATTGTTAACCCTTCACACTTGGAGCTATTTTAACTGGAAAATTAAACATTTCTTCATAGGCCCGCATTAAAAAGTTGTAAAATGCAACTTTCAGTATTTTCTGTACAATTCCGACCAATCGTAATTTTTGGAAAACTATCTCTCCAAAAATTCAAATCAATTTTTAGTGGCGCCTCAGAGTCGCCCCTCGAGTGCTAAGGGTTCAGATTATTACGAAGGATCGACGCGTGTCCGCCATCTGGTTCGTTCACACAAGTCGAGGGTAATTAATTCTAATTTTCGCTCGAGCTGCATCGATTCGTACCTCCTCCGTCGGTTTTCTTCGCGTCACAATCAGAAAACACCGCCTCTTCCTGTCGAGATTCTTGAGATCGCAATGATCAGAGTCTCTCTTGATATTTAAAAATTAATTCAAACTTGTAATGCTCCTCGATTCAAATTTTAAATTAATTCACTATTAAAGTTATCATAAGAATTCCTCTTAGTGTGTTTAAAAATCGACTAATTAATTTCGATAAAATTTCTAAACAATTGAAGATTATAAATTAGGATAAAAATTCTGCCTTGAGAGGTAAAGGAGACAGACGAGATGCCTGCTATTTAATTATTATATTATATAATCATAACAAATAATGTTCGCTATTTTCATTTCTCAACAAAATTTATCAGGTCTCCAAATTTTTTCATTATTCCATTTGCACGTTGATTATTATGATTATTTCGTATGTTCAAAGATTCCAGCCTCTAGGTGTCGCTAAACAAATCACAGGAGCTATAGTGAATTATGGCAACCAAGGGACGATGTGAATACTAAGACGAAAAACAATTGTTACCTTCAACACCTTCTCTTATGTATTCGGGACATAAAATTAATATTTTCGAGATTTCTCATCGAATATCGTGTAGTATCTTATTTCTAACATTTGACCTAACCGTAAGTACAAAACACTCTGCTACACAGAATAAAGGACAGTGAAATACGAGAAAGACGAGCTCATCATCTGCAACAAAAATTATCGCTGACTGACTGAAGAGTATTAAAAACACAACGAAGAAAAATATGTTCAATTACCATTGAGAAGCCTTCGTAGCACGGAACAAACAAACCAGCGAGATTAATCTTCACTACATTCAAACTTTTTACTAACACGAGCAGCAACATTTTTTGCGAGTTCGGTGGTATCAGGTACCACACTGAATTGTATCTGTTCCAATCGAACCGTCCTGTTGTTATTTTCTTATCATTTACAGTTTTACCTAATTTTCTTAGATAGAGAAGATACTTTTCTATTTATGTAATAGAATCTCAGACTTACGTTTCAATGAAAATTTGGGAACTAGTGTCTATCACCGACTGGCCGCTGTAATTGTTCAGAAACATGATCAGCAGATGGATCAGTGTCATTAGAATAGGAACAGCGATCTCTTCCGGGCTGTAATTCTCCGTGATCGATATAAAAACCTGGTATTATTAAAAATCCATCTCGTCATATTTCGACAGTTTTTTTATCAGGTTGATGCATACGAAATGCAATGAACTTTCAGAGCCCGTTCAGACACAGCGGAATCCGCGCGTTTTCGACCGCGCGATTTGAACCGCGTGGATCTTATTTACATTAGAGTCTATGTATTCGTTCGCACGTGACCGCGCGGTTGAACAATCGAAAACAAAAATCGCGCGGTCGAAAACGCGCAGTTTCCGCCGTGTCTGAACGGGCCCTCACTCGGGGGACCAAAAATTTTCAACTTTTCTGAACGTAATATTGTACAATTCGACGAATAAATAACAAAACTTCAAATTCTAGTTCGAGGAATCCATGTTTCGAGTGCGTATCGGTTAGGACTTGGATTCCTCGCGCTAGAATATCAAGTTTCATCATTCTTCCGTCGAACGGTACAATATTACATTGAGAAAAGTTGAAAATTGTTGGTCCCCTCAGCGAAAGTTCAACGAAATATTTCTACGAGTATAGAAGTAATACTCACGCGGTATAAATTGACAGCGAACGAGCCCACAACCGTTAAGATTGCCAGCATGTATGAAATAAGCACATTTTTTCCGAGGGCAATGACGAGCCTTTTGTTACAAAGCAACAATATAATATACGAATAAATGATTACAGTCACGTGTGCATAAAGGTACCGACTCGTGAGCTCTCTGGTGCATGTCCACAGCAGGGCCGATGTCTATAGGGTCCGTTGACACCAACCTTGCTGCATTGTCAACTGTACTTCGTATTCGATAACTAGACGAACAAAAATATTAGATGATCGCATAAGTTCGTGCCCGGTTTTTGCGATATCTATCGCAAACTGTACTGCCCGGCGGAGTGTAAAAAAAATTATATGTATAGTCACCATTCTTTTCTAATTGTAGAATTTCTACAAGTCACCGGCTGGACTTTAGAAACCCCCCCCCCCCCCTTCCTTTCGGCATGTGACATGCGTCATTCTATTCGTTTTGACATGCTGAACACAAAATGTACGTGTCATTTTTGGCTGAAATGAATAGTTTTCGAGATATTCGTGAAAAACTGCAGTTACTATACATTGAATTTTCAGCACGATTCTAAATTTTCATTTTGTTTTTGTTTTTGTTTGTTTGGTCCTGCATCAATGAAAACGCAAACGCAAAGTTCGGACTTTGTTTTGAAGAGTAGAAAAGAGTGGCGCGTATGCTGTATTATACGTCAAAGCGATTCCGAAGTCTTACTCCGAAAAGTTTATTTTAGGGGCGAGCGGAAATGAGATTAGTTTTAGGTTAGGTTTGGCTATACAAAATTCAATGTGTAGTAACTGCAGTTTTTCACGAATATCTCGAAAACTATTCATTTCAGCCAAAAATGACACATACATTTTGTGTTCAGCATGTCAAAACGAATAGAATGACGTATGTCACATGTCGAAAGGAAGGGGGGGGGGGGTTTCTAAAGTCTTACCCTTTAAGATTTAATCATCTGATATATTGATCAGAATAAATTCACGAACGAATTTGAACAACCGATGCATGTCGATTTGAACGTACCTAACGATTTCGAACAGTCCAGACAGGTAGAACGAGTAGACAGCGAGCGATGCTTCCGTACACGACACTGATAATAAACCAAGCACGGTTGTTAGGGAGACATGTAGACAGACTAGGTCACTCCTGGTATCATGCTCAGTGTAAAAGAATCCCAATAGCTGCATGATGCGCAGTTGATATTTTAAATGCAGTAACGTGGGAATAACCAACAGAACTAGCACGACTAATATTCCAACGCACGACATACCTACAGAAATTAAATACAATTGTTATGGGAGTAGACTCGTTTTTCCTGGATTACAAGGATGCGGGATGCGTGTTCTCATTTCTCAATAATACAAACATGGGGTTTTTTAGTAGTCAAAAACGATGTCAACAAAAGTCCTATTTTTTCGTAATTTGTCGGAAGCATACGACTGCGCATGTAGCTATTTTCATAGCTACACTGCCGTGCAAGAAAAAAAGAAGCACCTGGCGATATTTAATAGAAAAGCGTAAATGGCACTCTTGCAATTCTGGAAACGAGTCTACCGCCTTAAGCTAATTTTCCATTTGTCTTTCGACGATTTTCTGTGGATCTTCACGCAGAATAAAAATTGTCTGCGCCGATTCTAAGGAACTGGAGCAAAAAACATCTAACGACGAGATTATTTTTAATCAATATTCACCATTCTTACCGAGAAACATGTAAATCAAGACTCTCGACTTGTCGATATATTTGAACAAAATCTCCAACTCATTCGGATTCACCAGCACGTCGCAATCATGCTGCATGTTCTCTAAGAAAGACTTCATCTGCAGCCACACGAAGAAATTACCGAGATCGTATTAGTTTTTGTGAACTATAAAATATTAGGAAGAGGCAACTCAAGTAAGAGGCATTGAAGATATTTTAATCGTATGCACATAAAAGATTCTGTGTATATATAATCAATTTAATAGCAGCGATAAAGATTGAATCTGTCCAGGTGTTGGACGAGTCATTCCTCTTAATTGGTCATTTAATAGCCACGTGTTTTCGTACTTACTACTGAAAAATTCAAGATAAAGCCAACGTATCGTAAAAAGTACAACAGCATCGGACCGGTATACGATAACATCGTGAGTAAATTGTGCAACGTCATTTCTACATACTTTATAGAGAACACCTGAAAAATGTTTCATCCCTTCTTGAAAGGTAGATCACAGTTGCGATGTAAATTATTATAAATATTCGAATTATTTGAGCGAGTGCAAGTGTCGTTACAGTATATTCTCAAAAAAATTATAAAAATGTCCCCACATAAATTGTCCACGAGGATAAAAGCGATTATAAATACATAGACTGCGGATTTGATGCATTTATGACAAAAATGGCCACGTACAATTTAAAGCAGTGGATATATTAAAAATATTTAAGGACATCAATATATTATTTTCAGCTTAATAGGATGATTAAAAGAAGAATACAATTTATATTTGGCTCCTGTGTCCTGCGATCAATGCGAACAATTTTTATTTTGCATGAAGATCCGCAGTCTATAAATAAACAACGAGTAACGAGAGCTTGGGGCAAATTCGCATTTTCCCCGAATATTTCCCAACGTTGTAACAATGGTTCAAAGTGAGATTAATCCGGTGAGATAACGAGGTATAGTTTTCTATAGTAAATGAAATGTTCGTCACCTGGACAGCTATGCAGCTGAGCGTAAGCAGGGAAACAACGGTTCTTTTAATCTTAGACAGGGTAGATTCCTCGTAGGGCCAGAGCCCTGTGAAGCACAGAAAAGAATAATAGACACTGTAGTTCTTTCGAAACATCTCCATCGTCGCCGAGGGTGGGTGTGCGATTGATACATGTAAAATTTCCCTTCCAACTCGCAGCACGCTCCCATGTCTTATTCAGGAAGTTTCCGGTACGAGTATCCACCATGTATAATTGTCATCTTCCTTTCATGCGCGACTGAACTGTTTTCCTCAGTCGAAAGTAGACATCGCACGAGTCGGATCTCCCAACCTAAACAGTCGATACTGTCGACTGGCACACATTCGTTCACCAACTAGAGAATTCCGAACTTGTTATTAATTTTCATGCGACAATCAACGTACAATAACAACTGCCTGACGAATTCGCAACGCACCTTCTTTCCCACAATTGTACAATATACGAAGGTGAATAATCACTATTCACGGTACGAACTTATTTATTTATTAATCGCGTGTATTATGTATTTGCATATATTCACAATACTTATTCGTTCATATTCGCTCATCTATTTAACTTTTGAATCAATACCTTCTAAATAATATGCTTGGCTCTTTTCGAATATTTTATTAAATCGATCGACAGCGTCGCAAACCATAACAGGGGTTGTTTTAAGAATAAATAACGAACAGTAACACCGAATAAAAATATTATGATATTTCTATACACACTCGACGTCTTACAGTAATTGTCGTATTTCTGTATCACTGTTGCATGCTCGAGTCGACATCGCCTTCACCGATATTAGAAGACGATCGTTGACTATCAAACTGGAAATTTGAAAGCTGCTTGGGTTATTATTATTACTCGATACTGTTCGGAAATGGAAATTAGAAAATCGGAGGCTGGACTTTAGAACCCCCCCCCTTCCTTTCGGCATGTGATATACGTCATTCTATTCGTTTTGACATGCTGAACACAAAATGTACGTGTCATTTTTGGCTGAAATGAGTTTTCGAGATATTCGTGAAAGACTACAGTTATTATACATTGAATTTTCAGCACGATTCTAAATTTTCATTTTGTTTTTGTTTTTGTTTGTTTGGTCCTGCATCAATGAAAACGCAAACGCAAAGTTCGGACTTTGTTTTGAAGAGTAAAAAAGAGTGGCGCGTATGCTGTATTACACGTCAAAGCGATTCCGAAGTCTTACTCCGAAAAGTTTATTTTAGGGGCGAGCGGAAATGAGATTAGTTTTAGGTTAGGTTTGGCTATACAAAATTCAATGTGTAATAACTGCAGTTTTTCACGAATATCTCGAAAACTATTCATTTCAGCCAAAAATGACACTTACATTTTGTGTTCAGCATGTCAAAACGAATAGAATGACTTATGTCACATGTCGAAAGGAAGGGGGGGGGGGGTTCTAAAGTCTTACCCAATCCGACATACATAACAGTATGCATAGTTGGAGTTACTAACGACTGAAGACTCTCGCTAGGCTTCTTCGGAAGGACATTTTGAAGGTTATGCTACCGAGCTCGTTACTACTATTTTGAATATTCCAACAGTTTGGAATATTTTACTGGATCGAATAGAGGACAGTAAAATAAGAGAAAGATGAGCTCATCATCTGAAACAGACGACCGATGAGTTTGTGATCGAAGAGAGACTAGCATGATCTAGATTAATTAATTAATTACCGCGGTAAAGCCTTGGTAGCACGGAACGAATAAACTGGAGAGATTGAACTGCACTCCTGGTGCACTTTTCATCAGTATAAATAGCAACAATTTCTGCGACTTCGGTGGTATAAGGTACCACAACGAGTTGTACCTATTTCATTAGAGTCATCTCGTTATCCTGTACTGTCAGAACCGTTTAAAAAGCGGAGGCTGGGTCTATCCGGACCCACAGACTGGCCCAGAAGTCGCTGTACCATTTTAATTCGTTTGTACGAATTCGTTGCGAATCTTCAGAAAATGACATCATTTTCGAAATGGTCCATCGATTTTCGGACCACCCTGTAGAAATAATTCCCGCATGGACTTACGTTCCATGGAAGATCTGGCCACTTGTGCTCATCAGCTTCTGTCCGCTGTAATTGTTCGAGAACATGATTATCACATGAACTAGAACGAACTGGAAGCTGATCAGCACGTTATCTAATTCGTCCAACTGCATCGTTGCTAGGAAAAGCTGTCACAAATCATAATCAATATTTAAAAATGGTCGCGGTCTTCTCATCGCTGCCGAGTCCCGATAATGCTTACACGGTATAAATTTACAGCGAACGAGACGATTACCGCCACGATCGCCACTAAATACGACATCATCATGTTCCGCGTGAGATCCGCTGCCAGCCTTTGTTTATCCAGCGTGGCCACCATCGAGAAACGATGAAACGAATACGGGACAGAATGACAGCGAAATATTATTATACAGCGGGACCGGGGTCGCAAGATCAGAGGAATATCCCCTCTCTACTGGATTAGTCACGTGGCGAATTAGTTTCCCCGTAGAAGAGAAAGCGTAGGAGGAGTTTTCCCGTGGAAGGGGAAGGATAGAGTGGGGGACAGGTCTGAATCTGGCGACTCCGAGACATCGTTAGCATTGTTACGAGGTACCAACTTAATGGCTCGCTGGTGTATTTTCACTGCCGAACTAATGTTCAACGAGGTCGGCGTAGTCGAGACTGACATCTCTTTGACAGCGGTTTGTATTCGGTAACTGAAGCAGTCGAAACGTATAATACCATACAGATCGGTCACTTAGTTTCACTGGTTCTCAACGTCGGCGATTGTTTCTTATTTACGGTCGAATGTGAAAATTTAGGAAAGAAATGATTTGAAACGTACCTGGCGATCTCAAACAATCCACACAAATAGAAGGAAAAGACAGCGAGTGTCGCTTCCGTACCTGCTAAGGCTATTACACCAATCGTGCTTACCAGTACGAGCTGATAGCAAACCAGATCGGTCTGCAGGCCTGTCTCGTTGTAAAAGAATCCGAAGATTCTCAGATAGTGAGTCTGAAGCTTCGAGTGCAGTAATGTCGGTACCAGTAACGTTGCTACTACAAACAGCACTACTCCGAGCGACAGAGCTGCAAATAGCCGTCGTTTAAACAAATGCTAAACCGCACGTCTGAATTATACGACCGATAGATTATTTTACCTAACAGCAACTGAACTACGCGTCGAGTTTCTACGATCTGTCTCGCCATCATCCCCGACTCGATGGGATTGCTCAAGGTCGTGTAATCCTTCACGATATTCTCGTAAAGACATCGTATCTGACGGCAAACAGAGCAGATAGTTTTAATACTGTCGCACTCGAGAGCGAGAATTGTCCAACTTACTACTGGAAAGTTAACAACGAAGCCGACGTATCGTAGAAAGAACAACAACATCGGGAAGCAGTACGATAACAGCATGACTATGTTGTACAGAGACATTTCGATTAGCCTTAGCGTCGACACCTGAAAAATATTTCGAGATAAATCGAATGACTAGAAGAAGAAAGATAATCGCGACGGTACGCTTAACGTTAAACGCGCAATCACTTGGTATTCTTTCTTTTTTCGCACGACAAATCCTCTATTTTTAGTGAACAGGTTATCTCGAGGATTTTGATTTCCCATATCACCTGAATCGCTATACAGCACAGGGTGAGAAGAGGAAACACCATTCGCAGAATTTTCGACGATATAGATTGGTTGTACGGCCAGAGACCTGTAATGTACAACACGTTGTAATAAATACCGTACTTCTGTCGGAAGATGTCCATCTTTGTGTCGATGACGGCGTCTCTATGTATGGAGAAATTGAAAACATCGTCCGACTACACCTCGGCAACATATTTTATTCAACCATCCAGGTTTCCGCTGTCAATTTCCGCCGACCCCACGTCTCTAGAGCTTCAGTGTAATTTCCAGAATCGATTGGTGCCTCAGAACATTTACAATACAAAGTATATTTTATTATCGCACTCTACACTTTATTCCCAGCGCAACTATTTTCTACCGTAGAAATTCCCCAGTGACAACGGAGACGCGACATGGATTGGACGCTCATGCGAATTCGAATCTACAGTGACTACCATTAATATTCGGACGCCATAAAAAAAAAAGCGATAACTTTTTTAATATTGGTCTGTACGATTTGAACTTTTTGAAAAATTGCAATTGGTCGGAATTGTAGAGAAAATACCATTCGTCTTTGCATGACGATATCCCGGGAACGGAATCATCGGATTGTGATGCAACAAAAACCATTTTAAAGCGCAGGCTCCGCTTTAAAGGGCTCTCCGTCAATCCAAGGTTCGTTAAAATAGCGTCAATAATTTCAAAGTCACAGCAATTTAAATATTGACTAATTTCAACACGATCTCAACAAATCGCAACAGCTCTGAAATTCTTGAACGGTGTTTTAGAGAGGACGATGTAGTAAAAATTGCGAAAATGTGCAATGACGTACAAATTTAATAAATTCACAGGATGTTCACCACTGTTATCACGTGATAAAGTTGGCACGTTCCCCCAGACGCTAGAAATCTCGCATCTCGAAATTTACAATTACACGTAACTTATTGATTAAAAATTAAACGTCTTAGTTTCACTGTTCTTCTAGGAATTTATTTTTCTGCCATCTGGCCTGGTCGAAAGGTCACACGAACGTGGTCCAAATTTGTTATTAAACTGACAAGAGGACGGTAAAATAGGAGAAAGACGAGCTCATCATCTGCAAAAGAAACTCGTTGAATTTCAGAGTGACTGTTATACTGAGTGACTGTCCGCGTAGTACGAATTTTACAAATCAATTGTGAGAAGCAGAAAATAGATGAACGTGTATATCCTCTTTTAATCGTGAGTTGAGAAATCGAAAATAGTGATTAATTACCGTTGTGAAGCCTTGGTAACACGGAACGAACAAACCGGCGAGATTAAATTGCACTTCCGTTGCACTTTTCATCAGTATGAACAGCAACATTTTCTGCGACTTCGGTGGTAGACAATACCACAATGAATTGTATCTGTTGCATTGAATAGCATGGTTTCAAAACTTTTCCATGTGCGCACAATAGAAAAATGTAGACTTACGTATCGTGGAAAACTTCGACGCTAATTGTCATTAGTTTCTGCCCGCTATAATTATTCAGGAGCATGATTATCACGTGCACCAGCACGATCATCACGGTAATCACAAGGTTTTCAGGTTTGCTCATCTCGGACATCGCGAGCAGAAGCTGTCGAAAGTCGAAAGCCATCTTTATCATCTTCCCATTCGCAGAGAGAAATGAACATTTATTGCAAATTGCTTACACGATATAAATTGACAGCGAACGATGCGACAACTGTCACGATCGCCATCAAATAAGACAACATCATGTTGCTCGTGAGATCTGACGAGAGCCTTCGTTCGTGAACCCATAATGTTCGCATTATGTTCCCAGATAATGCAAGATGAGAACAAGGCATTAAAAGAGTAACAGTAGGAACGAGTGAACAGTGAGTGTACAGTTGCCTGGGGAAGTTGACCATCGCAATCTCTGGGGAAATTAATCCTCACAATTAATTTGACACAGTGTTCCCGAAATAAGCTATAAAGTCATTCCATGGCGAATCGATCACTTTTTCACGATTTTTAGAATTTGACGCGACACGTTCAAAAATTGTTTAAGAATGACTGGCCTTCGAAGTTTGCAAGTTTTGCCCGCTTTCGAGAAAACGGGCCTCGCTTGCGAATTTTCCTCTCGTGAACAATTTCGGGAAACTTTCTTGTGTTTTACCCGGAAAGGATTGGGCTGTTGTAAAATAATTTTTTCAACCTCGATAATTAACTTTATAATGTCGAAAACTTTGCAAATGGTTCGCACGTTCCCCAGAGAATCGCGACGGTCAACTCAGTTCCCTGTACATCAATGGTGTTGCTTTAATATTCGAATGAAGGTACCAACTCAACAGCACGCCGATGTATTTCCACAGCTGATTGTATATCGATCAGCATGTCCGATTTTTTCGAATTCGCCATCGTGTTGACAGCCGTTTGTATGCGATAACTACAGGAATGAAAGAAGCATTGTCGAAACGGTCAATTCGCCTCTCCTCGCGCGTAGTCGCCGATAATAAAACTTTATTCTAATTTTCATAGAGATTTACGAATCGAAACGGGGAGGAACGTATTCTCAGAATTTGTTTGAAAATAGCTCCACTATTTCAAAAAGAGAGATCGCGGTCCTGAACGTATAGGGTAAACCGTACTCTTGCTAGCACTGTAGCTGGCACTTTTGATTTAAACGGCAAATATTAAGAATTCCTGGTATAGAAAATCATTTTATATTGCTTCTTATTTATATTTCAAAGCAACGTTGTAACTTTTCATAACAGTGTTCCGCATATGACTGTTCGTAACGCTGGCACATCCAGTAAAACCGACGGATGACCATAGTGCAGTGCAAATAGTGTTTTATTAAAATTTTCGTTACGAGTAAATATACTTTATCGCTTTATGACTTAATTTCGGACTGTACTACAGATGTAATAAGTGCGTATATGTTTAATTATAAAACGTTTAACGTTTAATTCTTACTGTGCCAATGACTGTATTATTTGTCTTACGATTGTTATTCACCGAACATATTTTATAATAAAAGATTTATGACTCGTAAAACTGTCTGATTTTGCTGAAAAATCTCTATTCGCTTATAATAATAGCAAGTTAAGCACGTTTAAACATTTCAAAAAAAGATTTTTACTACGATTTCGGCTTAGGGTGCCGATCATTGTACAGTTTACCCTACTATTGTAATAACACGCGTGTATTTACATACACGTGAAATAGGGATCTTTAATAAAAACGAATGCATTACGGTAAAATTAATAGAGACACATGAATTCGTTAACACATCGTTCGAACATACCTGGCGATCTCGAATAGTCCACAGAGATAGGAGGAAAAGACAGCGAGGGACGCTTCTGTACACGCTATCGATAGCATACCGATCGTGGATATATATAGAATTTGGCAACAAACAATATTGGTTTCGTGGTTTCTCTCGCGATAGAAAAATCCGAAGACGTTCAGATAATAAATCTGGAGCTGCGATTCTAGTATCGTCGGAACTATTAACGCAGAGAATAAGATCAGTACTCCTAAGCACATCAGGCCTGAAACCAACAATGTTATTATTTTAGCGGACGTGCTTCTGAGGTTTCTCAAGGTGACCTCTGTTTTCATCAATACAGAACCGTATGCTTTCATTTAGCCTAGCGTTATTATTCCAAGGTCATTCAAGGTCATTCAATATTTAGCTAGGCAGAAGCACGTTCATCTAGAGAAGATTTGTCAGATCTCTGCCGAAGCTGAATAAATTTTGGGGGTCGGGTGGTAACGTTTGAACAACTTAATTAGAAATCAGTCGACCAATCACCTACTAGCGCCGCGATCACGCGCCGAGTCTCCGCGATCTGTTTCATCAGCATCTCCGTCTCGATGGGGTTCTTCAGCGTTGCGCAATCTCTTTCGATATTTTCGAACACGCTCTTAATCTATGGCCACATGGAATAAAAAGTGGGATTAAAGGGATCCACACCGATACGACCGAAACACGACCTTGAACTTACCACCGGGAAATTCACGACGAATCCAACGTATCGTAAAAAGAACAATAACATTGGGAATCCGTACGACAATACTATCACGCAATTGTAGACCGACATGTCTACCATTCGTAGCGTCGATATCTGAAAAATGTGTTCATTTACGAGTCGAAGAGATATCGAAGGATATTATAAACAATTCGTACACTTCGCGAGAACGGTAAAAATATTGAGTTGCGTTCTCCATTTTCGCAGTACGAGTTACTATCGGGTTGGCGAGACGATGATGACCTGAAATCGCACTTGGATCCGTTCCTTGCCGATAATGAAGCTGCCAGAAAGCTGGCGGAAGATCGTCGAAGAAAATGTAAGATATGTATTTTATCGATTAAAGTTCATTGCTTGGATCAAAGAATTGGGTTTCATTTCATTTCACCTTAAAATACCGAAGTTACTTTTTTGCCAACCCAATAGATATCTCCGAGCGGAACGAACGAATTGAATGTTTTTTTTCACGAAATCGGACGAATCCCCGTCACCTGGATCACTATGCAGCACAAGGTAACAACAGCGAAAACGACTCTCTGCATCTTCGCCACCAGAGAGTGATTGTACGGCCACAGACCGGTGAAGTTCAACACGTTATAATAAGTGCTGTAGTTCTGCCTGAACGCGTCCATCTCGGTGTAACACGGTGACGTGTGTATGTACGGAATATAGCGAGTATCGTCCGAATACACCTCGGTGGCGTATATTATTCATAATGCTTTGTTTCCCTCGGCCATTTCCGTCGACTATCCCACCTATTAGTCGAACGTAATTGGCTCGAATTATGGCCCCCAGCCATATATATCAAAACATTTTCGATAGAAAACATATGAATTATTGTGTTCCGCGACGATTTTCTCCCGCAAATAACCTCCGGTTGCGACGTAGACGCGACACGAAATGGGTTCCCTCTGGGAATTCTAATCCGTGTATACCTCGACAATTACAAGAATAAAATAAAACCTTGAAGAACGGCCGAGGTGCACCATCACGACCCGAAGTCAACTAAACAACCACCGCGAAATAATCTTCAAGAATACAATAATCTTCCAGGTGCGTACACTATCGTTTAACGCAGTGCTTCCCAAACCGTGCGCCGCGGAAAAATTAAAATTATATCAGAAATTGGTAAAATATGAAATAATATTCTCAATATAAATCGTTAACACTAAACCTACCGAGCCTTGTAAAAGTGACTGGTACATGTTCCCTTATAAAAATGACAAGATTGATTTTATTTAGGCTTTGTGCAGCTCCTATTGTAATATGTGCTCCACTAAAGAAATCTATAGAATCATTTCTTGATCATCATGAAATTATTTTTATTATATCAATAATCGTAAAATAAAAAGTCTGGGACCGGTTACATTTTGACCGGTGATGGTGGATTAGCTACTAGAATATATGCATATACAGGGTGTATCCGTTAAGTTATGTCACCATTTTTTAGGCATTTCCAATAGTGCAATTAAAAAATGTTTTAGACAAAAGTTTCTCAGTACTTGGTGAGCTACATGTTCGCATATTCTTAAATCTGAAAAAATGTTTTTTACGTAAGAAAGTAAAGGTCACCTTGACCTTTTTAAATGGCACCATATGTTTTGGACATCATAGGATTGTTTCTGACGTCGAGACGAATTTAACAGTGTATTACACTATGACCTTGAAATGATCTCAGACTCGGAAATTTTGTGCAAACGTAATTTTAATGAAAAATTATTTCTTACAATATAAATCAAGTTACATCAGATGTTCGAACTGCGATCTATCTTCTACGATACAGAGCTCCGTTCTTTGTATTAGACTTTTCGTTGTCGCCATAATTAGGGCGTCTGAATTATTCGATAGGATAGTTGCAACAAATGCTCTTGCACAATCGCAACAGCATCACAGGGTGGTATTTGGTATATGGAGGTATATGGAGGTGAATTAGTATTTGGTATATGGAGGTGAATACATTTTTACTCAGAATTCGTTGGTCTATCGACTCATAACACAGAAAGTAGGTCTTTCCATTTAAAAAAATTAAGGTGACCTTGAAATCTCATCTATGCCACCACCCACGCAGAAAATGTTTGTGTCACAATACGCCCCCCTCTGTACCGTGTAAGTTTTGTATACAACATTTTTTCATATTATTACAAATAACGGCAATATTCAAAGCGGACATGGTTATTGCCCCACCCTGTATACAAAACTGACACGGTATAGAGGGGAGCATATTGTGACACAAACATTCTCTAGCGTGGGTGAAGGCATAGATGAGATTCCAAGGTCACCTTAATTTTTTTAAATGGAAAGATCTGGTTTCTGTATCATGAATCGATAGACCAACGAATTCTGAGTAAAAATGTATTGACCTCAATATGTCCTAAATATAATAGCTAACGAGATATTATCGAAATAATTTTCCTTCTTGTTTGGATAATATCTCGTTAACTATTAGGTTTAGGACATATGAAGGTCAACACTTTTATACTCAGAATTTGATACTCTATCGATCTATGGTATAAAAAATAAGACATTCCATTAAAAAAATAAAAAGGTCACCTCCATATCTAACAAAATAGCACAAACACAAAAAAATCACATACGCCATTGTGTTGCGTATAAAAAACACTACTACCTTTTCGTCTTTCATTTTTTTCTAATATCTACTATTTACAAGAAAAACGCCGGCTAGTAATAGCGTGAACATCCTGTATATGTAATCAAATGTTTCCGTTTTCTTTTTCGCTTCCTTTTTCTACATATAAAAATTTACATTACTTATGTAGAAACTTTGACTTTAAATAAATAACTGTTTATTGACTTAGTCTGCACGTTGTCTCGCGTTTTTTTGGAACCCTGCCACAACGAAAGTCTCGAATCCCCGCTTGGAGACAGGTTGCCGCTTGTCTGTTCCTCTTCTTACGGACAATCCCTACGGAGCGTCGCAAAAACGTAACAATACACACGCGCGTACACTGGGGAGGAGGGATGAAATAAAAGTTACGTAACGAAGATATTCAACTTTGTAAATTTATACCACACTGCACACAAGTACATACAGTTACTAGAAACTGGAGACAAGTCAAGTGTAGACCTTGCGATAGCTAGTTGAAGTAATCGCTAGTGGAGCTTTGCAATTAGAACGACAGAAAAGCGGTGAAATACGAAAAGGACGAGCTCATCATCTGAAAAAGAAACTCGTTGAATCTCAGAATGAAGACTATTGTAGTAGACTGCGGATCTTTCAGCAGAAAACACAAATTTTCTAGAGAAATTGGGAGAAACGGAAGTTCCTCTTTTGATCGTTCCAACAAATCGAGAATAGCGTAACGATATTTCTTAAACTGTTCCAACAATTTCTCAGTTCTGCCGTGAACGCGTCAAACCCGCAGCCTATTGATAAATGTAATTAATTACCATAGAGAATCCCTGGAAACTCGGATTAAACAAACCGGCGAGATCAAACTGCACTTCGGTTATACTTTTCATCAATACGAATAACAACATTTTCTGCGAGTTGATTGGTACGCGGTACCACAACGAATTGTATCTGTTGAATTCAATATCGTCGATTCATTATTCCCAAAAATAACATTTTCAACGTAATTCATGGCTGACTCGATCGGAAGTGGTTAGAGTAACTTCTTGCATATTTATACTAAAACGTGGACTAACGTTTTTGTGAATATTTCGATGCTAGCATTCATCAGCTTTTGACCGCTGTAATTATTCGTAAACATAATCAGCACATGGACCAGAAAGATATCCAGACTAAAGATAAAATTCTCCAGGTCATCAAACTCCGCAACCGACAGATAAAGCTGTTACGTATCAGAACCAAAGCTGTTATATTGTATTCGTAATAATTCATTTCATTTCATTTATACACATTTCATTCGAACAATGCTTACACGATATAGACTTATAGCAAACGAGGCAATGACTGCTATGACCGCCACTAAATAAGACAACAACACATTTTTCGTGAAATATGACACGAGCCTTCCTTCGCAATTTCATAATATTCCAGCATGTTCACGACGATGGAGATATAAAAGATGAAATAACACATGGGGTGAATGTACATTGACATACCGATAATGTTGCTCTAATATCTGAAAAAAGTTACCGACTCAATAGCACGCTGATGTAATTCCACATCTGATCGTATGTCGATTAGCCTGTTCAGATTTTCCGAATTCGCTATCGTGTTGACAGATGTTTCGAATCGGTAACTAGAGAAATCAAGGTAGATAGATCAATACTGAATTCACTATAGATTTCATTGAAAGATCCAAGCCTCCTTCCCAGAATGATCTTATTCAAAGCGAGAGAAACAAATCCTATTACTGCACAAGTGTAATAGGATTTTTATAACAAACACTGTGTATTTTCTGATGAAAATGAATAAGGTGGAGTGAGCTAAGTGCGTAAACGGGGCACGTGCATTAACTGGTTATTTTTATTATAATATGAACGAAATTTCTCTAGCTTGTATTTATGAATGTAGTATAAGTTAGTATGAACTATTCGACATGGATGTCGCCACTGTAAACCGTTTTTATCGTATTTCTTAAAATTTATTGAGAAAAACACTAAGATGCTCTTGCCCCGTAAACATTATTACACATACATATAGTAAGTGCGTACTATATGTATAGGCAGTTCATGTTCACTATTTCAGTTTGTTTTTTGTACTATAATTCTTAAGGGTAGCGTCTTTTCGAGTGACCTTGACGAAACGACAGTCGCGCGTGACTGTGTGTGAGTGCACACACCGCTAGACCACGTATACATACGCGAGGATTGCAAGGGTCCGGGATTCCGCTTCTGATTTCTCAATAATACAAAGTCGGGATTTCTTAGTAGACAATATCGCTAGATGAAAGATCAATCTAGGGTGCGATCTGTCTCGAAAGTCCTACTTTTACGTTTACGACGCGTAGTTCTCATTATTCGGCAGTATATTGACAGCCACGACAGGCGGCAGCACTGTCGCCTGTCACATCACTTGTCGCGGCTCCGCGACATGCTATCGTGCCAGTCGAATAATGAGAATTACACATTCACGCGCGATTGTCATTTGCTGGAGTAGACGCTACCTTTAATGAAGGGTAAGTAGGGTAATAGCCTATATTTGTAGCGACAAAATTTTTCTAACGATAAATATCATATTTATATATTAAAATTTGTTTTAATATCACTGTATCCCCTTTCATATTTCAGCATGAAAGTACTTGTTTGTTTAAAAGTGGATAACTATAAAACTAAATAATATAATTTAATGCAATAAAAAGCATTTTAAAGCAGGCTTGTTAATCATTCTTTTCTTGCCCCATAGCACCTGAAACAAAGTTTGAAAGCATTTTTAACTCTCAGAGACGCTCTTGCCACATTTTCGGGGCAAGTGCATAGTAGTTGACACTTTGTACAATATCCTATCAACTAGTAGAGTTTTAAACGTCTACGAACTTCTATATGTATGTAAAATGTCAAAAAAGGTGTTTCTCGACAAGAAATAAAAATCATTTGGATTTTATCTGATTTATAGCTGACATTCGGACTAATTCAACGACCTTGAGCCCATAAATAACTCTAAAATAGTTCGTTCCGACTTTTCGGGTAAAACACCCCATTGTGGTGACGAAGAGAAGTAATGAAGAATCATGACGCCGTGCCGCGCCGCGCCGCCGCGAATGAAGATGCGGATTCATGCTGCAAAGCATGTGTGAAAAGATAAGTTTTTCAGTGTGCATAGGTACATTGAACACTAATGATGTTACTTAAAGTACATTTGGAGCTACAGTCTGTACCACTAGAGCGTGTCGACGATATTTCTGTAAATATTCATATATTTACTCTTACTTAGTAAGGGGTCCAATCTTCTCCATTAGCAATTACAGCTTGGCAACGCCTCGGCATGCTTTCAACTAATTTCTCGACGTACGCTACAGGTATGTATGCTACAGCTAGCTTCATATCTTCCGAATATGGTGTACAAGAGTTCTTATTTTGGTATTTTGGATTTTCCCTCTCAGCTTGCTCTTCATTATGGACCACACATTTTCTATTGGTTTTACATCAGGGGATTGGTATGGCCAAGCAGTATCGAATCGAGCAGAATCGACCAAAAACGCTCGATTTTTCCACTCCGCCTTCTCCCCTTCCACTATCCCATTCCGCCACCATGCAGTGTCGCCAGATGCAATCCAAACGAGAAACATTCTCTCTCCTCCTTTTCCCCTTCCACTATCCCATTCCACTCCTCTCTTCCAATCCTCCTTCCACTAAGACCGTAGACTGGTCGCGCAACGTGTCACATATTGCTCTGGTCATCACAGAGGGGGTACTTGTATTCCCCTCGATTTCCCCGATCTGGCGACACTGTGGCCAAGGTAGTACGGTGACGACGTTCCCGCTTTTATTTTCACTGTCAGAAACAAAACTGACAAATATTCAGCCAAGGCGTATTAAAGACATCTGCGTTTGATTACATTATCCGTATGTCCCCCTCATTGGGTGACAGGTTTCGAAGATATCGCCGACACGCTCTTGTCGAACAGACTGTATGTGGGTCGCGAAACAAAACGAAAGCACGAACGGAAACGTGTTTGAAAGACTGGCTATATACCTGGCGACCTCGAATAATCCACAAAAATACGATGAACAGACACCGAGCGATAATTCCGTAGAAACGACCGCATATAAAGCTACAGTGGTCACGATTACGATATCGATGCAAATCACTTTACTTTCTAGGCTGGTCTCAGGATAGAAAAATCCCATCATATGTAAATACCGTATGTGATACTGTGGTAGGAATATTATGGGAGCCAGTAGGAAGATCACTAAACAGATTACTACTACGTTCGCTATACCTACCATCAGAAATAATAATATTTTGCCAGTATCGTTTGTACACAACGATTCCAAGGTTTGTAGAATATACAGTGAGATTCCCACTAATATTCGGACACTCTTAAAAAGGCGATTAATTTGTTAACATTGTACTATTACAATTTGAACTTTTTTTGGGAAGCTAGAGCAATTAGTATGCTACAGGATGCGAAAAAAAAAAATTTTTCAAAAATTGCAATTGATCGGAATTGTAGAAAAAATACTAAATGTTGCATTTTACAACTTTTTTATGTGGGCCTATATTGAGAATTTAAAAAATTCATTTTTTAGATCTGTGTCAATTATATGCACTGTGAAAGTTTCATCGAAATCGGATGATGCGAAAAAAAAAGAGAGGCATTGAAAGATGTAAGAATTCTTAGATTGACTGCAGTTACAGGCCGAAAATCGTGAAAATCTGCAATTTTTACCATCTTTAAACGTTTGTAAATCATTGCAACGTCGACCAATTCTGCCGAAATTATCAGAATATGTTTCATTGACACAGATCTACAAAACGTATTATTTGAATGTTCAATATAGGCCCACATAAAAAAGTTGTAAAATGCAACTTTTAGTATTTTTTCTACAATTCCGATCAATTTCAATTTTTGGAAAAAAAATTTTTTCACATCCTGTAGGAAACTAATTGCTCTAGCTTCCCAAAAAAGTCAAATCGTATAGTATAATATTAAAAAAGTTATCGTCTTTTTAAGAGTGTCCGAATATATTAGTGGGAGTCACTATATAGTAGAAAATATACTTCGATTTTTCTATTCGAACAAACGACTATTTTATTTACCAAACAAAAGGCAGGAACTTAATCCAGCACCGGACTATTATTTTATACTAATTTGCCGAGCAATTAGAATTCATCAAACACCTTTACCTAGTAACACCGAGATCATCCGTCTGGTCTGTATTACGTGAGTCATTACCAATTTCGTTTCGATAGGATCTTTCATCGCATTGCGATCACGTTCTATATAATCAAATATTGTTTTCATCTGAAGCAACATGGAAGAATAAACGGTTAATGCATTGCATAATCGCAAACTGCATCGAACGTAAAGCAGAATAAAATGCTTTTCTTTTCAAACTTACTACTGGAAAATTAAGGGTGAACCCGACGTATCGTAGCACGGTCAATATCAGACAGAATCCGTAAGATAACAGTTTCATCAAATTTTTCACCGTTATATCTACATATCTCAGTGTCGATATCTGAAAACAATGAACAGCAGTTTTTTAATGATGCCTTCAAAGTCACCATTCGAGTACTAAGGGTTAAAGGTTTCGAATCAATCATTCCTGTTTAGAATGCCTCGAATGAAAATGTTTTCCGAATGAAAATCTCAAAATTCTTTTGAGATTCTTTTGAAATTCCGGCAAAATTGCCGGAACGTGCTCTTTCGTTAGTTGAGGAGACACTCAGATTTTTTGTTGTTCATTCGAAAATTCTACTTTTCCCCGTTTCCTTTTACGTATTCGCGAACACGCGTAGACGACACTACAAGAGGATTTCGATTGTAAATTGGCAAGGTGTGATTTAAAGGAATTGTTTCACGTATTGCAGATTTCAAGAAAACAGTGAAAACGTTCACGACGCGCGGCCACTTTTCGTTTTACCACTACGAATCACCTCTCCTCGAGATACACCGGTGTCTCGACCAGGACGAGAATGTTTAATGATTCGATTACAACAATATTTCAGTCTTCATTACCTGGATCAATAGGGTACAGATGGTTAACGTAACGTACACGATTCGCTGTATCTTACTGAAGATAGTTTGGTCATACGGCCAGAGACCGGTGTAGCGCAACGCCTTGTAATAGTTAGGATAATAGAATCGGCACGTGTCCATGTCAAAGCCAATAGTAAAATGCGCGCGGAACAGGAAATCTGATGTATTGGTCGACGACCCTGTACCACATATATTATTCAAGTTGTGCTATTTCCCTCACCTGTTTCTGTCGGCCACCCGTTTCTATTAGTCGAACGTAAAATCTCATTGTCGACTTCCGTCCACGTTTTATGGGTATATCGCGGCAAATTGAATAGAAGCAGTATTGATTACTAATTTCCGCTTCCGTTTTCGCGCGACATTTTTCAATCGCACTAATCCCCAGTAGCAACGCAGACATCACACGGAACGGATTCACCTGCGAACATTCATTGGCGTATTCCTTTGCAACTACTGTCTCAACTATAACCTTAAAGGTTATACACTGCTGCAGTGAAAGTCATCGAATTGAATGTAAAATGCACCGGATCGAATGCATTGCGACGTCGAAGACGACCAAGATGGGAGATCGAGTCGACTTGATCTGGATCCTTTCGGAGGAGAAGTCAAGATTCACTCAAGGTTTGTTGGATCAATTTTTCCGGTCGCACCTATTGTTAAACATTGCACGTTTTCGAGAATGTCCCGATGCTCGCAGAACAACACGAATATGTTCTTTTACATATAAACATACACAGGCGCGTACACTGGGGAGGGGGGTTGAAATAAAAATTACGTAACGAAGGCAATCAACTTTGTAAATTTATACTATATTGTGCACAAGTACATACAGATACTAGAAGCTGGAGACAAATCAAGTTTACACCGTGCGATAGATAATTGAAGTAATCGCTAGTGGAGCTTTGCAACTAGAACGACAGAAGAGCGGTGAAATACGAAAAGGACGAGCTCATCATCTGAAAAAGAAATTCGTTGTATCTCAGAATAATGACTATTATTATAGACTGCGGATCTTTCAGCAGAAAATACAAATTTTCTAGAGGAATTGGGAGAAACGGAAGTTCCTCTTTTGATCGTTTCAACAAATCGAAAATAGCGTAACGATATTTCTTAAACTGTTCTAACTATTTCTCAGTTCTGCCGTGAACGCGTGAAACCCGCAGCCTATTGATAAATGTAATTAATTACCATAGCGAAGCCTTCGAAACTCGGAACGAACAAACCGGCGAAATTAAGTTTCACTTCGGTTATACTTTTCATCAATACGAATAACAACATTCTCTGCGACTTTAGTGGAACGCGGTACCACAGCGAATTGTATCTGTTGAATTCAATATCGTCGATTCATTATTCCCAAACAATATTTTCAACGTAATTCATGGCTGACTCGATCGGAAGTGGTTAGAGTAACTTCTTGCATGTTTATACTAAAACGTGGACTAACGTTTTTGTGAATATTTCGATGCTAGCATTCATCAGCTTCTGACCGCTGTAATTATTCGTAAACATAATCAGCACATACATCAGAAAGATTTGCAAACTAAGGAGAACATTCTCCACGTCTTCCACTGCCATGATATGGCAGTCATCCAACGCCTGATAAAGCTGTTAGGTATCAAAAGCAATAGTGTTATATCGTATTCGTAATAATTCATTTCATTTCATTTATACACATTTCATTCGAACAATGCTTACACGATATAGATTTACAGCAAACGAAGCAATGATTACTATGATCGGCAGCATATACGACAATATCATTTTTTCCGTGTATATTGACGAGAGCCTTCCTTCGCAATTTCATAATATTCCAGCATGTTCACGACAATATATAAAATATGATATAAAAGATGAAATAACACATGGGGTGAATGTACATTGACATACCGATAATGTTGCTCTAATATCTGAAAAAAGGTACCGACTCAATAGTACGCTGATGTAATTTCACAGCTGATCGTATGTCGATTGGCCTGTTCAGATTTTCCGACTTCGCTATCGTGTTGACAGCGGTTTCGAATCGGTAACTAGAGAAATCAAGGTAGATAGATCAATATTGAATTCATTATAGATTTCATTGAAAGATCCAAGCCTCCTTCCCAGAATGATCTTATTCAAAGCGAGAGAAACAAATCCTATTACTGCACAAGTGTAATAGGATTTTTATTACAAACACTGTGTATTTTCTGATGAAAATGAATTAGGTGGAGTGGGCTAAGTGCGTAAACGTGGCAAGTGCATTAACTGGTTATTTTTATTATAATATGAACGAAATTTCTCTAGCTTGTATTTATGAATATAGTATAAGTTAGTGTGAACTATTCGACATGGATGTCGCCACTGTAAACCGTTTTTATTGTATTTCTTAAAATTTATTGAGAAAAACACTAAGGTGCTCTTGCCCCGTAAACATTACTACACGGGGCAAGTGCGTACTATCACGGTGGGGTAAGTGTGTACTATATGTATAGGCAGTTCATGTTCACTATTTCAGTTTATTTTTTGTACTATAATTCTTAAGGGTAACGTCTTTTCGAGTAACCATGACGAAACGACAGTCGCGTGTGACTGTGTGTGAGTGCACACACCGCTAGACCACGTATACGTACGCGAGGATTGCAAGGGTCCGGGATTCCGCTTCTGATTTCTCAATAATGCAAAGTCGGGATTTCTTACTAGTCAATATCGCTAGATGAAAGATCAATCTAGGGTGCGATCTGCCTCAAAAGTCCTACTTTTACGTTTACGACGCGTAGTTCTCATTATTCGGCAGTATATTGACAGCCACGATAGGCGGCAGCACTGTCGCCTGTCACATCACTTGTCGCGGCTCCGCGACATGCTATCGTGCCTGTCGAATAATGAGAATTACGCATCGTAAACGTAAAAGTAGAACTTTTGAGGCAAATAGCACCCTAGATTGATCCTTCATCTAGCGATATTGAGTACTAAGATTAGAGTACTAATCGGACTAAGAAATCCCGTTTTTGCATTATAGAGAAATCTGCGGTGTGTGCACTCACACACATTCACGCGCGACTGTCATTTGCTGGAGTAGACGCTACCTTTAATGAAGGGTAAGTAGGGTAATACCCTATATTTGTAGCGACAAAATTTTTCTAACGATAAATATCATATTTATATATTAAAATTTGTTTTAATATCATTGTATCCCCTTCCATATTTCAGCATGAAAGTACTTGTTTGTTTAAAAGTGGATAACTATAAAACTAAACTATATAATTTAATGCAATAAAAAGCATTTCATAGCAGGCTTGTTAATCATTCTTTTCTTGCCCCGTAGCACTTGAAACAAGGTTTGAAAGCATTTTTAACTCTTAGAGACACTCTTGCCACATTTTCGGGGCAAGTGCATAGTAGTTGACACTTTGTACAATATCCTATCAACTAGTAGAGTTTTAAACTCTACGAACTAAATTAAACTCTACGAATTAAAGTCTACGAACTTTTATATGTATGTAAAATGTCAAAAATGTGTTTCTCGACAAGAAATAAAAATCATTTGGATTTTATCTGATTTATAGTTGACATTCGGACTAATTCAACGACCTTGAGCCCATAAATAACGCTAAAATAGTTCGTACCGACTTTTCGGGTAAAACATTGTGGTGACGAAGAGAAGTAATGAAGAATCATGACGCTGTGCAGCGCCGCGCCGCCGCGAAGATGCGGATTCATGCTGCAAAAGTGATTCATGCTTTTCATGTGTGAAAAGAAAAGTTTTTCAGCGTGCATTAGGATGGTCCTTATTTTTCGACCATGAAATTTTCGGCTCTCCCCCCTAATATATTTACAAAAATATGATAATTAGTTAATTGTTATATTGAAAATATTACATTTTAGTACAATTATAATCAATATTTTGACACAAGAAGAACGTTTAGTCATAATCAAAAGTCTTTTGTGTGTGTTCAAATATTCCCATTCCTATGAAATTTCATGTTTTTCGCAACTTCAACGTCGATGAGGCAGGGTTTCCCCTTATCCGATCAAATTCATCTTTTGCAGGAATTATTTTTTTACCCAAATGCACAATTTTAGGGGGGGGGGAGCGAAAAAATCTCGCAAAAAAAATTTCACCAGGTATAGTTAAGGACCATCCTAGTGTACATAGGTACATCGAACACTAATGATGTTACTTAAAGTACATTTGGAGCTACAGTCTGTACCACTAGAGCGTGTCGACGATATTTCTGTAAATATTCATATATTTATAAAAAACTTTATATGGGTCGAATCTATACATCAAATATTAATATGTACGCTCTTACTTAGTAAGGGGTCCAATCTTCTCCATTAGCAATTACAGCTTGGCACCGCCTCGGCATACTTTCAACTAATTTCTCGGCGTACGCTATAGGTACGTATGCTACAGCTACCTTCATATCTTCCGAATATGGTGTACAAGAGTTCTTATTTTGGTATTTTGGATTTTCCCTCTCAGCTTGCCCTTCATTATGGACCACACATTTTCTATTGTGTTTGCATCAGGGGATTGGCATGGCCAAGCAGTATCGCCAGATTAGACCAAAATCGGTCGATTTCCCCACTCCGCTAACTAAGACCATAGACTGGTCACATGACGTGTTGCGCGCGACTGAGCTGACGCGACGCTTGTCAGTCTGTCAGTCGTGTCATTCGCCCCACTCAATTCGTGTTCGTCGCGCATGCCTAACATGTCATGTATTAATCTGGTTATCAGAGAGGGGATAAATTGTATTCCCCTCGATTTCCCCGATTTGGCGACACTGTGGCCAAGGTACATAGTACGGCGATGGCGTTTTCCGCTTTCCATTTGGTACCAAATTGATGGTTTCGCGTACGCTGTACTCATCTCGAGAAGCTGTTCATTTCACTATCAGAAACAAAAGTGACAAATATTCAGCCAAGGCATATTAAAGACATCTGCGTTTGTTTACATTATCCTCATGTCCCCCTCATTGGATGACAGGTTTCGAAGATATCGGCGACACGCTCTTGTCGAGCAGACTGTATGTGGGTCGCGAAACAAAACGAAAGCACGAACGGAAACGAGCACAACGTGTTTGAATGAGTGGCTACATACCTGGCGATCTCGAATAATCCAGAAAAATAGGATAAAACGACAGTGAGCAATAATTCCGTACAACAGATCACAAATACAGCTACCATTGTCACGACTGCGACATAAATGCTAATCATATTACTTCCCAGGCTGATCTCAGGATAAAAAAATCCTAGCAAATTTAGAAACCGTAACTGGTAGGAACCGTACTTTGGTAGGAATATCATGGGAACCATTAGGAAGATCATTATTAAGATTACTCCCATGCTCGATAGGCCTATAATCAGGATTAATAATATTTTGCCAGTATCGTTTGTACACGACGATTTCAAGGTTTATAGAATATAGAAAATATACTTTGAATGACATGATTCCGTCGATTTCTCTATTCGAACAAACGACTATTTAATTTACCAAACGAAAGGCAGGAACTTAATCCAGCACCGGACTATTATTTTATACTAACTTGCTGAGCAATTAGAGTCCGTCAAACACCTTTACCTAGTAATGTCGTGATCACCCGTCTGGTCTCTATTACTTGAGTCATTACCAATTTCGTTTCGAGAGGATCTGTTATCTCGTTGCGATCACGTTCCATATTATCAAACATTCTTCTAAGCTGAAGCAACATGGAAGACTAAACGGTTAACGCATTGCATAATCGCAAACTGCATCGAACGCGAAGCGGATTAAAATGCTTTTTTTTTTCAAACTTACTACTGGAAAAGTACTGACGACCCCGATGTATCGTAGCCCGATCAATAGCATAGACAATGAGAATGATATCTGCTGAATCAAATTATTCACTGTAATATCTATATATTTCAGTGTCGATGCCTGAAAACAATGTACAGCAATTTTTAGTGGCGCCTCAGAGTCACCATTCGAGTGCTAATGGTTAAGGGTTTCGAATCAATTGTTTCTATTTAAAATGTCTCGGATGGAAATCTCAAAATTCTTTAATTGCTGGAACGGGCTCTTTCGATGCTCAAGGGGACACTCAGATTCTGAACTTTCGAGAAATCAACTTATCCCCATCTTTTTTTACGTATTCGCGAACACGCGTAGACGACACTACAAGAGGATTTCGATTGTAAATTTTAAAGAAATTGTTTCACGTATTGCAGATATCAAGAAAACAGTGAAAACGTTCACGACGCGCGGCCACATCTCGTTTTACCACTATGAATCACACCTCTCCTCGAGATACACCATTGTCTCGACCAGAACGAGAATGTTTAATGATTCGATTACAACAATATTCCAGTCTTCATCACCTGGATCAATATGGTAAAGAAGATCAGTGTAACGGATACGATTCGCTGTATCTTCCTGAAGAAAGTTTGTTCGTATGGCCAGAGTCCGATGACGCGCAACACTTTATAATAGGTAGGATAATAGAGTCGGAACGTGTCCATGTTAGAGGAAATGATAAAATTCGCATGGAACAGGGAGTCTGATGTACCGGTCGGCTACACCTTGCTGCCATATATTATTCAGGATGAGCTGTTTCCGTCGCGCATTTCTGTCAGGCGGCCGACGGCCGAATGTTGAAATAAACTTGAATACTATATAGGAACGTTGCATTATGCACGTTGTTTTACGCGTAAACATCGGTTAGGCGTATTCACGTCGAGTCGATTGACGTTGAATAAAACTGCTTTCGTTTCGCGAGAAATTCACACTAATTTATTTGTACGCGTCTCTGTGTGTTACCCATCAGGCCAAGGGCATTGACTTGAATCGAGGGAACGAAGTTACCCTCTCTCTCTGCCAGTATCACTTTAATCACGTGGCACGCGCACCACGGAGACGGAGCGCGTCACGTGACCGGATGTACGCGTGGGGTATGGCGTTAATAGCTAAGATAAAATTGAGAAAACTTCTATGGTGCATTGTTTTGCTCATCGGTGAACGTAGACGAGAGAAACTGTTTCTCGACACAGTGAACGGCGCGGCGTCTGCCGCCTTCCATATTTTAGGTTCGCGAACGCGCTATCGTGACGTGGGCGCGATCAATCGGGGCGAAAGCTATTTCGAAAATAGGGTCTGATAGCGTATTTTTCGTCGGGGTTATTTGACTGGACGGTTCGCCCGGATTACAAGGGAGCGGGGGTTTGAAAAAAATACGATCGAAGAGGGCGCCGGGAAGTATTAATCTTCGACCGGGTACGCGTTGCCCGGGCCGAAATCAATTTCAATGCAGGCGCCTATGCAGAAAGGATACAGCTGCATAAAACGTCGGGGCCGCGACTGAATACGCCCGGCACGTTGATATATATTATCGTCCGCAAGATTTATAAAAGAATGAAAACAGTGCGTACCGGTCCGGTACACACCCGAACAAAAAGATGGTGCATCTGTCATTTTTTCAAGTCGCCCGGTAGGAGCTTGTTCAAATATGTTGTTCATGTCGTCAGAACTGTTTCGTCTTCAGAGATATTTGACACACTAACATTTTTCGAAACTCTTCGAACAGTTCCACACGAAAAGAAAATTGTTCGAACAAATGTTGCATGGTTTCTGTAATCCGTTTTTTGTTACTTTGCTTTCCACAACATTTTCTCTCGCTGTTTAACACTAAATCTGCCGGGCCTTGGAAGTAACTGGTACATGTTCCCTTATAAAAATGACAAGATTGATTTTATTCGTGCAGCTCCGATTGTAATATTTGCTTCAGTCATTTCTTGTGAAATTATTTTTATTATATCAATAATCGTAAAATAAAAGATCTGGAACCGATCATTTTGACCGGTGATGGTAGGTTTAGTGTTAAACAAATTCCAGTCGCGGTATGCTGGCGGATGGGAATCATGCGAATCTTAATGTACGCCATCTTTTTGTTCCGGAGTGTAGAAACCGTGGGCCAAGGTGGAAATCGATCGTGAGAGGGTTGTATAGACTGGTCCGTGATTCGGACAGGCAATAAATTCAAGGAGGAAGCTGCGAGGGCTTAACTGTGGCAGGCAAAACGAAAAACCATGGCGCATCATGCGCTAGTCGGGAGATACGTGGTCGAAATGAGAGACAGTTCCCATAGCGATCTGTAAAAATTTCGCTAGTGAACAAAAATACCCGCTTAATATTTCCGAAATTGATCGAGTGTTCCGCCATCGAGAATCGACGAATGGCGTCTACTTCGTGCGGAGAGTTCAACGAATGATAAGCCTGTTACAGAGGTGTGAAATACCAAGCGCAGCGCGAGGAATGCCGGGAAGAACAACGGAACAGTTACCACGCATGAGTTTCCAGTGCGGTGAAGTGACTAATATGCGAAGTTATCCGTTTAGGAATCCGCCAATAAATACTTGAGGGTTTGTATGCACCAAGAAAATGTTTGACGTTCCATTATCCAGCGCGAGGAATCGAAATCCGCCGAAGATGTTCGCTGGAGAAACCGAGTATTTGAGCCGCTAGATCGCGACACAAGCACGCGGTGATGTCGATATCGTAGATTCCTGTATACAAATAACCCTGACCTGAAAATCGCTCAAGCGTAAACATCCATAACTTTTGAACCACTGATCTCCTAGAATTGAAACTTGGATTTTCGACATTTTCTCGTCGAAATCTACAGGACTGCATAAGAAAACGGCAAAAATTTCTGGTTACTCAAGCTACAGTGCAACCTATCACTTTTTTAAACCGAGCTAAGTTTTCAGATTGTTACAGGTCCTCGCAGGCATGCGTGTCTGTCCCCTGCCCTGCAGAGAAATACCGGGGACACTGATTTACATAACGATTAAGTTAATTAACGAGGTCCGTCGGGCGGATTGTTAATCCCGCGCACGGAAGGACGCGTCACATCGCGTCGCGTCGAACATCCCCATGGTGTTTCCCATGGCGGCCCTCCCACCCTCGCAGACTGAGAATTATTAGCGGTCCGGAGTGTGGGCTGTTTGACTTGCGATCGAGCAAGTTAAACGAGCCCGACCTTCGAAAGTGTTGTTCTTCGTTTGTTAGCGGCACGTTCGGTGATTGATCCGTCGGGAATCCTCCAGAGATAGATTTATGACGAGGGTTTAGGTGAGCGGGCGTAATTGGTTGAAACAAAGAGGACGGCCGGTCTGCTTTTAACACGTTCAGTGCCATGCGCCAATTATTGAGGCACTTGACATTGTTTTCACACTGAATCGATCAATTCGACGTACGAGGTGTGAGCGAAATTAATTTAAGAATAGGATATTGTGACGTCATTTTTGAGATAATGTAAGTAAGTTAATGCATTCCAGTTATTTTTGTATTTGGGAAAATGATTGAATAAGTTTATTTGGTAAGACAGACGTTAAAAATCGTGCAGATGTTATCTAAATACAGTCTGGTTATTTTTGAGATAATATTGTGACGTCACCACGCTATAGTGCAGTCCACATCTTGGGTGGGGCCCCTTGAAAGCTTGGTTCCCCCACCAATCTCTCTTTCGTGCAGCGCGCACCTTCGCAGCGTTCGCTGAACGTGACGTCACCGGTTACCCTAATGGTACATTGGTGGGGCAGATCTTGGAACGTGATGTATTTTCGTGACGTTTCAGTGGCGTCACTGGCCGCCCTATCGGTACGTTGGCGGGGCAGATCTCGGAACGTGCCGTTTCCCAAGGCATCGTAATTAATGGTCGTCGACGAGGCACTAGCCTCGTCGCGCGAAAAGAAAACTGATACTCACGATATCGAAGTCGAGGTTCTCCGCGATCCAGTCCCGGCCCTGCTTGAACTCATCGTGCAGTCCCATGATGTACAAGGTGTCCAAACCGTCGACGATCGTCGCTCCCATGTTCGCCGCTCCGAAGATGCTCGCACTGTGACCTTTTTTCGAGATCGGTTTCAGCTCGTTCTTCCCCCACGCGTACCTGACGTAGTTGTCCCAGCCATGCTTCATCATCTGTGCGAACGAAAGTTCAATCATCAGCGGTGGGAAAAATATTTTCAAATCGTCTGTTTTTTCTTAGGTACTGTCGTAGAGCTTGAAAAAACGAATCCAACGAATATAATGACCGTATCGTTTCGATCATTCTATCTCGAGATATTCGGCTCTGAAAGGAACAAACCTAACCCAAATCCTTAGATTTCAGACACGAATATCTCGAGATCGAATGATCGAAACGGTATGGTCATTATACTCGCTGGACTCGTCTCTTCAAGCTCTACAAGCATATTAACGAGAACATATAGGGTTCCGTATAAATAAACATCAATGATCTCGAAAATTTTGTTTCGTACTTGAAGAAATATGAAGAGTTAATACGACGGTCTAGGATACGAGGATTACCAGTATTCCTGTCCCGACGGCGCAGTCAATTCTATGATTTTATAGGATAATTGTATACGGCCATAATTATCTGGTTATTACATGTCGCACTAATGTAAACAGTTTAACCCCAGCGCAAAGTAGTTAAAGTGCATTATCGCAATAAGGAACGAGAGAATCATCCCCTAAAACATTTCAGGTACACGTAGCTGAACATCCTGCGCTCGCCTTGATGCGGTCGGCTGATACAGATGTTTGGATCGCAACGCATTATCCAACGATCTTCCTGTGTACTCTAACGAGAGCCATAATTATCGGCGTTCTAAAGTAATATCGGGATGCCGGCGATAGCAGCACGGTGCCATTACAGGCCGCACTATGCACGATTTACCTGTGTCTACACGTCGATAATTATGCGGCGAGACGAGTTCCCGCATAAACACCAGGAAACGCTACCGCGTGGCTCATCGGAAGCACACTTCAAAATGGAGGCCTAACAATCGGGAAGCAAATTTTCCACGTGGAACACGTTCTTCGGAATGTGTGCCTCCATCATCAGAAGAAGTACAACAACCAGCGGCACAGGTCGGTTTTTCCGCCAAACTGGGTGGATTAGTTGATTTGCGGAATTTTTCAAAAAATAAAAATCTTTGTAAAAGATCTTTCTTTTCGTAGTCCCAAGAGATTCTGGTGAAACCGAGAAGGGAGCGACGTTGCAGAAAATTGCAGAGTAGCCATCGCGGTGGAGTGGTGTCTCGGATCACGGCGATCGACCCTTTTTGTCGTTATCCACGTAACCGCGGCTAATTTGTTCCATGGCGACCGCAAAGTGAGAGAGACCGAGAGGAGAGAACGTGCTAGAGAGACTCTGGACAGTCGACTCCGCCGCTCGGTAATCTGGTTAACATCCGTGTTAGGATTAAACCATTAGCCCGGCGGGAAGGGACACCGAAGGAAGAACAACGGAGGAGGCGAAGCACGGTGTACGACGTGCGGTCTCGTCTGATTACTTTACCTCCGTTACGCTATTCATGGCCCTGACACTTGGTTTCTCCTTTCAGCGATCTCCTTTAACGGTCTCCGTTCGAGTTCGCTGCCGCTAGCCGGGCTGGGGGAATTCAGGGGAGTACGGTTACCCCCTCTCTGCCTGAATCAGTCATGAACGACTTCGTGGAAGGGGTAAGGTAGAGTGGGAGACGAGTCTCAATCTGGTGGATACAGGTTTTGTGTCCCTGAAACTCAGTGAATTTTTACGAATTTTTTCAAAAATATACGGAGGAAGCCTGCCGGTCGATTGAGAATGAACAATAAACGGAACGACAAAAATATAAAAAGAAGAGTTGTTCCGTTCGCGAGCCGGTGCACCTTGCGTTGCAGATGGCTGCGTGTGTGCAACGGTGCATCGGGAGTTCAGTCACCGTATGATTCGATCTCGTCAGGGACTCGGCTGATGAAAACTGATTTACAGATGGAATTGATTTCCTCAGCAGGTAACGCGAAACGCAACGAACGATTCTTCTCCTATCTTCTCGTTTTTCCCCGTGTTAGGAACGAAGCTATTGTCAGCTTCATTGCAATTTGCTGGTCGAAGATTTATTAAGTACGCTCTCCGGTGTATCGACGACCATTTCTCCGGGTCAGTCTCTGTCCGAGGATCGCAGAAGCATTTAAAGAGTGGCTGCCTCGTAAAAGGCTCTGACGGTTTATGATTCGCGTTCAAATATTACGCTGTGTGCCCTCTCTATTAAATTCGCCAGGCACGCGGAAGAATACCGGCCATCGTTTATTACTCTCATTTCTGGATGCCCCGTGGTTTATGCGTTTTCGATATACGGCGGCTATGAAAAATTCGGATCAAATTAGTTGCGCCGATATCGTGATAGCCTCCGACCTATCGATCCGTTCCCGTGTCAACGGAGTTGCATAGCTCTCCGCGTGATTCGATCGACAGACAATGGTCACCAGGATGGCTCTTATTTACGACTTTTGAATTTCTTTTACCCCCTCCTCCACAGTTGTTCTAAATAATTCCAGAAAAATCTGTGGATAGTTCGAGTGCGGCCTGTTCTCCCGTTATCCGATCGAGCTCAAACTTTGCACAGATTTTTTTTCAATTATTTGGATCAACTGTGGGAGTGCCGTAAAAGAAATTTCGACAAACATTGTTGACAAGAGTAAATAAGAGCCTAATGGTCACAGATTAATTTCCACGCGAGGCATTACAAAGACATCCGTAAAAGTAGCCTCGTTTTGTAAATCATTCGAAAAAGCAGGCCGATCCGTTTCCGCGAGATACGGGAAGTTCGTTTTTCAATTTGATAAGCAACTTTCTTTCGAGAAGTTGCTTGCGAATGCGAACGAATTATTGTATAGAACCCTGGCGGATTACTCCCGGACTGGTTCTGCCGGGAATATTTCTTGAGTTTCGTTTCTGTTGCAGGATACAAGCGGAGGAACTTACAATTTCAGTTCCCCTTATATAACCGGGGGAATGGGAACGGAAGTTGTTCCGTTTCGTTGAAAACTTTTTCCTGTCCCGGAATCAGTGCAAGTTTATCGCGCCGCCTTAGCGGCACGAGAGATCTTCGTTAAAAAAATATCGCCTCGGATATTTCGGAGATTACGAACCGACGCAGTGAAAATACGGACAAATGTCCCTGCGAGACGTCTCTCCGGGAGAACCCTCTCTGAACGGAAATGGAAAACATCGACGTGCAAACGACGACAAAGGAGAATCGAGTAATTAATCTGGCTTTATTTTATATAAAACATCTTCAAAAATAATTAAACAATTCCGCGCGCGTAAGACCACACGACCCAAGTGAAAACTGCTATGATTTCACCTCGGAGCGTGACGGATCAGACTGATTCACCGCTCAGCGAAAAGTCAGCGACGCACAGCCGTCTGTTTCTCGCTCGCTCGACTAGACTCGGCTGCCCCGAGCTCACTAAAGGAGTTTTCACTTGAAAAAATTGATTTGTCTATATTTAATATCGAAACACTAATGAAAGAATCATTTTCGTAGGACTGACGACGCGTTCGCCGAAGTTCTGGCGGCATGCTCGTAATTTGCTCGTGTCACGAGCATCCTTGACTTTGGGCGGAACGATTTTGCAATCGAAAGGTCGATGGGAAAAGGCAATTGCGGCCTGGTACCCCCTCGGATATCATTATATCCGGTAACGAGTTGACGCCATAATTGGGTTCGGCCTAGCGTGACGATGAGTTCCTGCTTCAACGCCTAGGATGATCCTTCAGGCCGGCGAAGGAGCTCTCTCGCGTTGCTGCAGCTGCATGCACGTGTGCAGTTTTGTACCGTGGCGCACCGGCCCCGCCTTCCCTCGGGGAGCTGAACCAGCCGAACGTAATTTTACGCTGAACGGGTAAGAAAAATTGACAGTAGTCGGGGACCGGTGATCGAGTTTTTCCGGAACTCTCAAACGACGCTTCCCTCGCCGTGGGGAGGTCTCGTTGCCGAGTCCTTCCGAGGATGGAAGTTAAATTGCTTCGAGGAATTAATTTCAATACCCCCCGAGGAATGCCGGGCCACTTTTTAGCCCCGACTTGCTAACCAACCATGGCGTGCGCCTCGAATCTTTCACGGGATGCTCCTCCCTTTTCCTTTCAATGAAAAATTTTACGTTTCCGCTCGTTTAGGCGTCCCATAATCATGTTGCAAATTTAAAACGCGAGATTGAATTTATTTTGATTAATACGCTTCAATTATGTACTCCAATGAGCCGCAAATAATAGCGAAATCGCGTGGTGGTTAACGCTCGCGAGCCATGTCGAACGCGAATTTCAAGTACAATTCCGCGAAGCATGGAATGTTCTCAATGGCCTGGGAACTTCTCTTTGGCCAATTAAAGGAGCATTAACTGCGAGAACGGAACCAGATCGACGGATCGAACGGATCGAACGAAAGCCGATAGCGCGGGGTATCATCGGCGATGAAGGAAAATGTATTGACGGAATTACGGAATTCCGGTAAGGGGTATATGAAACTTTACCAAGTCGAAGTCGAGACGCCTTCGCCATAGTGATTAAATTAGCGGAGACCGGTAAACTGGATACCATCGATAATGCCCGAACAAGATCCGAAGCGATAATGATTCAATCACATTAAGACTATTTGCAACTACGTCACCACGATTATCACTCCGAAATTCTCCTCTTCTCATTCCTCTCTTCCTGCAATTCCTACGACATCTTGAAAATTTATTTATTAATTTATACCTCGTTTTTATTGCATGAAACAGCGAAAAAAAAATCGTACATCAATTTTCAAACAGTCGTTGCAAAGAGGAGGCTTGGATCTCCAGATCTGTGGAGGTTTCATTAACGAGAACAATTTTTTGAAGTTTTTGGAGACGTTCGAATTTGCAGCATTTTTGGAAAATTTTCAGTTTCTCACTTGTTCGATTGGAGATGTAGTGTTTAAGTAAGTACTCTTTGAACATGTTCAGGAACAATCGACAATACCTTGGCGCGCGCGATGTCCAAATATCTCGAGTTTATGGTTATTTGATAGCATCCGAGGAGGAGCCGAAATGGCCACTTGCGCCGAGTCTTCGCGTCCGAAACCGTGGAACACGATGCACATTGTCGTTTTATATCGCCAATTCCCGGCGATCATATTGTTAAGAACCCATGCGCAAAATGGGACGCGAATAGGTAAATTGAGTTCCACTTCGGAACGCGGTTTGCCTATTTCGTGAATTATGTGAGTCCACTCCGAAAGCAAATTGCTTCGTTCGGAACGTACGGTACGTAACTTTGCTTGAACATTTCGCAACTGCGAAAGCGAATGTGCTATGGCGGACTTGCTCCGCTATATTCGCCGGGATCCAATTACAGAACTAATTATATTTCGGGATCGTAAAAATAGCTCCCTATTAGCCGAAACAGAGCTGACGTGGAATTACTATTCGTACAGATTTCGCTGTCGCCTTTGTTCTTCGGGCGAAACTCGAAATTGTTTCGGATGTATCATCTCGGAATAAGCAATATTTAATTTAACGTTATTAACATCAGGTTTACGGGACCCGTCAAAATGACGGGTTCTAATATTGTTTAATTTGCGATTATTAAGACTGTAAAGATGCTTCCGTAATTATTTATCAAATTTATTTCTTGGGGTATATACTATTGGAAAAATGGCGAAAAATTTGGATAGACACATTCTTGTTATGTTCACAAAATAGTGTGAAATAGTTATTTCTAGACCTCCGTAAACCTAGTATTGATAAACTAATTCTTGAATTAAATATCGAATGCCGGGTCTTCACTTCTCGTTGATTTCGCCAAGCTTCTGCCGCATGCCTTTGTAAACCAATTATGTTCATTATCTGAGACAGTCTCCAGAATATTTGTGTTAACCACAATAAGTAAGACTTCTCGCATAATGCTCGCCTGACCCATTCTCAGAGCTCCGAAAGAAGCCCTAAACGTTCAACCGGAGAACTACTCCCGATTGTTGCAGATATTCGCAAATAATAAACGTTAGACATCCAGGTAATAAATTATTTCCCGTGGACACTGGTTTTTGCGCGGCCCGCACCGGTTGCAGCGATATCAAAGATTTCAATGGCCTCTTCAAGATCTCTCGTCGAGTGAATCGGCACGAGTAGGCGTATTAATGCCGATACTGAATGGCGGAGCAACTATAACTTCTTTGAGAAGCCTTCAGGGAGATCGATCGGGCTTGATCGTTTGTTATTCGCGCGTCCGAAGGATTTCATTTCTCATTTTAACAATTGCGCGACCGTCAGATCTGTTTTCGTTTTATCGTAGATCTATCGTACGGCACCGATGCACGTGTCACGATAGAGATCGCGATTGCGACACTGTGATTTACTATCGTTGTACGATGGTTTAATAAGAGACATTATTCGCAAGAATCTAGCCGTAAACAATTTTTATTTTGCATAAATCAATCTGATTCAGTGTGAAAGTACGTGGTGCAGAAAAACGCAATGTGCATGCAACGATCTCTTTCGGCGTCCTGGAGGATCAGCACGGGCGTTCAAGCAGAAACTTATCTTCACGGCAGAACGAGCCCAATTATAGCGTCAACTCATTACCCGGTATAATGATATTGGGGAGGAACGAGGCCGCAATTGCTTTTTCCAATGGACCTTTCAATTGGAAAATCGCTCGGCCCACAGCGTCAAGGGCGTGTTGAAATTCCAACGAATCCTCTTTTACTGGAGCTGGAAAATTTCTCAGCGGTCAATCTCACGATCTAAGAAATAGTACAGTCCCGAGGGTTTTTCTCGGATCGAGGCTTTACCGTGGAACCAAAATCCAATGGATCTTTCACTTGGAAAATCTAAGAAGCAGCAGGGGTCCAAGGGTTCTTTTCGGATCGAGGCTTTACCGTGGAACCAAAATCCAATGGACCTTTCACTTGGAAAATCTAAGAAGCAGCAGGGATCCAAAGGTTTTTTTCGGATCGAGGCTTTACTGTGGAGCCAAAAAGAACCCGAATGATTTCGATTGCGGCACACCCGGTATACACGGAACCCTATTGAGAGCTGCTTTCATTCACAGATCAGAGAATAAGATTCGCTCTGGAAGGGCGGGGGTGCCGGTTTCCCGGCAAAGAATAATTCACGCTATTAGTCCGCGACGATGGTACAATGCGACCGGGCCCACGACAATAAACAAAGACATAATTATCGTGAATCCCTGAGGCTCGTCGTCGCCGGAGAATTCCGGTCGTCTTCTCTTTTATATCTTCTCGCGTCCCCTTTCCTCTTGCGAACCTCTTCGCTCCTCTATCGCAGTCAATCCCTACAAGAAATAGGTTCCTAAGATCTTGTTGCATACATCGAGATGTTAGCTCTAGTGTGTGTGCTTGTGTGCGGTGTTGTCAGGCATCTAACACCAGGGGAATTCCATGTCTCGCCCTTATGCCACGTTCCCATGGTGTTCCCATGGTGTTACTGCTCTCACGTCCCGCGTGACCAGCCTGAATACCGTGCTCACTATGCCCTGACGCTGAACGATAGTGTTCTGCATCTGGAGAACACTCGGGATTTTACAGAATTCCCATCCGAGAAAATGGCGTCGTGCGTTATTTAACCCGCACCGGGAAATTAATTGGAAGACACAGACATCAAGTTTTCGTTTCTTCTTTTTTGATGTTGGCACACTTCTAAGAGAAAGTGACACTGGTGCGTTTTTTTCTAGCGTTAGTTTGTGCGCTAATAATTGGAGGCAACGTTAAAGGGCGAGCCCTAACGCCTGGGGATTGACAGCCGTTTGAGCAACGTACTGCCGAGCCAACGTAATCAGATCGACGTTATTCTAGGTCGATTCCGACGCCATTCGAGGCGCGCCGCTCTTGCTTTTGGAATATACGAGGTATTGGTTTGATAATCTGGATCGAAGTAAGCTCCTGAAATAACCTGGCGCGTTTCAAATTTCAATGAAATCATTTCGGGACACCTCTGCGCCACGTACAAATATCTCTCCGATCACGTTTAATTAAATCTAAAATGATCGTATCGGTTGCGAACATTGTAGAAAATAATATTGCTTACGAAGAACCGGCAGATTTTTCATTTAAACAACGTTCCGCGTGGATTTTTTTTTTTTTAATGTTCCGGTCAGCCCCAAGCTATATTATGCTGTTATGAATTTTTTATCAAACGAACCACCTTCCATCAACAACGACAAAGAACTTTCGGAACTTCGATTTTTGCTAACTAAGTGGCTCATAAAGCTGATCAAAGTTCGTAATAGCACGATATAGCCTCGAGCTACCGGAGAAGATTTTTAAAAGTGCACGCGAGTATTGTAAGTTTAAAACGCGCGCTTAAAAGTAACAACAGGCAAATAGAAATATTGGACGCGGTAAAAATTGCTAATATTCAGTTTCAAGTGGAGATCTCTTTCACGGAATAACAACAACGATTAATTAATTTTACAGAAATAACTTTCAAGGAACAGTACCGGTATTAATGACTGCAGGTACTGCAGGACTGTGCAACTCCCCCCATTCCTGGGTCCTCCCCACCAATAGGAAATAGTTGGTAGTGGGCGGAGCCAGTGCTGGTAGTGGGAGAAGTTGCCGGAACGCGTTATCAGCGGCGCGTAGGCGAAAATGAATGTAATTGCGGAATTTCTGTGCGGGGAAACTTTGCCGAACTTGAGAAGCCTTCGCCATTTTCGCGTAATTAATTTAGCGAGGCGCAGTAAACTTGGTATTGACGATAATGCCGCTTGAGGAGCAAGATCCGAAGCGATAATGAGTCAATCACATTAAGTCTGTTCGAAACTCTGTCGGTACGATTATCTCTTTGTAAGGTAGCCCTCGTCCTTTCTCCGTGCCTCTATTCCTGCGAATCTACTTCATCCGATCGATTATCGTTCCCCACATCAAATACGATGTCGTCGAGCTGAATCCGGAGATTCGAGAATTACATAGAACGAACACGACCGATAAAATCTTTCATGTGTTAAACAGTTCTAAAACGAAATTATAAATTACCCTTTGTGGTTTTACAGATGCCGACTGTTAATTTAGTGGTAGCTTCTGGAAAAACGACTACAGATGGCAGGTTATCGATCGTTTCAGCGCACTCGTGCGTTCGCTACAGGATGCACCGTGTACTGGCAGTCCGTAGAGTTTAATCGAATGTTATTTTACATTTTGCTCGGGCATAATTGAAGAATGATTTTAATTATCAAATTAAGAAGAGCAACTTACTGATCCCAGAGAATGTGTCACACATAGGAGTAGTTCCCCAGATTCTATCCAATTAAACATATAAAATTGTTCTCTTTAAAAATCAATTTTTTATAGGTGAAATGCAGTTGGAAAGTTGGAGAACGTATCCGTCGATAATTCTGTGGCTAGAGGGCACGATTAAAAAGTTTCCAGTGCAATCCCTGTTTCGCCTTCTCAGCAACAAAATGAACCGTAAACTCTGTATAAACAGCGGTTCCGTTCCGCTTCCGTTTCAGCTAGCGGGATGCTATTTTTACGATCATGAAATATAATTAGTTCTGTAATTGGATCCCGGCGAACATAGTCAGCGCGCAGAGCTACAACCATACTCGCTCGCAACTGGTGAAATGTTCGAGCAGAGTTAGGCGCGGCGTCTTGCCCAGCCAACACCTATCGTTCATTCCGGAACGAAGCAATTTGCTCAGTGGACTCGCGTAATTCACGAAATGGACAAACCACGTTCGCCTGTTCGTCCGCCATCTTGTAATCGCGTTCTTGACGATAAACACGGTTTCAATTGAAATTACGAAAAATGTGTGCGACAGTTTCGAAAATTGTTTCTTTTTCAAGAATGCTGCGCGTTACCCTAGAAACACAGAAGTCCCGTCAGCTTCTAAAAACAAAGATGGTTGATGTACAGTGACTTCCACCAATATTCGGACACTCTTGAAAAGACGATAACCTTTCTAATCTTGGGTTCTAACTTGGTCAAATATTGAAAATGTTATCGCGTCTGAATATGAATGGGAGTCGCTGTAGATCCGATGCAGATCGGATGGAAATGAGCCATAAAAGGCGACGCTCGGTGAGCAGTCGCAATTAGCAGGTGTCGGAACGCGGAAGTCTGGCGTGTAGAAACGAAAGAGCCGCTTACCTCTTTGATCTTCTCGCGGCGCTGATTAGTCACATCATCCAGCGGCGGATTAGGCGGTTTAATGACATAGGATCCTGGCACTGGGATCGGCGGGGGACCGACAGCCGACGGTTCCGACTGTCTATTCGCGGGATCCACCCTCGGCCGATCCTTATCCTCGTTCTTCGGCTCGTCCTGGCCTGGGATCGCGTTGTTTTGAACCCAGGCTGGGTTCAAAGGCTCGCTGCGTTCTTCAGGAGCGACACCGCGATCCACCACGTTCTCCAGATTCCGACGAGTCACGAACGTACCCGTCAGAAGGACGATCAGTATCACGGACAACAGTCCGCTAACTGCCAGTCTCTGCATCAACCTCATGTCGTCCAGGCACTTGCTGCACTTCGACAAGCAGCCCGGAGTTTCGGTGGTTGCGCTCGTATTGGCGGAGCTTCGCTCAAAAGCCAGAAAATCCTCTTTCGCTCGGGTTTCCTCCAATGATCAACGAAATCTTTCTAATTTGTTTGCTGTTTTTTCTTTTTCTGGTTATTTTCGATTGTGGTTTCGCACTTTGATCACCGACAGTGGCGGCTGAATGGCTAGGGAGTCTGTTGGGAGAACGTTCGGGCTACAATCAGTTCTGGGCTGTGTATAGTGATCAACTAGATGTCCGGGATTAAATTTAATTTGATCTGATTTGCACCAATTCTGAGTCTCTTCGACCGCGGAGTAACAATAGCGACTCGTATCGAACTTAATTTGATCTGATTTCTACCAATTATGAGTTTCACAAGCAGAAAGTGTGATTTGATTTGTGTCAAATTTAATTTGATCTGATTTCTACTAATCCCGAGGGTCTTCTACCGCGGAGCAAAAATAGCGATTTCTCTTCTGCGATTTGTGTCAAATTTAATTTAACTTGATTTTCTCGAATTTTTCAAATCGACACGTAAAGTTAGATCGATTTCCGGGAGGCTTGTGGATAAACGGGCTCGCGAAAATCAGAGTCACTTACTTGCGAGCCACCTGTTGTTGATAACTCGAGCACCTTGACGAGTGCTCAATGATCGTTTTGAGTATCCTTGAACGACGACGGGCTGCTTGTCGCTGGCTAAGCTTCAAAATCACTGGCAGCTGCGGATAGAAATCATGATTGCGTTCAACTCGGAACAAAACGAAGTAAATCTTTTCTGGGGATTTTGCTCGTCCCTGGAGTTCGACTCGAAAACGTTTCATCTTGTTTTCTTTCGCTTGAACCAATTTCCATACTTGCACTTTTCAGGTTTCCTTCGAAGAGTTTCTTTGAAATCGGAATCCTTCAGTCACTTGATTACAAACACTAGGAATTAGATTATAAACACTAGGAATTATATTACAAACACAAGTAATTTAAAAACACTAGGAATTAGCGAGCCACGGTGTCACAATCGGCTAGCCATCGATAAAACAAATTCCCGGACGATTCGAATATGCAACGAGCGGAACTCGCGATATAAACCTGATTCAATAGAAGTGGTATCCCGATTACCGGGGTCGGGGTAATCACATTTTCAAATTAACAAATCAGGGCCGGTTATCAACTTAACTTTTAATTGAGAACAATAGCACCTGCGTACTCGGCCCCCGGAGCAGTTCCGTTCGCGGCCGTAACTCTCCGCTCTGTATTACTGGAACGGTTGTTTTGCCATTACACGCGGGGAAATTCAATTCAGAAGGGAACGAACGGGCCCGGGTAATTGGAAATGTTTGAATTCGCGGCGAATATTAAATCGCTGCAGCCTGCGGAACTATTCCTTTCGGGCGCGGAAAAAAACCGTACGCGTTCCATTAAACCGCGGCGACGCGACGTCAACCGCTCCCAATAAATTGCTTTCTGGGATCGGTTGCAATTTTCTCAAAATCCAGTATTTTCTTTAAGCGCAGTTCGTGAATTCCGCATTTTTGTATCGAAGCACAAATTATAATCAAAATCACAGAAAATCTGTAGAAATTCTGTGATCTCATTTTTATAAAGCGACGCGTGCTCGGTTTAGCGTTCATAAGAACAGGAATAAAATGCATAACAATTCTAATAGTGTTCCTCTGCGCGTCGAGTCGGTCATGGGCTAAAACGATGCACTCGAGTGCAAGCGAGTGCGATGCGTTCACGAAATGGGAATCAAAAGAAGCGCAGGCAGATTGGAGATCCCGAAGTCTCTGTCGAAACATGATCACTGCATTTTTTATCGAGCCCCGGGCATCGCGAAAGGTTTCTTTCTCCTCCTACCTTCTCTCCCTCTCTCACACTCTATCCGAACCCCGTTGCATCGTTGCATCGAAAGTCCGCGCGCATTTTATCACCCGGTCGCTGCGGGCGTTACACCTGCAGAGTTCCGATTTTCTTTCCTTTTTGCAGACCGGCGAAGCACCAACGTGCCCCGCTATTTCAAAACCTCCGACGGCTGCCGCGATTCTCTCGCGCCCGCTACATGTATAGTTCCCCACGCTTCGACGGATTTTCTGCATCCGCGACAAAATCGACGCGGCAAAACCGTGTCGCGTTTCCCTAACGCCGTTTCAATCGTTTCGCTTCGTCGATCTTCGAACGTGCCCGATTTTAATTCGTCGATCTCGAAATTAATTTTGTGGCAGCTTCCTTAGATCGTGTAGATACATTATAAGGAGAAATGCATTTTGAACGAAGAACGAGGAAGTACATATTAATCCAGAGGAATTCGGTTAACGGGTAATCAAGAGCCCTAAACGGTTCGAACATAGCGATCAGACGCCGGCGAGCCAATCAGCCGCGTTCGTTCTGGCGCGGTCGGGACTGCCTGCGAAAAAACAACGAGTCGGGCTTCAACGTCGGCGAACAAAGCACTAATTACCGCGAGTTACGTTTCACCGGGTTGGTCGGCCCCGGTCGTAAACGCGCGGATAAGATATCAAATACCAGATGCAATTTGTGTTTCCTGCGATTCTGGTTTCTGTTTTCATCCTCCGCCCCTTGGTGTTATCCCCAGCCCTCATTCGTTCTCGCGCGTCGTGGGCGGACGGAAGAAACTCGGATTCCCCTGTCTGCTACTTTAATTAAGGTATCGCTCCGATTAAGCGATCGTAATTGTAGATCTCGCTAAGGTTACCAGGGTGACGAGTACCTCGAACGAAATTGAAGGGATTAGGGGATGGGGGGGGGGGTGGAAAACGGGTGGAAGGGGGCGGTCCGTGATTCGTTTGTTACGCGACCCACCGCCGTTCCGAGATACTTCCGGCCCGATGTTTTTAATTAGTTCGGGCGGCGGAGGGATGTCGGCGACGCGCGGTTTAGGGTGACACGTAATTGGAAGGGTTGCACGGGTAGTTTTCTTTGGTGTTTGTTGATTAGTTCGGCTCTCCGGCTCTGCCGGAATGCTCCGCAATTCCGTCGGACAATTCCGTTCTTGCGGACGAGCGATTTATTATTCATCGTCCCGATGTGCCAAGACACTTGAAAATTTACACTGTTTTCCTTATTGTTTATTTATTGAGCACTTCGTTCCTTTACGGGTTTGTCGTACAAAGACATTTTTCAGAATCAAGTTATATTACCTCGTGGCGTATGCGTAATCTTTCAATTTTTATGCGAAACCCCGTAGATTTTCTGCGATATCCTTGCGGAGCCCGAATCCAACGACTGCAATGACTATATCGTTTCGATCATCCAGTCGCGAGATATTCCTGTCTGAAGAGTGTAGTTCCGGGTTAGGTTTGTTTCCTTCGGACACGAATATCTCGAGATTGAATGATCGAAGCGATACGGTCATTATACTCGTTGGATTCGCCTTTTCACGCTCTACAGGGATAATTCATTAAAACAACTAATTAAGAAATACGCATAAACGGAGTACAATAAAGAAGGGGCAGCGAATGGAAACGAAATGCGCGGAGGTAAAAAGCACTCGCGAAGACAAAGAGGACTCGGAAATTAACAGACGGAGAAGACGTTGCAAAGGCTAGGGGGAAAGGTGAGAAGAGAGTATCAAGAAAGAGGCAATGGAAAAACCGAGTGCGAAGAAACCGGGGGAAAAAATTGAAAAAAAGTATCGGTGGTCGAGATCGAGAGAGAGAAAAAGTAAAAGAGGACGGCGCGCGAAGGAAATAAGGGCGAAAGGGCGACGGGGAGGGGGAGGGGAAGAAGATAAATCGTCGCGGGTACACTCGGTAGCCAATAAATCGTGCAGCAGGGCCCCGAGGTTACCAAGATTGCTACGTGTCACATTCTTGCGGAAAATTGGACCGGTGGAAGTACTTTAAAGCCAGGCAAATTCGTGTCGCGGACGGACACGTATGCGAACACGACCACCCAGCGATTCGGAAGAGGGCCGGACGGAAAATGGAATTTTCCCGGCCAACCTCGTTGGCCGCCGAGGTTTATCGACGAGAAACATGATGCTTATATTCACGCTCTTCGCCAATGAGAAACGGATCCCCGACGAAAATAAAAATCGTCTGACAAGAAAGGGGAATCGCGTAAAAATTGATTTCTGCTTTTAATGATAATGTAACGAGCCCGGCCGAGTCCTCTAGCGGGCCTGGGACGAACCCGCAACACATTTCCCGCGATAACGAAGCAAGAACCGCACACGGAGACACGTTGAATTGCGCCTAGAGATTGCACCGAAAACTTGGCCCAGGGCTTGGATAATGGGTGCAGTTGGAACGAGAGGGTTCCGTGCAGCGATTACGTGTCTTAGGTTTATCTGCAAACGGTGGAATAATCGCCTAAGGGCGCAGAACTCGAACCCGGCGTTGGTTGGCGCCGGATTGGCAAGCTGTTCACGATTTCGCGACCGAAACAACCGTGCGATAATTTGTTTCGCGGATCGTCGTCGGACGCGCACCGAGAGCGATGCTTAATTAGATTCGCCCGGGACGTCGGATAAGATCTCATTAAAATTCCATCGCGGCATCTGTGCCCCTTCGAAACTGCCTGCGTGTGTGCGTGCGTGTGCGGAGTTCGCTCGCTGACGCATGATAATGCGGTTTTTCTCCTAAGGGCAGCGGAATGCACACGCGAACGCTCGACTCGCAAGGACAGTGTTCCTTTACCTCGTCCGATTATTTCTCGCTCGTTTTTTTCCGAATAGGAGCTGCACGCTACACCGGATGCAACGAGCTCGCGCGCCCGGCCTTATCCGTAATGAAACTGTTGCTCCTCGTGGCAGGTAATTACCGTAATCTCGTTGCCCGGCAATCGTAGCTGCACTTTCGATTCGCCAACTTATTACGACGTAGATGCCGCCCGTCGTACGTTTGTTTCTGCCTAAAGCCCCGCGCACGAATCTTGATTGATACCGCGATCCAATTTGGTCACGTGACCACGTTTAAAGCGAGAAAAGCCGAGGCTGTTGCATGTCCACTAGGGTGGCTGTTGTTCGCACAGATTTTTCTTTAATCATTTGGAAATAAGAGCCACTTTAAAAAGAGGTAGTTTTTGAACATTTTTGAAATTGTTTCACAGATTTTTCTACGAAGCTGCAGTGGAAAATTGCGTCCAGAGAATCTCCTGAAAGCAGAACGACCTCGGTCTTGCCTCGCGGAGGCGGGAGCCGTTCCCCGACTTTTTCGTCTTATTATTCCCGAAGAGGGGACCGGCCCGGCCCGATCTCACAAAAGGTCGTATCTGCCGGCGCATCGAGTTCGACGCGGCGCGGCGCGGCGTTTGCAACCCCGCCATGGCGAATTACGAGACGAGGAAAAAGAATAGGAGGGATCGAGCGGATTAAGGATCGACGGAGAAATAACAAAGAGTTAAAGAGTCAGCTGGAGAGATGGTAGGGGAGCCGAACAACGGGGGAGAACGAACGAAAACGAAAGGGGCCACTAATAAAATGGAACATTGTGGACGCGCACGCACCGCCATATGCAAATGCGCCCGAAAGATATGCGTGTCAAACCGGAGACACAGTATGAAATCGGATAAAATATTCCGGCCCCGAAGAATCCAAATGGTAAATAACTTGTATCCTTCGCACCTGTGCCATTTTTTTTTTGGTCGCGCGTAAATATTATTCGGCTGGCTAGAGGTTCAAGGTAATCTCCAAAATCGAATATGTATTTTAAACTAAATTAATTCAATGTAATTTTTAAAAAAATTTCTAATTTTCCCAATAATTTTCAAGTCACCCCTAAAAATTAGTGAATTAGCCCCGATGTCCGTGCAAACGTGGAAACCGAACGGTGGTGTGAACGTTAAAATTCGAGACGAAGTGGAATCACGTTTCCCCCGGAGAATTCGAAAATTTCATTCCGCGAGACACGAAGCTTCCCTCGGCGAATTGTGTAATGACTTGTTAAACCAGTTGGACGTGGCTCTCGCATGGTTCGCCCGCAACCGACTGAACACCGGGAAACCGTGAAGTTTGGCTACAACTTGGTGGATCTTCGCCACCGACACACCGCTCCACAATACACTCCGGCAACCAAACTACCCGCTTGTTTCCGTTTCCACGGTCCAGGAGACGGAATTCCCGTCTGCGAATCGCGTAAACTCCTTCAATGAACCCTCATCGGCAGTTCCTCTACCCGAGAATCGATTCCGAATATATCAAATTCACTCGCCGCGGGGCTCCACCTACGCGTGAAACCGAATCTTACGTTTCCCAATACAGAGCCAACCCGAAAATCCCCCGGATCTGTGTCCGTTGTGAAATTGCACTTCGAATATCCCCCCAATGCACTCGATGCGAATCGTTAATGTTACATTTCGGCGATGGTAGAAGCACGATTCCATAGTAGCCTCTTCGTAACTATCGCTCGACGGACCCAACGATGCGAGAGTTACGGAAGACAGCTCTGCGACAGTTGCGGAGAGAATACTGTAGAACAGCATTTAACATTATATTATATATTATCTAATAGGTCTCTTCCGTAACTATCCGTAACTCCGTACATTTAACTTTTAATTACTCGCAATATAGTACAGTAAACACCCCTGCACTGTCCAACAATCGTGTTTTGCGAGGACAGTGATTATACCCGGACACTATTTTTGATTTATGACTGCGTCTACCGCGCCGACCGTGCCGAGCGAGACAGACAGCCCAACACAGAGAAGGACAGAAGAGCAGTGGAGTGGGTAGGCACTAAACAGTGATCGTGCCCACGAACCCGGACAGTAAAGGAGCGTTTACTGTAATTACGATTTGAAGACTTTAAATTTAGTGTGTCAAGCGTAGAGAAAGGTGTCGATTACACTGGTAGATATTTATTTTGAGGTAGTTATTCGATTCCATAACAATTTATTTATGTAAACTCCAGGTAGATCGAGGGAGCGTTTGTTCTCCGGCTAAACGTCTGACCAAGTGCCATCCCATTCTACCGGCCAGCGGTGCGACCGCATATCGATCAATTTTCCTAGAACTACGGTCTGACATCGCGCCGGTCTCTACCACTAGCTGGGTACATCGGGGACCGACGCCGCCGTCGTCTTAGCGAGAAGTGGTTGACTTAATCGTGGGACGTAAGTTAGTGGTCCCGAGTGTCGGTGACGTCAGTCGACGGCGTCGGAGGTTTGCGGTGTCTGGGGATGCGGGAACTGCCTCGAAAGACCCACCCACGACCCGGAGATAGTTGGACCAACCATGATAAACACGCGGTATCCTGGGATTAACACGTTGCCCGCATTGTCTTCGGGGCAGCTCCTTCATTCTGCAGCTGTGCTGCTTGTATGCAAGCTTCACGACCCTAACCGCCGTCGGACCCGTACCGCCAAACGATCTCCGACGACTTCGGCGGGAAACCAGTTTCCACCCCCGCGCCCTCGTGGAAATGGGTTACGCGTCTACACGCGCGACCGATTATACTGAAACTTTCGCCCAACCAACCTCACCTTAGCTCTCAACCATCGCACCGACAAAAGATAAACTATTTATGAAAAATAAACAGCCGCTGCCCCCTTAGCTCTTGATCCTACGGAAAATAATAAATAGAATATTCGCGCAAAATTTTCCGCGTCAATTGCAAGGAACGAAGATCGAGTAAAATTTCATTCTTTCTCTGATCATCGACGTTCTGGAATTGACGATCTAATTAACGAGTTGTCAGTCACTGGGAATACGCATTTTACCCAACGCCGGCTCGCATTGGCTGCCTCCATTCGAGATCTTCCACTCCATCGTGTACAACCTGCTCAGCAGGTGCATAATCATCCCTTAGAATTTCATCCTCGAACGCATGAATACATTAAGCCGGGAGAAGCAGATATGAGCTGCCTGCTGACACGGGGAATGAATTGACAGGACAGCAACAAAGCAGCGACGCGAACTAGTACCTTAAATTACGGGAACAATCGGAATACAATACTATCGTGCACATTTAATTTCTGCGAACAAATTAAAGTGACTAAGAAAAAGAAAAGAGAAACACACGCTGGAGAGAAAGAGAGGCAATGGTTCGAAGTTTCAATCGCGTTAGCGGCACGCGGAAGTCGTTCGTTTGCGTCGCGGAGAGCTCGCAAGTTTCCCTGGCGGCCGGGGCCACCCTTAACGAAGTTTCTTTTCCGGGCGTAGTTAACCGTCCCTTACTTGCCTTACTCGGGCTTAATGTCTATTATTTTCTAACCGAGGTAGAGGGGTGGCGGTGACATTAAGGATTCATTGTGACGAAACGTAGCTCGAGCAATAAAGCCTGTCGCCGTCTGCGCCGGCAAGTGTCAAGCAGCCTCGACGAAAGCTTCCCTTTCATCTTACCCACGCCTTCGGGGGCCAAGATCGTACGGCCCTGTGCTACGGCACGGTTTCCGCCGGATGTGGACTCGTCGTTAGCCAGGTGAGAGAGACGCTTTGTCAGGCAATAACCTGTTCTGTGACCTGCTACGTTATCGCCACCACGACGACGACACTCCGATCCTTTGACTCGGCACAATTACCACCGAGAAATTTCACCACCTTGGAATTTTATTCTGATGCGCCGTTAGCCGGCGAATCACGCGCCACCAGTGCTTTTTTAGTGTTACCTCATTTAACACTAGATTCACCGGCAATTAAAATATATCTATTTCTACCGAAATCAGTCAAAATGACTGGTATATATATATATATATATATATATATATATGTTATTAGCTGTCCGATCGAAAATGTTTTTACTGCTAATAACAGAGTAATCACTACTGATTACGATTCGTGATTCACCCTCTATATATATATATTTTTTAATTATATATATTTTTTGAATGAATGCTTAATTATATATAATTTCATACAGTGCAATTTTAATATTACAATAGCATAATAAAGAGTACAGTTAACAAATAACATGAGTAGTAATTCGAAATTTTGTTTTAATTCCCAGTCAAACACTATGGTATATAGAATGACCGCATGAAATGGCATGGATGTCTTACGTTACATCACGGCTATGTTTATGTTTATGTTTATGTTTCGGCGCCAGATAAGACGTAGGGTGCGATAACATTTCCTAACAGAAACATCGATAAACCTATCTACATATCTAATTAACGGTTTCAGGTTCGGGAAACGGATTATAGGATACTTTTCCACTTTGAGAAGTACCAGTCAGAATGACTGTTATTGGTATAAGTAGCCATGATACAAAATTATTTTGATTCTGTATAAATAAAACAAAAATGAAATTCATTACATCACACCTTCAGTTATTGCTGTAAAAGTCATGGCATCATTGCAAAAGAAAATGTAACATGAAGGAGGAATTTCAGAATGAAATTGTAGAACTAGTCATTTTGACTGGCATAGTAGATCTAGTGTTAACAAATTGATCGGAAAACTGAAAATGGCTTAGTTTACCGAATAAAATTAGGAACAGCTAATGAGGCAGGAAAAGAGCATCGGTGTGAGGACGTCGTCATTATTCGATCGTCAGAGAATGTTAATTTTGTACAGTGAATCGCGAAAGCGGTCAGTTTAGGTCACGACGGAAAAATACACGAGACACCATTGTATTTCGGGAAAGGTAGTGAAAATTTAAATCTGGCACGGATCGTGCTCCAATTCCCAGCGTAACGCGACTCGAGGTGGCTGACCAACCTGTTGGCCGCAAACCACATGTGGCAAAATCCTCGATCAAAGTTCCGCTGACACGTTGAAATGGCAAAAACGGCCGATTTCCTGTTCGACGGAATTTAGTTGTCGCACGCGGTACCGTAACAGGGCTCCGACTATTTCCGACCGAGTTTAATTAATTCGTATGCGTGATTACTACAATTTTACTACTGTTCCGTGTTTGTGGAACAACAATCTGTCAGAGCCTCGGTTTTCCCCTTCACTTTTTCCAAAAACATTTTTATATCCTGTAACCGGTGGGAAAGTAAAATATTTTGTTCTCTGGAGTTTCGGTTCAAACGAAAAAGTTTTTGGTGATTGACGTAACAGATATTGTCAAAGATTGGTGGGGAATTAACTCGATGATAATAGATGAAAACGACAAGTTGACTAAACGGAATTAAGTTTGGTATCTGCTTTCGCACGCAGCTACGAATGAACTCCCTCGGGCTTTAGAAGCTTGGCTATTATCCAGTAACTATTTCGGGCCGAGTCTTCCGTTTATTGATTCCGAGAACGTCGAACAGGTGTTTGTTGACCGATAAATACTGTTCCATTCATAAGCGAATGAATTTTCAAGGTGAATGAACATGCATTTGTGAATGCATAAAGATCCGTAATTTACAACAGGGTCTAAGAGGATCTAAAGAATGAAGAGACCTAATTATCAATATCTTGGGCACCGGCTATCGGAAGTTGCTGAAGAGCGAAGATTCGTAACAGGCAGTTTATCGTTATCCAATGGCGCAATTTTTTTTCACCGACACATTCTTCTCTCTCTCAGGTTCTTCGAGAGAATGTTCGAATGCTCACGCCTACACGCACGCATCCACTTAATCACGAGTGTGTGCAGCCTCGAATGTTGCGAGCGATGCAACACGATGCAGATAAGGAGTCCTCTTCCGTTGTAAGCTTCTCGCCTCGTGGCTCGTGCATACCATTCTCTCTCTCTCTCTCTCTCTCTCTCTCTCTCGCAACACGGAAATAAAATTACTGGGACGCGATACCACGCGAAAACATTCTTAATTTGGACGGGAAACAACGTCGTCCGCGATCGACTGTAATGATCGATTGTAATTGCGAGAACCGAGACATATTCCCGGCTCGAATGAATCGAGAACGAAACCGATGCAACGAATTCGAATAAATCGAGTTCATCCTTTATACACCTCATCCTCCATCTCCTCGTCCTCCTCCGAGGCGGTTCAACCCCAGGTAAATCGAATTTATTGCGCTTTGACGTGCACTTCCCGGTGTTGCTGCGCCGCGATTCGGTCGGCCCGGTTGATAAACGTAACAATAAGACCATTCTTCTTCTATCTCGATCACCAAATATAGCCATGGTAACGATAATAAGTAAAACAATTATTTGTGTGTCACTGTACTCAGGATTTTACCACGTTTTGTGGTAAATAGATAAAGACGAGGACCAATCAGTGCGCGTGTACTACGGACGGATTCCGGCTCGGCCAATGCCAACGCCTGGCTTTCCGGGGCCTGTCCTCTGATTGGTCCATGTTTATCGTCACGCCTCGCCGCGCGACGCTCGGTAGTACGGCATCGCGTTTAGCGATCCCCACTCCGCGCGACAGCGCCTCCCGACTCCACTACGCGTTCCCGACTCATCCCCACTCCACTGACCCACTTCGCACCGAAGGAGCCCAGTGTTTACAAATAAAATGTTAGTAAATACTAATGTTTGTTTACCAAAATCTAATAAGTTCTTCCCATTCAAACTTGAAGTGGTTCTCGAGGTGTCGCATTCACAGACATACAGAGATACAGACGAACAGTCACAAAAGAAATCTAAATAATAAAAAATTTTTAATACACCAAATTTTGAAGACGGACTATGATTTAAAACGAAAAACCTGGGGCGCATGCAATAGATGATTGATGCATGAATAGTTCACCTAAATCTTGCGCCCCACACGTTTTTCGTTTTAAATCTTAGTCCGTCTTAAAAACGTGGTATATTAAAAATATTTTATTATTTATAAATTAACTGTTACTAGTTATTTCAAATTCTAATCCGCAGTGATACGTACAAAATGTTATCGATTTTATTTTTTAATATTTTATTTCTGATGTATTAGGTTTTTAGGGCCATATTATTATTTCAAAATAAAGTCGATATAGTTACCCCGTGTATCGTCAAGAATAAATTCATCTAAACACGCGCGCCTAAGTATTTCCGGAGGTCCTCTCCAGGAGTGATTCTGACATTTCGCGATTCCTCCCCGGAGCCGGCGAAGTGTACTCTGGTGCCGCGGGTGACATTATTCGACAGCCGCTGCGAAAATAACCGATTCGCGTCGAGACAGCCAGCATTTGACATTTCGATCTAATGTCGTGTGAAACTCGATCGGATTTTAAATATGTCGGCCGACGACTGAACGGGATGAAGCTTCCGGCTACGTTTGTAATCTACATATAAATTTTCTTATTACGGACAGGTCTTGTTATAAACGATCGATCAGTTTTATTGTTTAACAGGTGAGGGGTAATTGAACGCGTCAACACAAGGCTGCAGGTCACATTTTTAACGGGAGCAACAGCGTACACGATAAATCCGTCGTTCATAACTTCACATGGTTAACTAGTTTGCGCCAGTTTCTGGAGTTGCGGACTGTACAGTTGGCAAACGCAACTCTGGAAAATGTTCAACTTCCACGCTTGCGTTACATCGATCGTATCGTTCTTATCGTTACCTATTTTCAATTAGCTGCCGGTTTAATTAGCTCGCGTTGCATGGCCCCCCGACCGATCGATCTAGCTATGCACTATTTTCATTAATTTATTGAATAGCGAACGCCTGTTGTTGCGCAACGTGTCATCGACAGCTGCTGGAGAATAGAGAACACTTTCCAAGTTTATTTAAACATTACGAGGTCGACCGAAGCCGATGATCTATTTCGGAGAAACTTTGAAGCGAACGCGTCACTTCTCTTTCCCCGGTGACGCGGATATATCGCTCGCAAGTTATTTAGACAGAACGTTCCATACCGTAATTATTAGACTGCGGATCTTTATGCATTCTGGAAATTTTCGGAGAATGTCTGGAATCCGGCAAATTGCATAAACATTCGCAGTCTGGTAATTATAATTACAGTTTTGTACAAAGCACGGTAAAAGAAAAATAATTTGAAATAGCAGATCGTACGTGAATTGTTCAAAAAATGTTTATTCAGATGGAATCGAATGGCATTAAAGCAGATTTGTTAACTGGGAAATGAAAACAATAAGGACGGTCGAATCGGCGGAACGCAATTAGCGCAAACGTTTCATTGAATTAATAACAACTGGATTACCGTGGCGGCGCAACCACTATTAAACATGATTAGGTTGATTAAATGATACCTGGCATCAAATTTCAGAGCAGTACGCACAACGTGTCGTGGAGAGAGGCAAGTTATTGAAAGTCCCCAGCAACCGTGGCGACAAGCACGTTTGATTAACCTAATTGCTTTCGAAGTATTTTACCCATAACGCGACCGACCCTGTCCGCTATAATTAAGTTTCACTATGGGACGCTGCCGCGAATTAGTCGCCCCGAACTATACCGTATCATTTCATCAATAAAGTTTTAATGCGAACGGGCCACGCAGAACTGCGATTCGCGATCTTTATCCTAAACTATAAACTAATTATAGTAATCTTTCTTCTATCTGGTACATTATCTTATAGAAATCAAATTTGTTCTAACTTCATCTGGAAATTAAAAGATGTGTTGTTGGCATTCGTTTCCTGCGGTTACCATAATTTCGAGTATTTGTTCTGGAAAACCCTGTATTTAATTGCGGCGAACGTGAACGCGATGCAATGCCACGGACGAGTGCCAATTATATTTCGAGTTTCCCGTGAAGCACAGTTCGCCGGCTTGCTTCAATATTTTACGGAGTCCCGTAATCGCTCTGAATTAGTAACGAACCGATTACGCTCATCGCCGGAATATACTTGCTCTCTGTGCGAGCAACCTGGAAAATACAGTCAGCGGTAAGTTAACTGCGGATTTCATGCGTTTAGAGCGGAGGAGGCCGTAATTTCGATTCCGATGTTCGTCCGATAAAAACGTTTTAATGGATGCTGTAAAATTTTCATGCCACGGCCCGGTCACGTGACTGCTCCGGTAGAGAGGGGGTAAACTGTTCGAGTGAATCCGCCCACTGTAGCAAGTGCGCAGAATGCACGCTTGTTGTTCGACCTCGCTCGTAAATATTAATTTTCTTCAGCTGGCAATTAACGTCGGAAACGATATCAGTTATGAAACGGCCCAATAATTTCTCGCTCGGTGATTCTAAACAAATTGATCATCAGGTGCCTCCCCGTTTAAATACGTAGTATGACGCAAGCTCATCCGGACCGGTTCTTTTAGACAATTATTCCCGACCTGTTAGGCTCTGTACACACCATCGACTCGCACAATCCTCGTCGTTAAACGGCGGAACGTTGCCACGAACGATGTCCGAACGGAATGATAGTGTGTATCGAGCTTTAACATTCGGAGCAGCGTGCATCGTGATCATCGGTTGCTCAATCTTACGTAACGACGTCTAAATACACGTGTGTACCCGATTGTTCATTAGTCACGCGAATTATACGAGCATCGTGTTGTTTGATTTCGAGCCGCGCGTTCAATCGTTCGATTAAATAATGACCCGGTAACAAAGATGTCAGGTTTATGCGTCCACCGCGGAACAGCTGATTAAGGGGTTCATAAAATATTCGACAAGTATTTACATGTTCACCGTTTATAGTCCCAGTCGGATTCCACGCGCGTTCCGACTCGTGAAATATTTAACAGCTTTCACCGTGCAATCGATATATCGTTACGCGTCTACCGCGACGGAAACTCGAACGCCCGGCATCCTCTTCGTCTAGAATCCGTTTAATTAATCTTTCATTCTATCGTCCCGGAATTAATTCGACTCTACGTTCTTATAGTACTCGCAACTGTATTGAGCGTATTCTCTTTCTTCCGTTTCTTCCGGTATTTAACCTACCGCAAAAATAGTTATACGATGAGCACGGTTTAATCAATTATTTCTTCCGTTCTGCTCAACTAACAGTTACGAAAAAAAATCGTGAACATTTTACCCAATAGCAGGCACGATAGTGAATTATTTCAGAATTTTTGGTAGCAAAATCGATTTTTTAGAAAATCCGGAACCATAAAATTACCGATTTTATATCGAAGTTTTGGAGATACCAGTTTCCTAAATATTCCGTAACTAATTCATTCAGTTCCCAATTTCTTTCAGAATCTCTTACACAGTGCGCCGAAATTGAAAAAAAAATTTGAAGAAGGCTGTGCGGAATTCTGTATAAACAATTGATAGCGGAATAGACGCGAAGGTAGAATAGAATGTGGTAACATCGTTCCACATTTCGCTCGATCGCAGTTCGAACAATAAGCGTTTCACTTTGCTCGGATGCATTCAGTTTAATATGTCCACTGTGAAAACGAGGTTACTAACTCATGCCCAGTTACTCATTGTCTAAGTCATACGAAGTGCAAGGTCCATAAGCATAGTTCATGCTGAGTTATAGCTACGGGCAATGTGAATCCTAGCAAAACCCTAACTACGTACATGGTCGCCATTTTCCGTGCTAGAACGGGGACTGTGAATAGACCGAGCGAGAGACTTGTATAACCCATATAATTATTTAAATGGAAATATTCTCTTTTGCAGCTATAGAACGTCATCGATTAATAAAATACCGCAGGACAGAATGTTGATCTATCACACCTTTGAACCTGTTACAGATTGGTTAAAGTGTCATAACGAGCTGGAACGTGTGTAAACACGATGATGTGACTGTAGTGTCAGGGGTGATCGCGTGATAATAAGTACCCTCGGTGAAACGCAGCAATTAATCAAGAACTTTCTTCGCGATGCACGGAATATTAGATCATTCCAGTGCACTCGCCAGGCATTTACTAATGAGTGGTTCACCGTGACGCGTGCAATTTCCCAGTCATTCATGTCCCCGCCTTTTGATCTGAAATTTGTTCCGCGTTGCTTCGCCTAGACAATTGGCCAGGCTCCGGTGCCAATATTGTTTGACTGGCCTAACCGCCCTTTTAGCCTGATTACTAGATAGGATCTTTATGCATTTATGAGGAAATTACATAAAACGAACATAAAACAGTAGAAGATTTAAAAAATTCGGGAATGTTGTAATATTGCTTTTAATGTAACAAAGTTGTTAAGGGATGAAATCAATTTTTATGTTATTCCTGCTTCCCGCGATCAATGCAAAACATTCTTATTTTGCATAAAGATCCGTCTACTGATTACTCATCCACTAGAAGAACGTGTTTCAATATAAAATTTGGTGCTCCGGATTTTCTAAAAAATCGATTCTGCAAAAATAATTCATGAATTTTTCCGCTATTTTTAGTTGAGCAGAACGGAAGAAATAAATTCATTAAAAATCCCCTGTAACTACCATTGTGGTGGGGGTACCGACTTGAAACTTGTCACAGAGGGTCTTCTTTAATTATATTTCAATTATAGTTCGAGTGACCGCCACAGATGACTCTCGTATTCCTCGGATTAGAGGATCGAGTAATTCGCATTCGACGGGCTCCGGTAACAGTAGCTCCAGCAGGCGTACCCGCTCGTGTGCAATTAGATGCCGTGCCAAAGTAATTAAACGAAATTGTTGTTCACCCGTTAGGTCCGCGGCAGCTCTAGGAAGTAGCTGTGTCGCTTATCGTGAAATTAATTTGGCTCGCGTGACACGACGCGACAGCAGTCGCGAGCGTCTCGTTATGGGGTTACGGATTGCGACATTCCGTTTGGCTCGGAACGGCGAGCATAGTTGTTGTTAGGTCCGCGGGCATTCCTTGCTGTTTTCGGCCGCCTGCTCCAACGTAATTGAAAAGTACCGACCGCTATATTAACTACAGATCCGCAACATTTAATAATACGAGGTATGTTGAAAAATTTCAAGCGCAACAACCTAATACCTCGAGGTTTTATACAGGGTGTTCGCAAATTGGACCGCAGACCGAAGGTTAAGGAGATCTCCTTTACGAAATTACGAGCAGAAGTGGGATTCCAGGTGTTGCGGAATAGCTTCTTCCCGCGTAGACCCTCGCGAGGAATCCTGACCGTCCCGGGCCGCGTCGCTTAGGCTAACTATCGCGCTCTTGTTCACGTCAGCTTCATCTATTCCATCCACATGTCGACGCGCGCCACGCTGCGACGTTCTGTCATACTCGCGCAAATTACACCGGGCTCCAAGAATCACGAATTTCATATCTCGCCCGGAAATGCGGACGCTTCTTCGGGGTAATGCAATCCGCAGTCACCCTAATAGAATAGTTACAATCTTAGGGAATAGGTTCAACATCGATTTCTATAATATTAGGTCGTTCAAGTGAAAAATTCTTTAGGCGCTATTCACACGGTACCTTCTTTCTTCAGCCGACGATAATAAATTAGATTAATTTAGTTGACGTCCCGAGCGACGTCCTCGCAAGAAATATATCGACGACTTAAACCGCGGCCGCTATGTATGATAAAATTCCCACAAAGTTCTCTGGGCAAAAACCTCTCAGACGATTATAATAAATGGAGTAGCATGTATTCGAGTCCTTATCGATCGCCGGCTCGCCTCGACTCGAGGAACGTTGCACACGTTTATTGTAGCTGATGGTGGGACGCCGTCAAGACCGCCTCTAAATCCTCTTTGAATTCGAGTCTTCAATTGCGACCGCATTTTCCGGCAAATCGTATTAGACGGAATGAAAGAAAAATGAAACGGATCGGTATCTCGTGACGAAATCGATCGAGGCACCTAGCTTGCGCACACACATTCCTACTTATACGCGCGCACGTACCGTGAGCACACGTGCACGTGTACCCGGGCCATACTACATTCAACTGCTCCGCAAATTTATCGTCGGCGAACGAGCTGTCAGGTGGCCGTTTCGTCGTGCTCTTGCGAAAAAACTTGCCGGAGGTAAAGATCGATTCTCGGTAGTTGATCCTTGCGTCCACTGACTGATGTCTTGCTCTCTCTCTCTCTCTCTCTGTCTTCTCTTTTGCGACGTTGTGTTCGCTACAAAATTATTGCGGCCCATCGATCATCGAAATTTGACACTTATATGCACCGAAATCTCCCTAACAGTGCCACGGCCCACGGGTCAGGGATGATCGATCGCTCTTCATCGTGATTGATCCACAGCTACCGCGCGGAAATACGTCGTGGGTTCGGGGATCGTGTCCTTCTTCAGGACTTGGGACTCTCATCGGCCATGCCAAAATTTTTTGATCGCGCAGAGTTCAACCCCGAACGCATTCGGTGATAAAATTGCAAGGACTTTTCATTGAATCGCGCGACGGTTTCAGCTTACGACACGAATGCGCAGAATGTGTCAAAGAGAGGCGAATCGAGTCAAAGAGGAATTTTTTAACTCGTGTACGTCGGTGTGGTTGTTTTATGAAAAGTGGAGTGGGAGGGGCAGCGAAATTGCTTCGGACTGGCTCGACTGTAGATAGGCCGGTAGATTTTTAGCGGAGCGAACTGGAATGGGACGGCGAGTGAAAAATCGTGGTTTTAGAAACGCGTGTAGAGCGCGCGGCTTTCTGGAGGGAGCGAGCGAAAATTGCGGTTTAGCGAAGGCACAGTGAAAAACACTGGACCGAAAAAAACTGGCTGAGAGAGAAAGAGAGAGAGAGAGAAAGGGGGGGGCTTCACGGGAGCAAGCGAAATCGAGATGTTACGTGAAGGCGAGCGAGACCGGGCTTTTAAGAAAGCGAAGAAAAAATAGAGTCGGCGGGAACGGGAAAACAAAGTGCTATCGTCGAAGATGGAATCGAAAAAAAAATGCTTGAATGAAAAATTTTTCTCGCGACTGCAACCACCGTGGATTTAAATATCGAATCTTCCTATTTAAAACGAGTGTTTGAAACTTGATCTACGATTTTTTTATTGGCTGTTTTATAGACAGAACACGAGGAGCAAGTTTTTTATATTTTCATATTTTAAAATTGGCTCTCGTGTTCCTCCGTAATTCACGGAGATCAGGCTTTTTCATCGTATTCGCCCGTAAGACTCTCGTTCGATCCATCCGCCTTCGCTTTTTCACCGTGGTTATTTTTTCGTTGCCGTTACAGGGCCGAGGAAAAAATTATTTAGAATTACCCGAATCCGGCAGAAACTGCCGGCGAAATTCGCCGCGGCATAATCCGATACCGAAAGATCTCGAGTGAATCGGCCGTTCACCTCCGGTATCAGCTTCCCGATCTCGGGGGCTAACGTCTTCGGATTCCTCGCGGCGCTTTAATCCAACCGTGGCCCGAAATCTCGCTCTTATTACCGCCCCACGGAAAGCCGGACTATCACTGTCTTTATCCCGGGCCTGCCTCGCCGAAATTATATCGTGCCTTATCGATCATATGACAATATGTCAACCCATCGATCTCGGTAATCGCGGATCAACCGGTCGACGCACCCTCCAGTGGCGGAGCGAGGAATCTTTCGGAGTTGGTTCGAAAAATAAATTCCTTTCGGCCATCGAGTGACCAGTGACTGGCCACTGAAAAACAATTGTTTAACCAATTTGTATTAATTTGATTAATGTATAAAATTATATTTCTTTGAACCTGAAATACGTCTTCGGAGCGTATTCAAAGAATGAATTTCTTTCTATCGAAATTGATTAAAAATGGTATTTTTGAAACAGCCAACTCGAAACTTGCAAACAATTTGCTCGCTAAACCGCTCGGGCCAAGAAACGTTTCATCACGGTGCGAAAAGCCGGTTTTTCGGCGCGGGTAGAGCCTGATTAGTTCTCGGACAAGGCAACTGACTGGCAGCAGCGGTAGCAATAACTGAAGTTCCTCTGGAACTTGCCCGGAAACTATTTTGTGTGTCTCGAGCAATAACGATGAATATATCAGTTGTCCTCGTTCGGTGTAAACTCGAACGTTGCGCTAGAGGCTGCTTCTAATTAATTGGCGTCACGCGCGAACTAATAACGCTGTAAGAAAGACTCGGTCACTTGACGATGGCTCGCCGGTTAGCTCCTCAACGAAATTGACAAACTGAACGTGTCGGCGATCGTAACTCCCGACACTTCGGCAAGTTCTGATGCTCAAACTATAATTACACACACACACACCTGTTTCAGAATACTGCGTACCGTGATAATCACCTGCCATCTTGGCTAATCGTCCATTAAGACCGAAAGCGGTCTTTCTAACTCTCTTGATAAACATCAACTACCTACATGAATAAAATTGTCACTTTTCGTATAGTACCTCTTGGCCAGCTCTTCGCGCTAAGTATAACGGGTGTCGAATATAACTTCAACTTCAGCGGTAATTCAGTTGACCCAGATGGACGGTGAGTAAGTCGCTCATTGAATAAACTCGGTTATCATCCCACAGTCTCGAGCGGGCTATTATAGTCAAGACAGACGGTGGTCACGTGACCGACACATTACTGGAATCATGGCGATTCTAATCCCATCAGTGCTCGTTTCGTAATAAGCAAGAATGAGTAGAAGAAATGAAAGAAGGAAGAAATTGTTTAAAAAAAACATTTCCATTGGTTAACTTTCTTCTACCCCGATGTTGCTGGATTTTTCGCTAAATAAATTGAAAGCCGGTTACCCCCCCCCCCCGGTTTACATCGAAGTTCCGCCGTTATTAAGTACTTCGCTGTATTCGCGGAAGCTCGCCAGGGCTCTTCCGTAAATCGCGACAACGGAATTCAGTAAGACCCTAGCAAGTCCTTGAAACTTAAAACAACCAACATGCTCGAGCTCGAGGGTTTCTTGCAACCGTCGGCTGTATCTACGTCGGGCTGCCACACCATCGGAAATTCCGGGATCCTTCAGCTTCCGAACGATAATGCGGAAATCTCGGCAGAAGAGGATCAAGGCCCGCGATTTTCTGCGTTCCAGTAAATCGCAGTTAATGCGCGGCGGCCGGAAGCCGATCGGATCTAACAACCTTCGGCTCCGCGCACGTATTATTTCCACGCGGTAACGACTAGACTTAATCTGTACACTGCAGAAGATGAATAAAGCACCCCCTCGAAGACATTAAGAGTGTAAGAATTATTAATGTCAAGTGTAAATTAACTTGTGCTATTTGCCCACCAAATTATTAAAGAAGTTTTAAAGTGAAATTCACAATGGGCACCTGGTTATTGACATAAGGGTTAGAAAAAGTGGCGATTTATTGGCGGATGGGTATATCGTAGAAGGGGAAGTATAGTGGGGAGAAAAGTGGAGAGTCGCCAGAGAGGTCGCTGCAGAGAGATGGTGGGGGAAGCGAGCGTTTGAGGGGAAGCTTCTCCGGAAGACAACAATCGAATGACGCGAACAATCATCCCTGTGACGAAAGACACGGCATATTAAATCGAACTCTTGCAGGTGAACCCGGCCGAGTGGGGATCCTTTCGCGCCCCTCTCCTCTATGGAACAGGTTCAAGGGATAAAAGGAGAAGAAGAAAAGGCACGTGGAGAATCGGCGGAAACGGGACGGGGTGAATAAACGAAGCGGCGCATTCATCATCGGCGATCGCGGACTGGATAACGGAAAATGGCGGGCGGACCGGATCTTCGCGCTGCGCTGGCCGAACTCTTTCGGCGCGTTCGCGGAAAATCGAATATCCCCCGGACAAATGAGTATTTATTGGAATTTCGTCGGGTGAATGCAGCTCCGAATAGTTCGTTCGACGTGTTTCATACCGGTCGTCGTTTTGCCGCGCGCGCCTTTCAACCCCGTGGCGAGCGAGGCAGCGCGAGGCAGCGCGAGGCAGCGCAAGGCATCGCCAGGCCTTGCTTTTCATCCCCCGTCAAACAAAGTGAGTTCCCTCTCTCTCTCTCTCTCTTTCCGCAGGCATCGAACCGGCCCAATACCCTGTGGAAATTGGGTAGACATTGGAAATGAATCGAAAGAGCAAATAACGGCGGGAGTAAGCGACGAAACCGTGGCTCCCGAGCAAGTATCTGCAGGCCTTTGTGCACGGTTCAAGTGCACTTCCACCATCGCCTGGAACACGATTTTACTGCACTCGCGATGGATACTCGAGCACCCTCCACCCGGATCATCCAACCCTCTCCCTCACGATCTATCTCCCTCTCTCTTCCTCTCGCCCCTTTCGCTCCTCCTTTTGACGCTGCCCGACGCAACGAGAAAATAGACAAGCGCCTCGAGCCTCGAGTTAAATGTTACTGATTGAATTTTCGAAGGGTGATTCACGCGACAAAAGCAGACCCGATTGTGTGCAGTCAGTCCACGGCCAACCCGTCCAGTAATTCGGCCGGTTTTCGATCCGGATTTCGCGTTATTCGGGTTCGAGTGGCCACGGGAATCATGTTGATGGTTACTATTTTCGGCGGTGGATTCATTTAGGCAAACCGGTCGACACATTGCAGCTATAGTCAGCATGAACGGACTGCGAATAGATTGTGAATACACACGGTGTTTGCTTCTACCATTCGCGGTAGATAGTTTCTGTCAGCTATTTTGGTACCTACTTCAATCATTCAATTCGATTCGGTAAGAATTTACACGAGGAAAGAAAAGAAGCGGTTTTTGTGGATTTTATTCAATAGTAGATCAAAAGTAAACAAATCCAGTCCAGTTATTTCTTCGTGTTTCCCTCTAAGCTCGGGAAACGATGAAAGCGCGTTTTCTTTAATTAAAATTTCGACGTTATTCTTCAAGAGAGCGCCGACCAGCCATGTTTAATTTATTTCCGTTTTCTAAGGTTAAGCAGTTTTAATTAATTCCTTGCCGGGGTAAGTTTCTCTTTTTTAATCTGTGACCGGACGCGCGTTCGACTTCCGACGGCGGAGGCGCGAGATTATGTATCGCAAATTTCGTTCGCCTGCCGCCACGGTCGTGTTAATAAATCGGCCAGTATTTCGAGCTAGCTCTGCGCGCGCGCGCGGCTTAAGAAAGTCAACTTTCTTTAATTAAAAGAACCACGGTGGCTTAGTTTTCGAGCAAACTCTACAACGAGTACCACTCTCGTTTTGAAGTATGATTAACCGGACCCCGCGCGATTCGGGTAATTTTTGCCGCCCGAAAAAAAGAGAAAAAAAAACAATTTTTGCGGGAATTACTGTGCAACAATCATTGCGATACCGAAACTCGGATATTTACTGTACGGATTTTTATCCGGAAAATACAGCAATAGTGGAACCAAGTGGATCTAAGAAATTGCTGAAATTGATAAAAGAACATTTCGGGAAATGAAATCACAGAGAAACAGTTTAAATAGTCTTCTGTAAAATGCCATTCAACGGAATCGTCTTCTTCAGAGGACAGAAGTCGTCGGTAAGAAACTGCAAATATTGGCTTATTTAGCGACGAAGGTTCTTTTGAGAGAAAGACGGAGAAGCCCGACGGGCAAACACCGACGGAATTCATAAACTGTTCGTTCCCATGATGCTCTGTCGAGGGCCGAAGGTGCCAGACTTGCCGCATACTTGCGTCCTATTAGTCGCCGGCAATTACGCGTTAATGCCTCCAGTTAACGCATTAATTATTTACACAAGGCGACCGCGGGATTAAGGATTCCGAGAGGCTGCCAAGCCTCCGGGTTTCTTGAGGTTGCAGAGACTACCTCGGCTTGTCTGCCGCGACTGACTAAGCGTTCGCCAGACGAAGGAATTTAATTAATTTCAGAAAAGATCATCTTAATTCGCGAACGGCCGCCCGCGTCCAACATTTTCAAAAGACCGCGTTCAATGTTCCTTATAACCGAACGAATGATTCATTTCTGGCATGGTCCCGCGAAATTCAATTTCCGTACCGGTCGTTGATAAAAATCCAATTGAATTTGATACTCGCGCGATCGTTAATTAAAGTTCAGGCGCAGTTAGGATTGTTTTCAGAGACCGAACAATACATTCGAATGGACCTGCTGGGAACATTAAATTGAAATTAATTTTTTATTTTCATGAAGGAAATCAGTTCGAAACATTGAACACTGAGTCACATATCAGGTTACACGGTAACACACTAAAGCGTCTCATCAATTACGCTGTCGGATCATAATCGATTCACTCGGCAGAGATGATTATTGTAGATCTCATGCTTGACACTTGCCGACGGTGAGAATGTTTGCTTCTGGGATCGTGTCCCAGCCACTTAACACTAATCTACACGAGATCAGAACTGAATCATTCAGAAATTACGGAGCGAATTAGATAGAAATGTTAGAACCAATTCTAAAGAAGAATTAGATACAATCGGAAACAATTCGCGGAAAAGTTCGCGCAGAAACGATGAACAAACGTTTACGCGAGGTACAGGAAGTTTCGTTGTGTTTGGCGGATTGTTGAGCATCTGTTGTATTTACAAAACGGACGGCGCAGCAGCGGAAACGTTCGAATTAATCAATAGATCGGTCAAAGCCTCCAGGAACAGGGTAGTTCCGTGTCAATCATTAATCACGGGTCAGTGGATCGAGATAACAAACAGCAAAGAAACCCACCGGTGTATTCTGATATTCAACTCCCCGGCGGGAATGAATCATTTAAACACGCCGGCCCGGCAACTTCGTAATGATATCTAATTTAATGTCCAACGCGCGACACTGAACGATCGTTCTCATCAGTTACGCGTCGCAAACTTTCCCCGATACACGAACCTGGCCCCCGTATTAACCGGCCATTTCTGCACGCCTCCCCCGCGAGAAACGCCGTCACGAAACGCGGAAATGACCTACGCGGAAATTCCGCGTGCGTTTTCGCGGAACGTGTACAAAAAAAATTCAATTACCCCGAGAACGATCGGTCGCCTGATAAGCTCGCCTCCGGCAAGAAACGCCGATATTTTTCACGCGTTTCATTCATCATTCCGCTAACCAGACATTACTCGATCCTCCGTTATCTGTCCGTCTGTGTCCGTCAGGAAATTATAGTTTAGAATATGCTCTTGGAGAATCAGAAAAGAATAACTGTCCGGTCACTGACCATTGAGTGAGTGGTCACTGACCGTTGAGTGACCAGACTTTTATGAATCTTATTAATATCTAAAATGATATTTCCTTTAAAATAGAATACGTTCCTATGATTGCGTGACGATGTTGCACCAAACATTACGAGTTCCGCCAACAATCGCTCGGATAGATGCAGTCTGACTGCAAGACTGCATTCGTGGACTGGAATATCGTCACGCTGTAGTCGCTGTAACTGGTTTGATAGTTCCGCGCCGATAGCATCATCTTGTAACACGATCTCAGGTGAAGACAGGGAGGATCTCGAATCTTTTGCAACTTTCTTCGGGAGGCGAGCAGCGACTGTCCGCGGGCGGCGAACGTGGGAACCGATTCCGTTAATGAAGTTACGGGCACGAACGAGGTAATTTAATTGTACGCCGGGAGAAAAGCTATCGGCCGTGTAGCGTGCGAGCGTCCTGGAAATCGAACTCATTTTCATGCCGGGCAACTAGGTATTCTTCGATGAATCGCTCATCGTCCGGCTAATGAATACGCTGGCAGGCGTCCTTCGACACCGTGTGTGTGTATGTGGAAAACCGTAGCCGCGGAATCGGTGTCCGATAACTCGGCTATGCGGTCGTAATTAACTCGCCTTAATTATAAATGCGATCCCATTGAAAACGGCGCGGGTGATCCGACCAAAAGTCGCGCGAACGAGCAAGCCGGCCGCGTTTCGCAGAGGTGTATGTTTTTCGCGAGGACCGCGCGTGGGAGGGGAGAAAGCTTCTTTGTATAATCCGCGAACGTTCGTTCCAACGTGTGCCCACGAAATGAATCCAATTTCATGGAATTGACATTTCATTCTGTCATTTATTATTCATACGTCCGCTCGGGGATCTGTTGACACACATATAAAACAGCGCCGAGCCTGGATTGTTATCTCCCCCTCTCTCTCTCTCATCCGTGGGGGCAGAGAGAGGACGCTCTTCGCACGTTGTCGCCTTGCTGTGGTCGCTAGAATCGGGCCCGGGAAACTTCTTCTTCACCATTAATTCTCCGATGTTGGAAATGTGTTTATGTGGGCGCGTTATTCTAATAAACTGCACTTTGTACTGCAATTTAAAGCAGTGGACGATCGCGATGCATTTTAAAGCAGTGAAAATCGCACGAGCAAGCAGCGCAGTCTTCAGGATCGTGACGCAAGAATCCAAAAATGTCGTCGATCGAAAAACAGCGGAGTCAGCGGTGGAGGAAGCTGGTCCGATAAGACGTGGGATTTTTTCGGGACCGGCTCTCGCTGACAAATTGACAGGTAACTTGGAGATTGAACGAGAAGAACGTCGAAGAGGAGAAAACGAATGTTCCCGCTCCGCCTCTGAATAGCTTCTCGCCGATCCGAGAGGAGATCGCATCATCGAGAGCTATAGCGAGAGGCGAGCAGGTGTCGCACGTGTTTCCGGTTCGCACGCGGAATTCCGTTGGCGATATTCATGGGGAGATTCGTCGGAACGTAAATCGGTAATGAGCCATGTCAATTTTACCAGCTCTGAAATTAGAAAAGGCATGACAACCCCGGGGGCGTTGGGAGACAGGGGGTTGTCACTGATAAGTCATGCAAGGAAAGAGTCGGATACGTGATTTGTCGTGGACCCGGCGGGACTTTATCGGGGAATTCGACGCTGCTGGTACGATGCGAGAGTTCCGGCTTCCGGTCCCCTTTTTATGGTTCCTCGAGCGTGGAAATTATGCGACGAACGAGAATCGGCGTAATTCAACCGGCGGACCCGGGATTCCTCTCGCGAATAATAATTGCGGAGCCGATTGCCAGGCGTCTTCTCGAGAACGAGCAGAGGCGTCGAGCCTCGGGAAGCCCGAAATTATTTAAACAGAAAAATTCATTAATATCGCGCCGAAATGATTTTAATATAAAAATTAACACGTTACATTATAATTTTGAAAAATCTATGGTACATGGTTTTTTAATGGAACCTTCAATAGCGACAGCAATTTTCATTGTGAACTGACAAGTTACCCTCAATAACGTCATCTAATAATTTCATTTAAGATTGCAATGCAAAAGAAAATTTCTATGCTTTCTTTTGGTACAGCACGGTTATTGATAATTATTGATAATCCTATTAATAGGCTTCCGCTAGGTAAAGTGTTGGTATAAGATATTCAACTTGTTGAGAGTCGGAATTATTTTCGCAACAATATTTTTACTGTGACATATTTGTTCGAGAATGATCCAGCTCCTAAATTTCAGTGATATAGATCGGAGAACATAGCGGTAACGAATATTCATATAATGGTGACATTAATGCGCGATGACACCGACACAAGGTTAATAACGGAGGAAACCAGGTAACCAATGTTCCACCCATACTTCCCATCGTGCTGTTTGCCCCATGCTTCTTCATTAATTAGTATGTCAGCTTCTCGTTCCGTTTACTGCGCGAAGGACACGCTGGTTACGCCTCTGATAACCAGGGAAACACGACATTAGTCTTATTACGTCACCCGAAAAAACCCTCCCCCTAATGAACTAATTACCTCGGCCCGCTAATGAATTAATGGACGAGATGTATTACGGCTGCTTAGTTAGCCCGGAATCAGGCGGGACATTAGCAACGTAATAAATCTCGGTTCGACTGTTAACAGCAACAACTTCGATTACTCGAAATACGAGTCGAAAATTAACAAATTATAGAACACATATAAAGTTGAAAGTTACGTTTATGCCAACATCTGCCCCGAAAAATCAATAACATTCTCGGAAAATCGTACCGCGAGGTTTCCGGATAAATTCTCGCACAAATTTCGTCGAAACTTTGTAATTAATTAAATTAACCAAAAAAAAAGTAGAACAAACAACGAACAAGTGGAATGTATTGGAAGCGCGGGAAATTTAATTGGGAGTAGCAGAAGTATTTCAATAACTATTTAATTGAAACACACACGCAAGTTTGGTTTTTTCACGCAGTAGAAAAAGTCGACAGCCGAACCCATGCAGTGTTGTTCTCGTTGTCAGTTTGTTTAAATAAACAACAATTAATGTTTTAATATCTCTCTCTCTCGCTACGATCATTGATCTAATTGCAACAACTACAATTTTAGCAATTGTGGTAGAATAAAATTAGGAACGGGTCACTTTGACCCGGTAGTTTCAGTGCCAGGATCACAAGGAATATGTATATTTCTTACGTTTCGTTCCGCGTACTGGAGGCATTGTTAAACGGGCGAGGCATGCACCGACGAAAAATTCGAATAAACGAGGATCCCAGAACACAAAAATCGCACAAAGGGTTTGCACGAAGAACGAGGAAAGTATTATCACAAAGACCTCGCGAACGAGGATCAAAGTGCATCTTGAAGTTCAGAATGCTAAATGCCAACAAAAAGGAGAGCGAGGAATCGAGGAGGACAGGGAAACTGTATGAATATACATGCGCCGAAAGGGGTCGCTACCCTCTCTGCCTCGGTTGTATGCATCTTTACACGCAGGAAACAACCTGCAGAAGGTAATTAGCATTTTACCAACCGGCGTTTTCGCCGTGGAGAGAAACTGCCTGAAGGGAACACACGCCAGTTTCGAAGGGTATACGCTGCGAAATTGAATTATTTCGCTGTTCCCGATGCGTGTTCCCCTTTCTTGAAATTTCTCCTACGAGGCCGACCGGCTGCTAAGCAGTACGCCCCTTGGAAAATACAATCTTCGGACTCCACTTGTTCAGGCCGTTCGAGAAAAAAGAACGGGGGAGAAGGTCTTCGTATAAAATTACCACGACCCAGTTTACCAGCACTTGCCTTTGCAAACACACCGCAGCTCGGCTGCATTCTGCTAGTTCTGAAACCGTGAAACCCGCGCAGTTTCTTCTGTAAAACAATGTAGAACAATGAAAAATACCCCGAAAAAATTCAAGAACATTCTACCTAATGGCACACACGACAGTGAATTATTTCAGAATTTTTGGTTTCGAAATCGTTTTTTTTTTAAATCCGGAAGGAAACCCCATAAAAAATTGCCGATATTATATCGAAATTCTCAGAGTGCCGCGTTCATATTATTATGCGAGTGTTGTCCCATCGCGATCATTAATGTGTATTTTCTTCAGATTTCTCAGATCTCGCGAACAGGTCTGAAAAAATTGGAAATCTCCGGAAACACATATTTCGTATTACGAATCGTGTAGAACGGAGTGGGATTTATTTATTGAACAGTTAATTCATGTAACTGGAGTCTCGTCGCTATATTTCATTTGTTGGCGGGGGTTCGAGGTGGTTCAAAGCACTCGAGAAAATGACCGGAAACACGGGAACGAGCTCCCACGATAAATCGGCCGTTCTCGTTCTACGCCGTGGATTTTTCAGCCGTCCGGGTTGCAGGGGACAAGAAATTGCACCGGGAAGACGGAGTTCACAGTGTGCATCAACGACCGTGCGCTGTCGGTCGTGTAATGAGAACTCGAAAAAACCTGAGCTGCGCGTCTCTCCGAGAGAAAATAGTACGGGACTCGCGCGGCAAACATTACCCGGGATTTCTTGCAGCCTCCATACGGTAGAATTGTGATGGCGTTTTATCATTATTCGGTTCGTGTAAAAGTAATTCTGGTTCTCTTGGATTTACACCGGAGGTTGCCCCCTCTCTAGCGGATCAGTCACGTGACGGTGTGACGGAACGCGTAGTAGTGGGGGGGCTGGTCTTAATCTGACGACACCGGAGCCGATCCGGAAGGACGTCGACGTCGTCAGCCGTAATAGCAAAGAAGATGGCGCGCGCAAACACCATCAAAGAGACTTGCGAGCCGGCGAATCAGGTCGTGTCGTTCTTATCAAACGTGAAGTACAAATATCCAGCTAATCAGGGTGGATCGTCGGAATTCGCAGCCGGTAAACTGCGACGCTCTGATTCACCGTCGTCCCGTCGGAATATCCTCGGGGGAGAAGAAACGACGTCGGCGACGACGACGCTCGAGAGATACGGAGAAGGAAACCGGCAGAGTAAACGGAAGGGATGCAGTAAATTCGTGAAACGAACGGACGATTATAGCTCGACGGTTTCTTTTAGTTATGCAAACTGGCAGGGATCCGAGGAACTTTCGCGCCCGGAAAGCGTCGGGATATCCTCTCGTTAAAGGAACTAGCTGCAGCCATCGGGGGAGGAAAAAAAAGTGCATCGTTCGCCTTATAAGAGAGTGCTGCACCTCTCCCCGCCGAAAAATACGGCGGGCTCGCGCGAGAATCGACTCCTCGACGTGACTTCCAGAGATGCGCCGGCCATTCGAGATTCGGGGCATCTCGAATTCTCGACGCTAACAGATAATTTGTATCCTGAGAATTTTTATATTTATCCCCGGCGTCTTGTGGTTTACATGGTTTCAACATTCAGTGAAAATTTACTAAATCGATATCTCAATTTCTCCAAGAAGAAATTGTCCAATAAACCTAAATCAAACAGCGAGCAACTGCGACGGTTACGTAACCGCAGAAACATAATCGTAAATCTACTTTCAGCACGATGTTATTAACTTCGGAAGTCAGGCCGAAGATCAAATTACGGGAACATGTTTCATTACTTCGTGTAACGCGAGACGCATAGGAGAGATGTATCTTTCCGGTTAACCTTCTTCCGTCAGATTTTCTTATCGGAGACCTCGAGAGACTGCTGATGTGCTGATTAATCATCATTACAATAGACGGGGAAGATTGAAAGGGCATAGTAATGTTCCGCGAAGTTCTCCATCAAAGGGAATCGCCATTCTTTGGCGCTTCGGAAAAGTTCCCCGACGGAAAGCTATCCTCCTTGAATTGATTAAAATATTCGGTCAATTATAATTAGACCGCGGGTTTCATGCATTTAAAACGACCGGTTGCAATTTGAAGCAGCGGCGAGATCTAAAAAATTGAGGAGCATCGATATTTTAGATTCGACCTACCAAAATTATTAAATCAAGAAATAAAGTTATGGGTGGCTTTTGTTTCTTCCAAAAAAGAAAATTTTCATTTTGCATACAGATCCGCAGTCTAATTGTAATTAATCTTGGAATCGTTCCCTGTTTTCCAGACTATGACACAATATGAAATAGCCGCGACCGTAACTTCGGAAGAGTCGGCAGTGGTCTCCGACCATAATTTTCTACGCAACTTCTTACTTCTTTATCTACTTTGGTATTTTACTCGCGCTTAAAACGAAAGCGGCCGCAATAAGGATCCGAATGGCCGCGGCCGGAAATTAAAGTTCCCCAGGTTTACTCCCAGGTTTGAATAGAAATAAAAAGAATGGAGTTTTATCTAAATATATGAGTAATAAAAACGCAACACGCTAGGGAGAAGTCCCTTCTATTACGTTCTCTTCATTTTCTTTTCCTTTTCATTCCGGCCCAGAAGAGAGGAGATCGCAGGTTATGACACAAGCACAAACTAACAAGGATCGCAAGACCGTTTCGACATTTTATACTGCCTCATAAGAGCATCTTTATCGAGGTAAGTTGTAGCGAACTCGCACGCTCCGCTACTTACAGTTATTATTGTGCTCTTTAAACGGCACGTCGTCGTTTTACTTCCTCCACATCGGAACAGATTAAAAAATTTGTCGCGGTGAAAAGTGCAAGAAAAACTAGTATTTCAAGCTCGCGGAATAATTGCAGAATAATGAATGATTGATAAGCTTCAGGGGAGAGAAGTCTCCTCGAGACGTACACGCTCATTTCCGTATTTATGTGGCGACGTAAGTCGATTAAAAAGTAATGAGATACTTTTAAAAATGTATCGATGCGCATAGGCCAGATAGTTCTCTGATGTTGGCGAAACGTGACACATGTATAATGGAACACCGTCGCAAATTTATAAAAGCGAACTTCACCGAAGAAATATAAATCTGCTCTTTTCTCACGAATGCAAGGAAACGAAATATTTTCGGCGATCTTTCGGAAATTATTCGTACATCATGAGAATGAAATATTACTTGGACGAAAAGAAGACACGTGTGCGAAACATGAAATGAAGGACAAACAAATGATAATACACCAAAATATATCGCGTTTCGAAGTTGTCGAAAAAACGCGAATTGAGTTTACGTTTTTACAGCGTGCCTTCATTAAGCCTATGTGTTTTATGGTGGTCAGTAAATCAGTCATGCATTTTTATAGCTCCACACTTACCCCCACTTTGGCTCTGTAATTAATTGTTACGGCCTGGGAACGCTGGAGAGTGTCAAGCAAAAATCTTCGAATAATAAACTGGAAAATAGAGTCCCGGGGACAGCACAATTAAACACGGTACACCATCCATGAATGAACATGCGCTCAATATGGAAATGTGCAAGAATAATTTTTGTTTGAACTATCCAGCTGATTTTTCTTCGAGCCAGCGACGCGACAACGGCAAGGCCAAGCCTTGAAAGGACCTCGTGCCCTAGTTCTCGAACTCGGGACAGCGAAACACTTTATTCGATTTTGGTCTCCCCCATATGCCCCAGGAAAATGTAGTTGAAGTAGTTCGACGTAAAGACAATATTGATCTTCATTCAACAATGAATATCGATGGGGTTGGTGGTGCAGCAGCGTGCATGGAAGCACTCGAGTCCCTCGACCGAAAAATGATTAAATTTATCAAGGTTTGCACAGAAATGAAAAGATAATATTCGAAGAAGAAGGTAGACAAATTCATGCAAGAAGCATGAAAGCCCTTAATCTAAGAAATTCGGGTGAGAAATCATTTTTCGCGAGCATCGTGCAGATCTCTTTCGCGTATACGAACATTAGAGCATTCGCCGAGTCAGCGGCGATCAAGTGGAATGGAACACGTGTCCATATCAGTCAGAGACATTATCATCAGTCTCCGTTGTTCCGGCCAGTACTTCGCTCGGAAGAGTTTAAGCCTGCTGTCGGTTGACACAACGCTAGTTCTCATCGGGTTCTATTGTTTATGTGGACCGTGCTACATTATCGCGGCGACCAAGTTTCCGAAGTGGGCCGCGTCGCCTCTTCGTTATCGCTGAACGTCTCTAATCGCGACCCCTCGGCCTCATCTGTCGATAACCAGACTATGAAATTGCAAAATTTCCTCCACGAATCTCTTCAATTATAAAATACTTGAAACATTAATTTCTTGTTTTCCTCTTCTTCGGCCAAGAAAATTTCTGTTTATTTTCCCGGGAGAGGTGCCGCAGAGCACCCGGCATTATTTAAATCGTGTCCCCATCGTGTAGAATATTCCGACGTAATTTCTTACGTCGGTTCCTTCGCGCATTCTCCCCGAGATTAAATAAATTATGAAGCCCCCACGTGTTGGCATCGCGGCATAAAATTTCCCCGCAAACACCGGTGAATCATGACCGCGCCGCCAAGAATGCGAAAATTAAAACGAGTGAAATACTTGAGGGTGGAAAATCGATACTTGAAATGAAAATAAAAGTGTCGCTGTCCCATTTTCGACTTTTGTCCGTCCGGACAAGGCGTTCTCCCCACCGCGCGCGTCTCCCCGCGCGGCCGTAAATAAAGATGATCGTGTACACAAGTGACTTAAATAGTGTTTCGGAGGCTACAAAGAGCGCGCGAGATGGATGCGGCCGGGAAAAGTTTTATATTCCGCGGCAGAGAGAATTCGCAGTCGGCGTTGCCGGTTTGCGAGAGAGGCACCCGACGACCCCATAGAAAAGGATACTTGTCAGAGCGGTTTCGCGTAGCCATTTCCTGACTATTCATTACGAGGTAAAAATTCCGACGGACTCGGGCCGCTGTTCCCGACAGCAAAATATATTTCCGCGAGGCGTTAATCAGGCCGGTGAAATAAATCAACCGGCGCACGGTATTGTTCCAGGGTCAACGCGGACGTCTCTCCTCTCCCGGAGAGACGCGGCAAACGGACTAAACCAGCGGAAGGGGTAGGGGAGAAGTTCCTCGACGGAAGTTCTCCCTGGTGAACTTTCATTACGCCCTCCCGTTCTCCTTTTTCCCCTTGCTGGTTCTCCGGCAAGTTCCGCCCAGGTATGATTGGAAAAGTTCGGAAGATAGGGTGCCGGTTATTTCCGAATGTCGATTTCCGACGATAGCTCGACACGCGTGCTAGACGCTGCTCAAAGCGAGATCTATCTGCGAGAGATGAATTTTACCGTCGCGTCGGCTAATTCGTTCTCATCTCCGATGAGCAGGCCACTGAATTGCAGCCTTCGAATCGGATAAATCGAAGCAAGTATTGTTATCGTCCGATCAGCCGTTTGCTTTTTCCAAGCCCAGTAAAGGACCCCACTCTTCTTCATCCACGAGGTATTCCCCCTTCCGCAGCCAATCGGTCACGTGACAGTTGATGACTCTGATAGATCAGGTAGCGGCGCGTGGATCGCGACAAAGTCCAAGTCCGAGGTCGCGCCATGCACACGGTCGATTTCCCCCGCGAGTGTAACTTGGTGTAGCGGAGACGCGCCACGGTGCACAACAGATTGATACACGGTGCATCGTTGCACGGACGAGGCTCGTGTGACGTACGGCTTGAATGATTCGCCGTGAGGCGAATTGCCATTCATGCCGCGCCGCGAACTATACGGCCGGCCCCGCTATCTGCGAGATACGAACGTGGCTCGTAAATAGATAGCCTCCTTACCACCTTGACCGTATATCCCAGAGATTTCGCGTCCCCGTTCACGACGCCCACTACTTCTCGTCCCTCGCCTTTCGGCGTCGTCCGACCCTATTCTTCCGCGGACAATCATTTCCTTCGCTCTTTATTACGTACCTTCTTCTTAAACGCCCTTTACCGCCCGCTTAATACCCCGGCATTGTTCGAGTAATTGCTCCCGGAGACGCAACGAATATGAGACACCGTTTCGCTTTCCCTACTCGGAACATGTTTGAATTTTCTTTTCCTCCAGGTGCTTTAATAAATGCTGCGGCGATTAATGAAATGAATTTCTCGCCTTCAAAGTCACGCGAAAATGTGTACACGTTTTTCGACAACAGGTCGAACACCTGCTCCCTCCCGGCGCTATTCAGGTCCGATTTACTTGATGCGTTCGATCCTGTTCTGTATGAACAGTCGACACACGATCGCGTTTGTCACCAACAGACGGCGCGCAGTGTACATGCGCCGTGTGTTGTGCAAACGCGAACTATTTGTACCGCGACGCCGAGCCGTGAGCTGCCTAATTGATAAGGTTTTCCGTGGTTCCAGGGGGAAAATAAAAGCGCTGTCTCTCGATCGCCACACCTGAACTTTCGACCGAGCGAAACTATTTTCGAAAAGTCGATCTCGGCGATTTCGCGCGTTGCGCGGTATTGGAAAGTTGGCTAATCACTTTCACCATTGCCGGAACTTTCTCGAATTGATTAGAAAACGATTTACAAGATTGCGGCATTTCATGTTTCGTTAATGGGAAAATTTAATTGGTCGTCCGTTTCGAAATAACAAAATAATTTGATTGCGCTCTCCAGAAAATTTGCCGTCCCGACAGAGAGATTATTAAGAGATATATCGAATCGACTCGTAACTCGCGGGGGATCTCTTATCAATGAATATTTAATATTTCGATTGGGAGTTTGGAAGAATTGAAATTCATCAAAGCGTATCGTTGCACGCGTCGCGCGACATGCATACCGACACATGTTGTAGAGATTATCGTATTAAGCACATGGAACTGGGTTGAGGGGTTAACGCCATGTGTGCAACACGGAATGCTCGAGCTATATCCGACATTAACAGGAAGACAGCGATAGACCATACCTGCTATTAGAAGATGATACCTGTCTCTGTAAAAAGAAAAACGATTTTCGAAGATTTCATATTTTTAATACGTTCGTCTCTTTCCCAATAGAAAATCAATCTATATTGTCGGGGAATACGATCGATAATACGTTCGTTTATCTATTTAGCAAATGATTGGAGTTGGGAACCAATGGGAACCGAGTGCACTTGTTAGTGATACCGGAAGTGATTATAATGTTATGGTAGTTCGATTGATATTATAGATGAATAGTGCTTTGGCATATTACTGCAAGCATTGTATTCGCTGCACGTTGTTGCAAAATTATCGACATAGAATTATTGGAGCGTAACTGATACACATTCGCGCGGTAGCGGGTGGTTCGTATTAATAATATTCTGTTCGAAAGGAAGCGTTATCACTTTTTGTTTTTGGTTACGATCGAAGAAATATTCAAGGATCCGTCGGACTGGTTTTTCTGGATTTCGAGCCGGCTTGAAAAAAATAAGAGACGGCCAGGACACCGAATATTATCTCCGAAACGGACTGTTCTGCACGTTACCGGACGTAATCAGCATATTAATTGCGCGCGATATCGGGCGCAAAGTGGTCGCGAGAGAAATACAAATAGCATGGCCCGGTGGTTTTTATAGCCGGTTTCGACCGATAAATGTCTCGGTATCGACACCGTCTTGATGCACGACACGACCCGACGGTGATGTCGCGTATTTTATGGGCCACGATGCTTCGTTAAACATAAACGGAAATACATTAGCCAACGCCGAGGACGTTGCAGATACCTCGGCTCGAATGGAATTTTTATTCCAGAGGATAGGAAATAAATAAATTATACACTCTCTGTACTTTGCAACCGTATTGTTGAACAATTATAGAATCCGCTTTGCCAGTGTTCGGAATATCGAGAACTGTCCATCGAATATCGTTCCGTCAGGATGATCGAGAACTTTTTTAATATCGATCAACTGCCCGCTCCCGCGGCAGACAAATTTTTATTTCTATATTTTACAACTTCCATTCGGGCTGAAACTTCCCGCGAACTCTTCTTTATCCGTTCCCACCGGAAGTTATAATGTGAAGACATTTTTTAGAAAAGTTCCACCTTTTAAACGAAACCCATTACAAACTGCCATAACTCTGTCGGTCTCTGCTTGAAATAGTATTAGAACAGGGGAACACGTTAGCTCTGCGTAGACTGTCTAGAATATGAAATTATCTTCGACAAGATATGACCTCGGCTATCAATGTTCATCGTAGTCAACAAAATGCGGGGAGCAAATTGTAGATGGTTCCACACCTTCCCCATCCCAGACTTCATTCCGAAGCCGCACGATCGCCTTTCACTTTCAGCATGCGGACGTTGTTGAAATTACCGTGAAATGTCAATGGAAGAAAGTTCAAGTCGCTCGATCGAATATTAGTTGCACAATAAACAGAGTCTGAAAATCATTGGCGAGTGTTAACATTTCTTTTTCTCACGATCATTTCGGAGCTCGCGAACGCAGGTTCTCGCGCGCGGAATCTGCTGCGCGCAAGTTAACAAGCAAACAACGTGAATGATAAATAAACAAGGGATGCAGCCGTCGGGGGAGGAAAAGCCTTGCGAGATAAAGGATCGCGGGGGGGCAGCGCGGCTTGTTGCCGGCGACAAAGATACGAAGGGTGGGGCGAGGGAACAGAAAGACGGGCACTCGAAAGAAACGGAAAATGAGGCCGGGGAGCATAAAGTTGCATGCGACGCTGCACCGAGGGCGCAATTTAAATTTTCGGACTGACTCACCGCGTCTGGAACTTTTTCAATGTATACAGTTTTAAAAGGCCGGTTGCATAATGCAGAGCACCCTCGTATCATCCACCCCTCCCCTTCCCAACCGGGGGGGGGAGGATTCTCGGCTATCTTGTTCGTGAATTTGTACGTGCATAGAATATTAGCGCGGCGGCCTCGAGCTTTGCCAGGGTTACCATTTAACGCGACGTATTCCTCCATTTTTTCGCGGTATCCACTCTGGAACTCCCGGCGCTACGAAATTTACGATCCTCCGATTTCACCCTCTTCCCGCCCCTCTCCCTTGTCCCGCGCTCGTCCCTTTTCTTCCGACACTTCAACCCCTTGCACATCTGCAAAACTATTCGACGAGCCTACTTGACTTTCATAAGCGGCACGCGCGCGCGCGTGTCCATATCCATTCCACTACATAAACCTCGCTGCAGGGAAGCATGATCGAATGAATTTCTCAGCCCCGGCACCGCTTGCATCTTGGCTGTAATTATCAGCGCGTTTCCAACGAAAAATTGTCTACATCCTTTCGTGACGTTCACTGAACTATGCCGCACTTCTTCTGTTCTGCTGAACGAAAAATTACGGAAAGATTCACGAACAGTCTACCTAACGGCAGACATGACAGTGATCTTTCGAAAACTGCGGAAGCATAAAATTGTCGATTTTACAGTGACTCCCAAAAATATTCGGACATTAGCTATAACTAACTTTACGACTTGATAATTCGTTTGTTGATAAAGCAATCGTCCTGGGAATTGTTTCTAGCAATAAAACATCTACTAATGTTGATAAACATAAATAATTTATTTGAGAAATATACATACATTTCATAATAAAAATTATTAAAAGAAATAATGTATTTGTGGCTCACAAAAATATTCGGACAATATTAATTTTTCTATTTAGATAATGTAATTTAGCATTACAAAATTTGTTTAATACTTCGTGGCGTAACCATTTTGTTTAAGAACATGTCTTAAACTGTTTGGCATATTATTTGTAATTTCTTAAAATATTCAACAGTTATATTCGACCACTCAGTTGCAAGTCTTTGTTTTAATTCGGCTATCGATGTAATTAGGGGTTTTCGAATTTTTCTATCCAATTCATCCCATTATTTCGTTTAATAGTTTTTATTATGAAACGTATGTATATTTTTCAAATAAATTATATATATTTATCAACATTAATAAATGTTTTATTGCTAGAAACAATTCCCAGGGCGATTGCTTTATCAACAAACGAATTATCAAATCATAAATTTAGTTATACCTAGTATCCGAATATTTTTGGGAGTCACTGTATATTGAAGTTATGCAGTAGTAATTCTTAGTGGATTTTCACACTAAAAATTGTAATTAGACGCGCCGAATGATTCTGGCACAGTGAAATCCGTCCATAGAAATCGGTTTCGGTTTCAGGCGCCGAAGCCGAACTTCGTTCTCCTTTCTCTTCGCAGCATCCACGTAAAACGAGGCCGATCCCGCGTATGCAAGTGTAGCAAATACTCGTGTACGTATATAGGTGTGTATAGATATGAGCAGAGACGGTTCACTCGAGAGGAGATTCAATGAAAAGCGGTGTTATACGTTCCACGCAGGAATGCTAAGGGTCTTACGGCATCGAGAAATTTCATAAGAACGAACCGGTTTGGTTCTCGAATTACTCGTCCCGATGCTGCACACCGAGGAATCCACGGCGGTTCGTTAAAAGTGTCAAATATCGAAGAGGAAGGCGATACGGGACGGAAACCGTACGCATAGCGCATAGCCGTCCAACACGAGAATCGATATATTCCACGAAAAACTGCCAATTTTATTAACCGTTCTGCGAGCCAATTCGAAGTTAACAACATGGTCCTCCAGTTAGGAGTGGTGCTCGAAAAAGAAACCAATGATATTCGATGTTTCCTACAATTTACTATCACTGTTATTCATTTATACATTATTTTTAAATCAAGAAACTCGAATCAAATAAAATCTTATTTCCTGTGGCCTTTCCAGATCAGAAATCAGAGTTGGGCATTAATCAATTAAAATTTTAATCAAGATTAATTGATTCAATCGATTGATGAAGTTAATCGTCAATCGTTGATTAAAAACAGAAATCTTCGAAAAATCGGAGACTGATTTAATCAATTGTTGAAGTTAATCGCCACACGGTCTATCAATAAATTGTAAAAAGGAGGGAGAGAGAGACAGAAATATATCACAACAAAAACTCGGTTTACATTTTTTTCAGTATGCATACAGTTTCGATTCCGTATTCCATTTCGAAATTCTAGCAGTTAATCATTAATCGATTATCCGATTGACGATTACAATTGGAAAGAATGTAATCCTTAACCGCAATTAACGACTAAAGTAGGAGTTTAATTGTTAATTGCGATTAACGAAGTTAAATTTGAAGTAGAAATTTATTCGAGAATCGTTGATTAAATTTTTGTCCAACTCTGTCTGAAATGAATTGAAATCGTACCAAATTCTGTCGTATTTTATATCCTAGCATTTTTTGAAAACTTTTAATCGTAAGAGAAACCTTCGTGACCGCGCTATTTTTTATGTCGTGTAGTTCTAAGAAATACGAAGCGAATATTTCTCTTCCCCTCGTCCACAGAGATTCATCAGCTCGTCGCGAGCCTAATCGCTGCTAATTTTCTGCTGGATGTTACGCCGAGATCGAAGATCGCTGACTAATCGCAGATTCTTTCCAATTCCGCGACGTCGCGGATCGCGACGTGTTTATCCAATATGCGCTTCCTCTAAACGAATTTTATCCCGCTTGTTTACAATGGCGAGAGACGCGAAGCATGAGCGCGCGCCGATTACGCGACAAAAATGTGCGCGCTCGGTAAATGGCCGACGCGTCGGTCGCATACAAATCGACGTTTTTCGAACGGGAGAATCGAGAACAGGAATTTCGGCTCGGATTCAATTATTTAATCGAGCGATTATTATAAAACGGTTTCCGCGCCGTGAAAGAGGATTCGAACGGTACGAATGCATGAGCGCGCGGTTGTTTCAAGATATCCGAGGCGTGGCGAAATAATGAGTCTAATAAAAGAGAATGGAGTAGTAACAATAAAAACGCGGTATGAAGTAGAGTCAGGAAAAGGGGCTGAATAATTCATGTTGTGAGCTTTGTGCTGGCCAAGATGCACATTGTGGACATTCAAAATAGGAAACAGGAAAAGCTAAGAAATTATTTTGTTTAAAATCAAGCGTTAAATCATTGTAGTTCGGCGCATGAAAATCTTAGCCACAGACGATGGGATGTCATTTTCGAGAAATAGGACTGCGCGTCGGTTCGGATAGGCGAGGCTCCAGTTTCTCCTGGATTAAACGCGCAAATATGATCGTAGCTGCATCGTGTTTGGGCTCGTTTTATCGGGAACAGTGTCACGAATATGCTAGTGATGGTTTCATAAAGAAAATCATTTTCCATAGACGTATAAATAAAGATATTGCAGGACGTTATCAATTTCTCGCGTAATTCTGTTTGAAAACGGTGCGCGGAGAGCTGTTTGCCAGAAGGTAAAGCGAACGTAAGGTTGTACAAACTTGGGATTTAAGGGACGAGCAACGATCCAGAAAGAGGTAGGAATCGCAGTCGGTGGCTCAGGTAAACGTGCCAATCCTCGCACAGGTGTTTGTTCATCGTCAAAAAGGTTACTTGGCTCGTTCTGCTCAATTTAAGGACGCAATTTAAAAATCAGACGATCTCCCCGAGAAACGTAATGAGGAGCGGCGGCTTGTTTACGTTGGTTTTATATTGATCCTTCTCTCTTTCTCTCTCTCTCTCCGAGAGCCACGCATACACCGATCCAGTTTTTACTCTGATTCTGACAATCGACGATAATTGCGGGCCGAAACGATAGTGAGCGCCACACAGGCATCACGCGATACAACGTTTATAAAACTATAAAGCGGCAGGAACCGTGGAAAACGCGTGGTACGTCTGACCAGGCACGCCACTCCTATTTCCGGTTTCACACGGCCACCGGACTGCTATAGTGAACTCCCGCGGACGAGGAGGAATTGTTTTGTCACACGTGTCAGAAATAATAATACTCTGCGAACCAGAAGCGAGCATCGCCTCTTGGATTTCTGTATCATTCGCCGCCTCATTTCACGATTTTTACCGTTCTAACTATGTTCGACACATTTCGAAATATTATTTAAAAATTAACATTGTTTACGTTTGTTATCTCGTCTCCAACAAAGTTTACCCAACCCCAGGCTCGTCGCGAAGATTAATGTTATACCGTTCCCCATTTATGCTAAATAATGCACATACATTCCGAGTAAAATAGTACACATGTCATGCATATATGCAAAATGAACAACACTTCACTTTGTTAGAATTGTTAGATACATACATGAATACCTTGATAGATAGGTGTACACGTTTATGCTCGCTTAGGAACTCGGAGGATTTATACAATATTTACCGAAGATAGTAATTAATACTGCGGAAGTAGTTTGAACGACTGGATATCGGAGAACGAGTGGGTCACACGTATTGTATAAATTATG
>CM052249.1:9868619-10068623 GCA_028455795.1 Lasioglossum marginatum
GGTTTAGTGTTAATTTTCATTTCACAAGTTGCTCTTTCATTTTACTCCAAGAATGTATGGGGTGCGGTAACATTGGAACAGAGCGACACACAGAGGGAAGGTTATGAATGGAACAAACAATGAAAGAAAATCACGTCCATGTGTAGACAGGCGTCTATCAAAGGCAAAGATGTTCTCACCGGCGCGATGAATTATGTAAACACAATCGTCGTCCGCGCCGTAGCCTATTATCAATTCAGGCATCGGCGCGCTGACAATGGCGTCGACACCGTACAAATTGTCCGGGTAATCTGCTATCAAGCCTAGAATCAGGATCGTGACGCGGGTGAATTACATCCTGAGATCCTCTCGAGACGATCTATCCTGGGGACACGAAAGAAGAAAACTGTCCCAAGGGTAGGACAATAGCAACAAACGATCGATCGGACGAAAGGTCGCGTTTTCAATTTCCCTAGCCGGGGACAATGGGGCACAATGACACCGTGGCTCCGATTGCTAGACAAGAAACGCGCGAGTCGAGCTCATTAACGACGCACTTGGAACGAGCAAAAAGTCTCCGGGAGTCTGATACCGAAAGCAACAAAGAGACTCCGGAGGAAAAAGGGGGCTAAGGCGAAGTAAGCCGCCTGGGGGGGGGGGGGGGAGTTCGAATGAAAAGTAGTGAAATTACCTATGTACAACGGGTCCCGGAAGCTGGTCGATCTCGAGGACAGGATATTCTGTCCCGCTGATCTTCGCCGATCAAAGGGCCCGCTTAATTAACAGCAATCGAATCGCAAGCTCCAACTGGCAATTACCATCGCACGTTTTCACTTCGCGGAGCACAGAGTTCACTCGCGGGAACAGTCTCGGGACTGTTTCGAACTCGCGCAGCTAAAGGTCGAGGTATCGAGGCAAGGCCGGAAGTTGGCAGTGAGAGACACGTGGGTCCCTGAAGAAATCACTAGGAACGTCTAGGGATAAGGCTGATGGCTCGGAGATCAGTGGAAAGGCCTCGGCAACTGCTAGGGACAATTTCTGAAGTTGGTCCAGCTTGCAGAGCTAGTTAGCAGCCAGGCTGGAGGTCTGGGAAAACGACGATCACTCACACGGCACACACCAGAAGCGGGAGGAGTACTCTTCGAGGATCACAAGCACTGCACTGAACACGAGATTGCTTTGGATCGAGACGGATTTTCTGGGATCTATTTTTCCAAAGGGGGCGGGCCACGCTCAGGCTTAGCGGGTGCACAAAGAAAGGATCGACGGAGATATACGCGTCCCTGCTTCTCTGGTTTTGCTACCTATCCCTTCGTGTGGAGGACCGACGCTACTGAACGACACACTCACGCGCGCGATCGCGTCCGCCGGAGCACTGACACCACTCAGAATTCCACGAGTGACTGCAGCCGCACACACGACTCCAGTCGGACGACTTCTCTTTCGGCGGCGCGGCTCGTGCGGCCCGAGCGCACCCGAATCGCCACGAACCCCGCTTCTTTGCGCTGCCGACGACAGCCAACTGCTAGCAATACCACGCCGACCGTCCGACGTGATGGAACCAGCATCTCCGGCTATCTAGAGATCCAGATTTCACCGAGTTCTGCAGTTTTCATGGTTTCGCTGTGTACGATGTTTGTTCTTCAGCGTGCTCGTCAGGGTCGTCGGAGTGCTTCTTCACGTTGTGGTGGCAGTGAAGAGCAAAGTACCCAGCCAGGTCTGATTTTCATAATTATTGGTAGATGCTCCCAATTTTCATGCTCAGTTAGGTCCAGAAGTGGCCTACCTCTACCACTGTTCTCCACTGTTCACTGTGTATGTATAGAACAGCCTGATAGAGTCGCGCGTCTAATTCACCCATGCATCAAGTGCCAGCCTGTCGAAAGCTGCGCTCTTTCAAAGCGGCGTTTCTTTCGAAGACAAAATAGCCTGGTTCCCCGAGAAACTGAAACAATCACTTCGACGATGTCAAGCATCTCGCTGACACAAATCAATACGTGTCGCTGCCAACCCAGTGGCAGCGAACGTGATCGCAATCTGCTAGGTGTCCCAGCTTCGCAGCTGACGAACGGATCAACCGAATAGCTCGCCTCGCGTACGATTTTCACTGCTGTTTTGTCGAAATTAATTACTCTTCGACGCACACATGTTGATACATTTCTGTTCAGAGTAGCAGTGCATAAAAAAGATTAAATTCATACATTTCATAATTAAAATTAATTACGACGTACACAGGCTAATACATACAAGCGAACATTCGGCTGAATTTCGATGAAGATGTAATCTGGCCGACTGCTCGCGTGTTCCGGTTACTCGTCCGAAATTCGACAAACCGCGAGTAGTTAAATAGATTCCGATGAACCCCGTGTTAGGATGCGCACGTCGCGTCGCCGAATTTTCTCGTGAAAATCATTTCGATCGCGCGCACGCCCCTCGCGCTCTTAATCTAACGTGAAACTCGAGCGAGTTACGATCGCGCCGCACGACACGATCGAGAACGAGACGTTCCCATTCAGCTCGGATTAAGTTCGCCGGTTTCGCGCCCGGTTGAATAATTTTATGGCGTCGTTGCGCGGATCCTCGCGCGAACGTGACCGCCTTTTATTAGCAAGAAATTCTTTATTGGAACCATTCCCTCCTCCTCCGGCTGTTATTACGCTCTCCTTCGTGGAATACCGTTTTCTTTAACGTTTAATTACTCGCATGCAGTACGATACAATCTGAAAACATTAAATATTAATGTTTCAAGCGTGAACAAAGGTGCGGTCTACACTAGCAAATATTTATTTTGCATTGAAGTAGTCATTCTACCGAATGAAGATTGTATTTAATTACATTCATCGCAAAAATTCGCCAATATTTTCGCACCGTAACATTTTGAAAAGATATTTAGATGGCCTCCTTTACCAATACATACAAATCGCAAGCTCGCAGCCACGCTTCGACTCGCTTCAGCTCGCGGTAATGCGAAATCAAGATCAACCGAGGCTGACAAAAAAGATGGCGCTCCCGTGAAAAGCTGATGCGAATGAAATTCGAAGGCTATTCAGATTGCCAAGAGCCCCAGACGCTTTTGTACGTCGAATATAATTCGCAGCTCTTCCACGCGCGAATTGGTTATCTCGAGCAACTTTTGTTATGATAAAGAAAGTATAGGAATGTTTGATCAGTGAGATTTCAGGTAAACACATTATCAGAATACTGTTTGCTTCTTTTCTTCGTGTGCGCTTAATATAATTCTTTTATTCGGAATATTCGACCTGATATCCAGCCCCATTGGAAATCAATAATAAATTACGTTTCGAAACCGTACCAACTTAAAATAGAATGCGGACTTTGATTTACTCGCGGAGTTGCCGGAAGTCTCGAGAACGGATCAAGTTGTCCAACTAACTGTACAATCGAATTCGATGATCGATCGATCCTGGTAATTTATGCTCGAAACGTTGACCATCCTAATCGAATATATAGCGTGATCATATTTAGAGAATGTGATGAGAGAATATTAAATAAAGTGAAACGCAAGAAAAATCTGTGAATTAAATTCATTAAGCATTGTAGTAACTTATAGAAAGCACTGTAATTTGTATATTGCAGTCGGAGACAACAATTTCAAATAATTTCTCATTACAGAACTTTAAACAACACCTGTCTCTGGCGGTTTCCAAAGCAATAAGAACTTCTCTGCGTTTTGCATTGTATCTGAACGGTGAATCGGTATTTCTTTGTGGAAGCAAGTTTGAAACTTGTAATGAGCACCATCTTGTTAGCTTTCTTGTGTGTTTACGGAAGTCTTATGTACCCGGTGGCTAAATAATGTATCGAACAAACAAGGCGGGAACATTCGAAGGTGCAAAAGTGTGAAGCAGTTGAATTGTTTGCAGAATCTGTTGAAGCTAATTTAGCTTTATATGGTTACTTTATACAACTTGCAATTTTTGTAGACGTATTTAGTAGCTTTGTAGACCTGAAATAAATAAAAAGTTTTAAGGTGATGATTGATATAACCTCGAAAGAAAGCAGAGGTGGAAATTGTTCGAAAATCGACAATTCGAGAGCGCGATCAGTCACGTTGCCAACAGTTCCGCAACTCGGCGCGGAATGAAATTAGGCAGACCAGTTCGAGACCGCGGCACCAAGGAGAAACAAGAAGAAAATTATGTTGCAGCGTTCGAGAGCTAGTTAGCATATCAATAACGCAGCCGGGAGTTCGATAACCGGGACCGTTCGCCCTCGGAAACACGTTGTCTTACTATCAGTATGTTCGGAGAGCGTACCACTCGGAATACTGCACTCCAATTTACCTGAATGTAAATCCGAAGTTTGACCGCCGCCATGCTGGTCTCGCGGTCACGCGTAAATTGAACGGCGGCCTGGCGGACCGTATCGAAGTTCGACGACTTTGAAAAATGTCTTCTCTTACCTGCAACATAAACAGGAACAAATATAATCAGCAAAAATATTCGACCAGAACGAGATTAAGGGATGAAATTAATTTTTATTCGAATACTGCTTCCCACGAGATCGCTGGAGAATATTTTTCTAATTATTCGAATTATTAGCAGCACGTCGCGCGTCACTTCGAGCGTCGTTACCGAGCAATCGATCTCGATTAACACCGCAAAACTGCCGCGTTCTTCGACTCGGAACAAAGGAGAAACAGGGCTCCGGTGGCAGAAAGTAAGAAGAACAGCGAAAGAGGCAGACAATGGAGGCGGAGAGAGGCGGTTTTGTAATTCATATTAGGCATCCAAAGAAGAGAGAGACAGAGAGAAGGAGCAATCAAGCGGTCGGTGGGATCGACTTGTCCGGATTTCCGTGTCGAATTAAACTTACAGATCGTCGCGAAGAAGAGAGCCGGGCGAATTCGAATGAAAGGGAAATATTGTATTTTTTATGAGACTCCGGCGACGTCCCCGGCGACGTTCGGATTCACGGGGTTGGAACGAAGGGGGGAGAAAGACAAGAAGAATGGGGAGGTTGTTCCGGGTGTTGAACCGTGACGCGAAGAGAAGGAAAATATCGGGCCTGGCCCTGGAAGGATCAAAGTTAAATGAATGCGTTCCGCGGGACACAAAGGATTTTCAGAGCACTTTATTAAGCCGCGCCCTGTGGCCCCGGGTCCTCCCTTCTCTTTCTGATTTTGGCCCTTCCCGTTCGGCGCCGCTTGTCTCGCCTGGCTCAGAGGGAATCTTAATGGAAATGTAAATTCACGCTGCAAGCACGCGCGACGTACTCCGTCGAATGCTGCTCCCCTCCATTCTCTTCCTCTCATTCCTCCCTTTCGGCGCGCACGGTTTTCATTGAAATTTTTCGGCCCGGGGTATTGTTGCTGCGTTATTCCAGCCTCGGTTATATTCTCTTTGCCTTCCGCACAGTCCAGGAATTGTCGGAATGAATGGCGAATACGAAAATCAGAGGATCAACTTTCGCGAAACCTCTTCGAACGCGCACACACAATTCCCCCCCCCCCCCCCTCCCCGGGTCCCTTACCGTTCCATTCGCGAAAATGTTTTCGCGGCACATTCCGCGCGTACGTTTAGATAAACCACTTTGGTTGGCAGGTCGTTAGACGTGCGTCGAATGAAGATACGCCGTTCGACGCGACGGGGAGACGAAGGTGCGAGGCTCGCCGAACAAGCGACACCAGCTTTCATTTACAGGGAAATTTACGTTTATGACGCGGCATCGAAACGAATTGTTCCCGGCGAGCTGGCGTGTCGGCGCTTCTTCTCCGCTTACAGATTAACAGCTAACCTCACATTCTTGCGCCCCTGCCGGGACGTGTGAATCCCGGCAATATCGAATTGGTGACCATCCGTGGGACGATGCATCTTGGCTGTGTCAAAAGATTATTTTTCTCGAAGGTCATATTTCAAGGTGATCGGGTTTGTTTTCATCGAAACGTGTAAACACCGAAATTCATAAACACTGGACAATCGATGGAGACAGCGAAAGAATTCTGATAGGAGGAGATTAGTGAGGTAGTCGAGGCGGAATTAACATGGTCGAGCTCCCGAATTCCGGAGCCACGTTTCCCGAAGGATCTTAGGATGGTTCGGTCGAAATTAACACAGATCCGAGGCGTGGCGTGGCGACTCCGGTAAACGGCAAGGTAATATAACTTTTGTTCGTAAACGAGGGATAGAGGAAGACGGAGGAAGAGAGAGGGAGAGTGAGAGGGAGATATCCGAGGACAAATCAGTTGAGCTCTCGCGACGGTAAGCCCGCAGAATCTATCTAATTTAGGGTCATATTGGAGGGCAGCGCAGGAAGATATACCGGGGGCACGTAGGAGAGATTTGCCCCGAGGACGAAACCACTAATCCTTGTGTGGTAATCGACGATTTCCGTCCCTAAATTGTCCTTCCTTCTCTTCCCCACTCCGTCCCCCCTCTCCCTTCCAGGATGGGGAGACCTTACGGCATTAACCTTAAAGCGAGGGGGTCGCTTTTGTTCCTGCGACACAGTAGCTGCGGTATAATTGTTTCGATTACCGGCGATCAGACCTTGATGGTCACGATTACGACCGGAAGATTCGACGGTCGGTTTTGCCGCGTTCAGATGATAGTGAAGATAAGGGGAATGATAATGGAGGCTGCGCCACTTCATGATAAAGACGGGAAACAGAAACGACGCGGTTTTCCGGAGTTTCGAAAACGACGGGAAATGGCTGGGAAGATTTTTCTCCAATTTCTCTGGTCGCTGAATAAAGAGATATCGAACGTGTTTATGTTACGAGCCGTACTAAAGTAAAATGACAATGTGTGTTTCGCATAGTTTGGAAAAGGGGGGTCTCGACAACAGTGTCTGCGTCTTTTATGGAGACACGCCCCCATCGCGTGTTCCGAGGCTAATATGAAAAATCGATGGCCCCCTTTCGGGGTCGTGATTAAAGGAAGCGACGAGTTTCGCGCCCTACGTAGCGTGACAGCCGTTCACGTTATCCCGTGACACGTAATTTTTGTCGATGGAATGATAGATCGCACTGTAGTTACATAAAGAGGGCTCTAATTTGGTATTGTCAGCGATGGCAAAGTGCTAGACAGCGATGGTAATTGATCGGCGTGATTCAGGAAATGGGAGGACACCTTCAGGTCCGATTACTAAGTTCTCGAACAAATTTCAAACAAATGAAATTAAATGCTTGTGTTGAATAAATATGTATATTATTCAATTATATATTCAATTTTCTTAGATCTGCACTTTGTACTACACTGAAACTGTATTAACCTCAGCCGAAACAATGCAAGTCAAGCGCGCAGCGTTTCTGCTAAGAACGAAATGATCGTCTCTGTCCTCAAAATTCCAGATCAAAGAAAGGCACTTAACGAAATGGCTGTTCCGCGACACCAGCGTACATCAAAAGTTAAAACCTATTTGTTGATTGCTTTCCTGCGAAATTTTCTCGGCGGCGGCAGCGACTGTAAGAGGAAACAAGGACGCGTTCGTTTCGTCGAGAGACCACGCGGGCATCATCCTGAAAACGCTAGTTTTTATTTACGAGAGACGCGCATGCAAACTAGTTCATGCATTACGCCCGTATGTCATTTTAATTTATGCGTAACGAGAATCTGCGGAGATTAAATGTACATGCTCTTCCTATTTTTGTCTGTTGTTATCTGGCTACCTCGTTGTATTTCACTGCACAGTGGACTATAATATACCTTAGTATAATGCTCGTGTATTTCAAACGCTATCGTCTATAACCATTTCCCATGGAAACAATTTATTTAATAATTTTGTTTGTCCCCAGCAAGGGGAAAGCGCTGATCAGTTCGAGGCGAGTCCGGCTGATGCTGAGTTAGTTCCACACACGAGAGCTCGGTAGCTCTAATAGTCATGTGTCAGCACATACACACGCAACTCTATACATACACCGTTCGACTGTCGTATTTCTGTCCCGAGTTCAGACACACCGCGATCAGACACTGATTCTCCGATGGGGCCACCGGCGATCGCTGGATCCACTTCCACGGATTGGCCGGGCATCAGCAAATGCGACCAAACGTAATCCATCTCGCAGCAACTCTCCCGCACGACTTCCTGCTGTGTCTTCGAATGCCGCACGCATTAGCTTTCACTTCTCCATTCGAACTTCTTCATTCATAATTCATCCTTTAATGGAGAAATAACAGAACCCACCCGCTCTCTCTCTTCTCTTGGAAACAAAAAACAATGAAATTGCCCACCGCTTTTTGTGCGCGCGAAAAAATGTGTTCAATCGAGGCAACCGACTGGAACCGAGGCTGCGAGTTAAAAGCACAGTCAAGCAGTGGTTTTTATTGTTCCTGCAACTATTGCCCCCATTTAGGTTTTGGCCGCCTATAGTTTCTCGTTCGCGCTCTCGGAAACTCGTTAACTGTATCTTGAATCGTTTTTTCGCGTGTGCTAGCTTGTTCATTTCGATTTGCTCAAATCGAAGAGAATTTTTTTAGTCGCCCCACTCATCGGCGATACTTTATAAATATATTGTTTGATATCACGTTTATATTAGGAAAAGAAAGTAGAAGAATTAGAGCAACTTCGGGAACGAAGACCGCCTCATTAATTCAAGAACCGGCATTCGATAAATGCAATTTGTCCCCGATTTAAGAGTCCATTAGGACACCGCAAAAGTGCCGTCCGGGTCGCGGAAAGAACAAAAAGCGAACGGGATTCTGGGGCCCGAAGCGAGTGCTAGCGCGCGAAATTTCGGGAGAACATCGAAACGAGTCGGCGAATATCTCACGACCCCGGAATGAGCATAAAACGTTCACGGAGTGTCCTTGCTCCTCGACTAATTCCTGGGCATCAAGGTGGCGGCTACACCCGAAAACGGCCCCGTGATATTGCCTTTCGTTAGCGGCCTGGTCGTGCCAGCAACTGGGCCGACAGTTGTTTACGATAAGTGACGCGAAATAGCCCGACTAAAAACCGAACGCGCCTTGACGAACGGCTGCCCACCGACAAGAAAACTCGGCGAAATTCCCGATGAGATAGATATATTACTTAGCCGGGGCTTTCGTTCGGGCTTTTTCGGGCCTGGATTTGTGCGGCCCATTACCGTTCCGGAGCAAGGTATTCAAGATCCTACTCCTTTGACTACCATCGCCGAGCAGACACTCGATTTCTACCCGCGCTGTTCGATTACCCGTGTCGAATATTTTTGGGAACCATTCTACACGGTCATTAGTCAAGGGATTTTTTAAAACACATTCTGAGGACTCGAATTTTACTTGCATAATTTTTCAAATGCATAGAATACGCAGTTCGATTAAAATTAAAACTAGTTCATGAGTTCCGGAATCATTCTGCACGTTCGTTAATCCAGCTGTTTTTCAAAACACATTTTGTGGACTTGAATTTCACTTCCACAATTTTTAAGTGCATAAAATTGGCAATCCGATTAACTAATCCACGAGATCTCTCGATTGCCCTTTATCAGCATCTAGAGGAGCGAACAACAATCTGCGTATTCAGCAGTTCGCGATTAGGCCGCGGTATTTATGAGAACGCAAAGTTTCCGGGAACATTTCTCCAAATAAATATTCCGTAGGCGAATTCGCGCGGGCGCGGGCTTGCGTCAGAGCGGAATTCTGCAGGATTTCGGTACGTCGAATTTATTCATGCGGGGCAATCCTATCACACCGGTCGAACCGTAGTTTCAATGCTTATGGTATTTAGTCTGAAATACCTTTCCTATGGTGGTAGTATACTGATTTCGTAAATCAAAGGCTAATCGCGTAACCCACATGTGATTCGCCTCTGTTCCGGAAAGGTAAGCAGCCATCGGATGTGCCTGGTAAATGCAAATATTCGGACAACGAATAACAAGCGTTAATTACCTTTCGAAATATTCTCGTTACTCTGTTCCTCGTTCTTCAGTTTTTCACGTTACCAAATATCAATTATCGCGAGTGTTCAACTTCAAGAACGAGCATCTCCAACATGATTGGGAGAAAACATTGCCACCGAACAAAAATATTTAAAGAATTATTCTTAACGAAGGACTGATGATATTCTGGAGTTATGATTGTGTTCCACCCGATTCTATGATCCTGGCAAATCCTTTTTCGGCGAATTCGATATATGGAACTATGCGTTGCGGGAACGGGTCGATCGGGGCCGGATCTAACAGAAATAGGATCCTCAGAATCCCGGCAATTTTGGCAAAACCGGGCTCTCCATGTTCTCGTTCGAACAAATCTATCCGAGCTAGCGGTGTTATCCAAGTATTAAACATATCCGATTTCTGGACCCCGGAGATTGGATGTGAGGATGCGAAAATGTATCGATGTTTTATTCCCCCAATATAGAATTTCATCAATCGCACAGCAAATATCCAACGATTTAGATCTGCTAAAAAGATGGACCACAAAGTTGCCCTTGATCCTTTCTCTCAGGATCAGAATTTTTCTTTTGTAAACTTGTTCTAAATTCTGCATGAGAAAATATGGAAGAAATTTTTTTCAAGAAATAGTCCATAACGAGGATTCGGGATCGCGTTGATTGGCACCGGTGTGTAGGTACAATAACATCGGGACGTATTATAATATTTTTCTCCGGCTGGACAGAGCGACGTGATTTAATTCTTTGATGAAGTAGAAGCGGCGGGACGCGTCGATAAAATTGAATATTCAATTTTCTTCCTTTTCGAACGAGCGTGCTTGAAACGTCATCCCGGCTCTCATAACGCGATATTGGCAGCATGTCGTAGCACAGAAATCACTCGATGCAGTTTTCTGTATGTTTCCCGACATACGAGAAATTTATCTCGATCCCACAGGGAGAGTGGGATAGCTGTTTCTATTCGTGGAGCTCCTCGAGAGGAGGCTTCCGGTTCTGTATTCCAAAGCAGAAATGCACGTCGCCCTTTGATGCGCCGCGGATATACGCCATTTCCACGGTGAATATGAAATGGTTGATTCCGTGAATTCATAATACCTCGTCCGTGAGAAATCCGATCCCGGTCATGAAAATATCGGCTGCTCGAGGAAACGTTCGCTAATTGCTCGGCGATATAAATTCGGGTGTCTTTGCATCTGCAAAATAATCAATTCTACAGCTAATAATTTACTTCCACTTGAGAAATGTTAAAATATTATTCCGCTTCGCTTCATCAGAGTTTTGCAAACTGGTTTGCATATTCACGAGACTGTATGTACAATAAAAATCGGTGACGGCAGTATCGGTGGATGAGCGGCAGCCGTATCGAGAAGAGTAGGAAAATTCTCGGACAATCGGAGCCCCGTTTTCCCACCGTGGTAAAAACGTTCCGGTGGCGATCGCACGTTGTTAATTAACGTTCTTCCGTTCGCGTTCCGACGGAAAAAGAGGTTGACCGATAATGAACCGCGGGGCGCAGCACACACACACACACAGCCCTCGGTAATCCGCGATACCTCGGCGTTATGGTTGTGTGCGTGTAAGCCGTGATTTTGCCCGTCTTGCTGTGTGTCGGATGAAATTCGTTCGGAGGGACGCGCGCGCGCGGCAGGGCTGTTTTGTAAAACGTTCGGAGGGTGGAGAATAATGCGTCGGGGGTATCGAGCGGAATGATGAATGCGCGTAACAGCTGCTACAAGCTCGGATAAGAACGCGCGTGACATTCTCCGGGGGAAAAAAGCTTGACGCGTGTTATCGAGAATGCCACTCGACCCCGACGGGTGTTAAATCTCCGCAAACAATGACGACATGATTAACCCTTTGACTGCGAAAGACGTGCACTCGCGCGCCGGAAGTCAACGTTCGCTGACGAAACCTGCTGCTCATAATTGAATGGCTAATTGCAGAGAGGAGGAAACGTCAGTCACGAAAGTTATTAAAATTTTTTTGTTCGATCGTCCAGCTGATCATTAGACTGCGGATCTTCACGTATTTACGATAAAAATGCATACGTACAATTTAAAGCAGTGGACATGTTAAAAATATTTAACATTTATTTTGCATAAGGATCCGCAGTCTACTGATCACGTAATGTTCACTTGATGATCATTAAAGCGATTAAATCAGCGTCATAATTACTGCAACACCCAGTTTTTCGTGGATGCAAAATTTGCGATTGATCATAGTAATCGGTTGCGCATAGAGACGATTATAATAAAAATGGATAATGTCCTCCCAAAGGTGTTCTATCGAATCAAGGGATACTAATCATTGTAATGGAACGAATTGTGCTCGTTGCATAATTTCACGAAATTATTGATAATACAATTATAGCGAGCCGCTGTTAACTGAAATCCTAAAATTACATTCCCACGCTATTTCGGAGTCGCTCAGTGATTCGAAATCTGCCTCGATCCCAGCAGAGCCTTACAGCTTGCTCAATAATTAAACGTTGACATTAGCAGATCAACTGTGTGTCTGTTATCATGTTGCGGCAACGGTGACGTAGCATAGATACCAGCCAAAAAGTGGTCACGTCTCGCTAGAGCAGACAGTTTGGTAATTCATGTGACATCGCGACTATCTTGAGACATCTAACGCTAATGAAACGCCCTGGGCCAATAGGAAATTGTGGCGACGGTAAACATTAATAAACTTACACACGCGCCACGTTTACCGACGTATCAAAGTGTCGCGGAGACGTGCGCCACGCCAACTAATTTCATCGCCGGTCAGACGTTCCCCGAACTCCGACAGATCCAGAAGATCATTTCCCGGAGGATCCAACGTCTGTGTACAGTACTGCCTCGGTACTCGCGCAAAAGATGTACGCAGTAATTGCCGTAATACTTTTGGAAAATAGTACATTCAATAAGCTGCAAATATTGTAAATGTCACCGTGGAAAAAATTGCCAAAAATTTTGACGAATGCAGTTCGCCGAAGAATGACGAAAAAACTAGCGGAACTGTTATTTCCGTGGAAATGGCGTCTTCCAGCGATTTTCGACGAACAATCGGGAATAAGTCTGTGGCGTGGAGGCTGGAAAATCTGGACTTTCGGCAGGTGAAAACTCGAAACCGAACGGATCGATCGATCGTGGTTGATTACGCAACGCCTCGTCAACCGTTGCGTTGTTCCGCGAAAATAAAGACCGCAGCAGACAAGTTCGTGTCTCTTGTTCTGTGGAGCGTCAGCGATTGGGAGTGAACGGACGACAGGTAGAGAAGAATTCCGAATAACGAGAATGTCCGAAATGATCATCGACAGAGAGCGCTGGGAGAATGTGGATAGGTATAAATATAAATACTTCTATTCAAACGCATTGAAGAATATTTGTCTGGTCGGATACGTTCCGTGTCTGCGCAGATAGTATAAATCGACCTTAATGCGTCGAGATCAGAATCACAGATTCGGGAACCATCGTCAGAAATAAAATAGTTCCCGGACCCACGTTGGTGTGGCTCGGCCGAGGAGATAAATGGGCTCGTCCGCTTAAAAGTAACACGTCGACCCCGTTTTATCAGCGCTACGGGATTCGTTCGTTCTCATGGCAGGTTGCACTAAACCCGGCCAGATAACGAACATCCAGCACTGTTATTATTCCTATAGTTAGGTACCCGACGGATTGATTCGCTGTCCGGCGAGCCTAACTACCGGCGCTGTTATCGCGTCTTCACAAATTACACCGCGCTAACTAACAGCAAACAAGAAAGCGAGTAAATATTGCATTGTCACCCAGTTCTGAGCTATGTTTGAAGTTTCAAGTCTCTAACTCATCGGGAAATTAGTTTAAACAAAAATTCACCCATAAGAATGCGACAGACAGACCGACCGGAATACCGATAGAAAGACAAACAGACAGACAGACAAGAAAGCGAGCTAATAAAAACGTAGTAAAATATTCGGATTAGAAACGTCGTCAATTTTTCAGGAAGATTCGAGCGTCCAGCAACTTCTGGACAGGAGTGTACACGCAATATGACTGAACGGGGGCGGGGAGTGGGCAGAACGAGAAAGCTCAGACTCCACGAGACATTAATCTCCTTAAAACTAAGCCAAGTATTACACGATTAGTTGCTGCCTTAAATTTGTTCCGGCAGAGCCGGCGGTGTAGCAGAAGCACTGGATTTACCGGTTGAAACCCATTGTATCGTCGGTGTTACAAAGTTATCGAATAAAGTATGCATCCGACTCCTCCAGCCCCTGGCGCGAACTTGCTCCCGAAAATTATTCGCGCGACCGGCCGCCGCGAAGGTGGTTGAGTATTGCAGCGGGCATAAATAAAGGAGAATTTGCTCGAACGGTTTATATCTTCGGGCGTTAATCTTCTTAAAACCGGCGGCAAGCATTATAAGATTAGTTGCTGCCTTAAATTCGGCCCGACGTAATCTTTACGTAAGAGGATTTCCGGTACCTACGCGGCCGCGATTATTAATATTTTATCGATCGGCCGATTCTTTCGCCCTTTCGGACGATTGCCGATCGTTCCGAACGCGACTGTAATTTCTCCAAAACAAAGAAATTATTCGCGGAATGTTTTTCTATCGTGTCTTAGAAAGACTAGAATTATCCAGTCTGTAATGACGACAATAAATCGCAGCCCCACTTTCCCGTGTTTGGTATCAGACCTGGATCGATGGCGATCAATTTGACCGGGGTCCGGTCCACTCGTAAAAAAAACGAATCTATAAATTCCCATAAGAAGCCTCTGTGAACTTTCCACTTGAAAACACCGCTGAGTCGTCGTTAAACCGTCGAAGTTTGCTATCGAGGGGCGAGGGGCGGAGGTCGAGCGGGGTTGGGAAGAAAAAGGGGGTAAAAATGCTCGAGAAAACGAATTGCGAAGGTGGTCGACGAGGTCGGATCCGACGAAGTCGTTACGACCGTACGAACTCGGTAGCCCGACGGTTCCCCGACGGAAACGGCGATGCGGTTGCTTTTCCTCGACGCTGTTCCGCCACGCCCCGGTCACGTGTCGCTCTGTCACGTGACTAGTCCGGTACTGGCGGAGATAATTAATTTCTAGTTTATCAAATAGACTGACTTTGTAGGATTTCTGTACAACCTGTCGTGTCAAATTCGTCTCTCCCGCAAGATTAGCTCCGAGTTCCTCTTTCATTATGTTAAAATGTTCGAACGGTCAGTCCGCGTGTCCAGCCTCTTTCTTTAAGACACACGCAGCAGCAACGGAATGAATTACCGCGAGTGCACTTTCATCACGGAAATGTGTTGGCTGCGGAACAGAAAAAACGAAGAAGTAGAAGAACGTCAGCATGTAACCAGCCGCGAAATAAGAGACCAGACATGGCATACGCTTTTCTAAATTCCCGCGGAAGTGCCGCGCTTCGTGGCGTGTCTTTCGAAACGCTTCCAGCGCGGTGGCTCTCAAAGAATTTCATTGCTGTGAGAAATACGACGGCAACTTCTTTTTATTAGAATTTCCATCGCGATTATTCTCAATCCGGCGTAACATTGCGGACGACTGAATATTGCCAAATATTAGTATTATTATATTTTCGCGATCTGGAGTGATAGCGAAAAAAAGAACGCGGCGGTGAAAGAGAGATATTACCGGAACATCGGGAAAAAAATGAAACAGTTGAGCGGTGGTTCACGTGAAGAATTAATAACTACAGGAGGCTGTCGCTTGCACCCGAGATCGAAATGAAATCGAGCAGGTCGCCCGTGGAATTGGACTCGAAAGAAAAAACTGCGGGTCCGTTTCTCTATTCCCGTGGCTTTGTAATCATCGGAAACGTTCTCGTGGAAAGAACGGGGAAAAGTATCGGGAGCCCGGGTTGACCCGGTCGTAACCCATAACAGAAAGGGTGAACAATTGACCTGTCCTGCTGACCGTGTGACGAAAACGAAGACGAGTCGCATCGAACGGAGTCAAATAGAGGGAGACGAACAAAAAGAAAAAATAGAGACCGGAAGGGGAAAAAGGTAGCCGAAGGAGAGTGTGTCGATCGAAACAACCGTGCGAAGTCGAAAACGCCGGAGAGACGGAAATGCGGGAGGCGGTCGAACGGGAACCCATAAAAGTAGGAACGCGGAATGAATGTTTAATAACGTTCGCAAATGTGATCGTACTCGGCCATTTTTCGAAGTCGGCATAATTCATTAATTGGTTAAACTGTACCTTGGGTAACCAGAAATTTTTGCAGTAGATTTGGGCGAGGAAATGCCAAAAATCCAAATTTCCATCCTAGGAGATCAGTGATTCAAAACCTATGAGTGTCTAAAGTTGAGCGATTTTCAGTGTTTTGGTTGCTTTAATAATCCCGGATAGAGGGAAAGACTGGGGGGACGAAGGGGAACGGGCGCAGGTACGTCCGAAGAGTAACAATAATAAGGGAACGCTGGCAAAGGTCGGTGGGAAGAATAGGACACGGGGTACGTGCGTCGAGGTATGCAGAAAAGACACGTGAAATGATCGGTGTACCGATTTCACGAGGTAGAGCTGTGTTTCGTAGGGACAGAGGGAGCTACGAACGGCCATTACACGAACGTTATTTCACTGAAAGGTTCGTTTTCGTGCCGGAGAGAACGAGCAGTAATCGAAACATCGTTGTACGTCCGCTTTTTCCCCCTTTCTATTCAACCGGTCGTGAACCAGCAAGGGTTGAACTAGCAAGCTTTTTTCAGGTTCGTTTCGATCCTTTTTTCAGATCGACTGGAACGAATTTTCTCCGAAAGATCCGTCGGATACATTTGATCCACTGCACCGATGACTATAATAACGCTTTAATGGATCGATCTATCAGAGAAAAACCTGTCTTCAATTTTTATATTAATTATTACGAACCCATGGCGCTCTGTGTGATTACTAGACTGCGGATTTTTATGCATTTACGGAGAAATTCGCTGGGTGAAACATAAAACGATGAGAAAAATTGAAGAATATTGTAATATTGTCTTTAATGCAATAGAGTCATTAAGTGTGAACAATGTGAACATCTCTATCATTTGTCTCGCTCAATTTTCTGAGGTGGGCTTAGTCGATTGCCAGAGAAGTTTCAATTGTTTATCAGAAATACGCGCGGTCTACTATGACTCCTAACTTTACACGGGCATCCGGTTGTTCCGAAATTTTCCGTGCCAATCACAGATAGGTTCTCTAGTTGCCATAGTTTCGCGGAAACCAATTCGAAACTTCCGCTGCATAACAGTGACGGAACACGGTTTGCTTAATTGAAGAACACAGAATACCTTCTACAGCGAAGGCGGGGACCTATTGCTCCACTTTGGTCCGGATGGTTTCTATTCTATCAATTTTATTGTGCTGTTCTCTGTATTTATTTACGAGCATGATCGTGCACGATTAGAATTGAAATTCGTCCTAGCCCCGGACCGTAGATTTGAGGAGAAACGGATGATGGAGGATTGACGGGAGTGATGACGAGGGTTGAAACGAAGAAAAGTAACCGAGAAATACTGGGAAAGACTGGGAATAAGTTTCTGTAATTTTATTGGGCAAATAGTAGTAATGGGCTCGGAAATCCATCGGGACTTCTAAGTGGCGGGACTATCGGGGAACTAACTCTCGCGACTTCAGCAATTCCGTAATGACACTCTCGGATGTAGCTTGGCACGTGTTACGAACCTACCAATTAGCGTTGCTCTCGTTTACATTAGAAATCGCCGCATGTCGAGCGTAAAACTAGTCGCCGGTTACCGATTAAAGACACCACCTGGCACATCAAGATCGTTAATTACTTAATTACCCGGCTGGGCCGCGTCCCCGAGCGTAATTCTCATTGGCTAATGGCACCTGCCCGACGCTTGGGGCCCGATCCTTTCGGAACCTCCGAAAAACGACAGGTTCACTCTAAAGCGGCCCCTAGACGATCAATATTATCGTCAATATATGGCACAATTATATTGCTGGGACTCACCCACACGAGACAATATTATTGCCCAATAAGTTAGCGCACGACTGACGACACTGCAGTTAACATGTGGAATAAAAAGAAGTACACTCATGAAAATTTGTTAAGTGATCTAAGAATAAGTGAACCAACTGATTTTCGAACTGACTCTTGATATTCCATAAAGCAGGTAAGATACACCTCGATACATTCTAAAATGAATTTTCTTTCTTCCTCTTTCTCCTTCGTAGCAATACTTGAAAATTCAATGTTCACTTTGCGACTGTGAAGATAGAACTGAGCCAATATTGCGCAATATTACCCACAGACGAAGCAATATTTACGAAATTGTACAATAAAGATCAAGCTCTTTTTGATTGACTCAATATATTGCGCAATCTTTCAATTTGGTTTACAAACGATCAATATTATTGTACAATATCAATTATTGTGCAATGTATTAAGGATAATATTGACCGTCTAGAGGCCGCTTAACACACCTGACCGATCGGCCATCGAATCGCCTCAGAAAAATCCTCGAGTCCGTGCTTGTTCTTAGATCGTGTATTTCCATTTTCCTTCTGCAATTTTTATTCTGCAAATCTTGGAAAATTCGATCCCATTAAAAAATTGTTTGCATCGTTTTAATTTGAAAAGCTGCTTTTATCCACGCGGATCACTCTGTATATTTTTCTGGGAGGCTCCGGAAGAATCTGTTTTGATCTCCGGGACAGACGGTAAGCCGCAGAGTCGAACATGCGAGAGCAGATTTATGCGAATGTTTAATGAGAATCTCAGTAAACGAGACTCCGGGAAACGAGATGTTGTCGGGGGTATTGCAATATCATGTATGAAGCTTAGGAGAGCGGGCTAGACAGATACAGGACGGAAGGAGAACTCGAGAGAGAGGGAGAGAAATTCGTTGGCGGCGACAGCTGTTTTTGTACATTCAATTTCGCGTAATAATCATCGCCGCGAGCAATTTTCTGGAACTTTGGGAACTACGGGAACTTTGCGCGAGCGCAAAGGGCCAAAAATTTATTTACAGCTGACGGATTTATTTGCAAACGGACTGCAGACCGCAACGAGATGAAAGTTCAACTGTGCAACTCGAAAATGAACGGAAGTAAATCTTTTAGCGGAAGCGACTATGACCTACTACCGTAATATTTATGGTACTATTTCTCTGTAGTTTCGGCGTGATATTTCCGCGCGGACTATCATTAAAGTGGACGATGTCCGGTCGGCCGATGGTGGCTTGTTAATCGATAAGATTGCGGTTGATACGCGTGTCTAAACATTGCCCACTAGAATATCATTGAGGGAGGAGAACAGAGGGAAGCCTTATTCGCACATGCTTTATTCACGGGGGCGAATCTATCATCATCGTGAATAACAGCGATGGAGTAGTCGGGAGTAATTTCACCCCGATCACGGCAGATCGTCGAACGATAAAGAGCTTGCTCGCACGTGAAACGAAGAAATAATTTCCTGGGAGCCAAGTCGTGCACGCGACCGTGGATCTCCTATGGATCGCGTGCCGCCGCTATTATTTTATTATTGGTCTCCCTTATCCGCGGATCTTTTTACGTATCGTGGAAACCGGATATTACCGATGTGTGCTGCCGCACGCTGCCGATCCGTACGGGAGCATACTCCGCCCTAACTTCCACCGGGAATCGCGGATATTATTTTCCAGGTTTTCCGTGCCGATCCGAAAATTATCGTTAACGCTAAACCTACCGATAAGATGACCGATTTTATATTTTTCATGTTACAATTGAGGCGTTTAGTATCAAAACCAGCTCAATCCATGCTTCCACTGAAGGCAATTTTCTCTTTATACTAATAATTTTCTTTTAGAGATTTTTCCTGTAATTTTTGTCAACTTATTTAGGAATTTTCTTTATTATGAATATTCAGGATAACAATAAATTATCAACATTATTATGATGAATTGGTTGATCAACTCACACTTTTGATTTTACATGAATTTAATTGAAATTTGAAAGGATGCAAAAAAAACCCGCATTTTTTCAAATTAATGTTATTTATAAATAATTAGACAATATCGCTAATCTAAAAAAGAAAAAAGATTTGGAATCGTGCACCAAAGATTGTCCAAAATAAATTTTTTTTTGGAAAAATTAAATGGTCAGAGCGTGAAATGTTTCTCGTCTCTCCTGTAAAATTCATATAAATGGATTGAGCTGGTTTTGATACTAAACGCCTCAATTATTGAAATGGTTAAATTAAAATTATTGAATTAATTGTAAAAATTGAGAGTTCCGCATGCAGTATGTGCAATCTCGAATCCCGTCCAGTAAAATTACGGAAACTGATTCTCGTCTTCCCTTAGTTACTTTTCTCCGTTCCAACCCCGCCACCCCCACCGCTTTATCCTTTTCTTTTCTCCTCGGATCTTCTACCTTCTATTATCTTCTCATTCTTCCTCTCTCTTTTCTCCCATTCTTATTGCCTCGATTATCCTCTCCCTTCCTTCAACCCTCTCTCCACCCTCCGATAACGTCCGACCATCGCTACACCCGTCCATCGAATGAATCTCGTCCGCTTCGTTTGTTCAATCGATATAACAAAGTGCCAATTAAGTGGCCGTTCAAACTTTTCGACGATAATGAGGAGGAAAATCGGGACGGCGGGCACCGGGGGCTGTAATAAGCAGGCAGGGAGATACTTTTTAATGTAATTAGGGGCGCGATGGATTTAACGGCGCACGGCTATTAAGTCTTGACCGATGACGAGCGTTCCTGAAGGAAGAATTAATCTCGCCATGCGTAAACTCCACCGACGGAAATAACTTTTTTCGTGCTCGGAACGTTTTCTCTACTCCCCCCACCCTGAAAAATATGGTAATTAAAGAGCCGAGGGAAACTGCTGAATGATGTATTAATTTTAGTGACGGCCGAGTCGGATCTCGCTGACAAAAGTTTGCCTTTGCAAACAGAATGTTTCGCGCCACGATGAAACAGTTGCAAAAACTGCGAAACAAAATTTAGCAGAATGCGCGGAAATATAAAAATACAGGATTTCGTGATTCGATCAAATACAATTTTTATCCACTTGGTATACTCCAGATTTGGAAATAAATATGTTTTAAAGTTGGAGAGAAATTGTTCAGGAGGTCTTATTCGGTGACCGAGCATCGACGAATAAAGAGTTCGGGCTATTCCGTCATTCTCGGCCCGTGAACCCTAATTATGGTTCCCATGGCACACGAAAACGTATCGCCAAGTCATTGGGAATGAGCCTGATTCGCCGGAAGGAATCCGACGCGCATGGCTACGTACAGAACGAACCGAAACGATCGGATTGTTCCTGAATGAGGTCTGTGTCAGGAGATTAATCGCCATTAAAACCGAATCACCAGAGACGCGATCCTAGTTTTCGTTCGATTCCTCGTTCTCAGTTCGACGAATAATTCAGCGACTGGACACCGACATCCAAGGGATTAATCGTCGATTACTCTATGTCAGTAATTTCTTTCAATTTCTACTTTCACAACCAATTAATTCTCCAACGCAACACAGACATTATCGCGTTGACAATGGGAGCATTCGCATTAATTATACGATAATCGAGTATTTTAAATACCAACGTCCTCACAGCGCGCGCGCGCGAGTTCCAAATGGAAATGTAAATCGGTCGCGGCGTGAAAATGAACAAAATATCGCAGAACTAACGTGAAATGTAGAATTTCAATATCCATTAAGCGGGATCCGAACGCGAATCATTTTATTACGAATTTTCCCATTAAACGGGAGTGATCGAAAATTCACATCGAGGGATTTTAACGTTCGCGCTGCTTTTTCTACAGGTATAAATAACATATTGTCACGAGTGTTGATATGTTGCTCGCCTAATAAATTGATTATGGTGTTCTGTGATAGTCTACCTTTGTCCGCCCACGCAACAATATAAAACGAGAAAATTGAGAAAGATCAAAGATCGAGGCCACTTCGGTGGTAGTGGACAAAAGCGATCGAGGTTAACCGAGAGGACCAACGAGAATCGACAAGAGACGTCTTCAAAGAGAGGAGAAGGGGGAAAGAGGCGTGTATAATTTTCTTAAGCACCGGAAGAAGGGGAAGATAAGGAGGATAGAAGAATAATGCTGGTTCCGTTCGATAGGGAAACCGCGTTGGTAGGTGAGAGCCAGAGGAAATGGAAAGGAGCAAGAGAGGACGGAGGGATGAGGAATAAAAGCGGTGGACATAGAAGAAGAAAAGAGGACACTGAGAAGAGGAGGAAGGGTTGAATGTCGTGTCGGCGGATCGAAGGACAGCAACAAGTGGTGGCGCGACTCTCTTCTCATTCTCTCTCTCTCATCTTCTCTCTTTCTGGCCGCAAAACGACAGAGAACAGAGAAACGACGGAATCGAGGGCTGAAGCAGATGCGGGACCTTTGAACCGCTCTCCACGGGGCCGGAAGTGAAAATTCATCGCGGAATCCAGCCGCAGTTCGTGACGCCGGAAGAAGAGCCACCGGGAGCTGTAAAAACCGTGTTCGAAAGTCCCGGGGTTTTTGCGAGGAGACGCGGTCGGCTTTATTTTCCGCCCTGCCTGCTCTGACTTTCAATGAAGATCTCGACGGACAAATTCCGCCCCTAATGAATCTCGTAAATTCCGCCGCCGCCGCCCCTCGTAAAAATTGATTCGAGAACCTCGCTTCACCCATCGATCTCCCCCTCTGTCTTCCCTCTTCCGACTGTTCTCTTAACTCATCCCGCATTGTTCTCACTACAAAAATCGGTTATTAGGGAAGCGTATTCGAACCTGTTGCTGGCGTACGCGGCCGAAGTCCGCGCGGACCCGCGTCTCTGCGATATGTTAACCTTCATCCGTCCCTCGTGTCAATTTCACATAGTTCTCCCGAAATAAGTTCCACTATTTCCACGAAAAAATAACTGTTTATCTTGTTATTTCATCGATCTTCTATCACTGTGTCCATTTGACACGAGGGACGGATGAGGGTTAAGGGTGGCGCACCGAGAATTATCATTCTACGGCGTGCGCGCGCGATTACGGGCAACACTAGTCGCTGCTTAATGATGCTCGATGAATGGCATTTCTGCCGCTCATTGAGCACTCCGCGCAAATGTTCCTCCGGAGAATTGGATATTGGAAACCCGACGGAGTGGGTACTCGATTCCAACAAATTGGAGGCGCCCGCCTGCCGAATAAATACGCGAATCTCGGTACTCTCGGAATCGCGAGATCTCATTTTTTCCCGCCATGCATAATTATCCTGTTCGATAAATTAATTACAGATGGATATTTTCGATTGCCGGAGTTGCGCGCAGATTTTACGAGGTCCGTAAAATTCGGAGGGTTCGAGATGGTGGGCGCAGATGGCTGGATATATTCGAACGATTCGGAGGGAAATATTGCGCGGACAAAATGGCGATCGTCGAAGTCGAAACAGACGGACGTGACGACGGGAGTGGTCGCCGGTCGACATCTAACGATATTGCTGGCGCGTCGAAATCGATGGTAAAGCAATTTGCCGAGCGTTTACACGACATATTAATGCAATTTGCATGGGTCCGTGGTTCCGGTGGTTCCGCACGCTAGTCGATTCAGCCGATTTCACGTGGCTCAGTTTTATCGCCTCCGTAGGACACGATCAGCCAGGCACGCTCGAATATCGCTGGTCGATTATGTCCTCCTCATCATTTATTTTATATTTATTCTACACCTCTACGAATGAAACAGATGAAACTGATGTGAAGCAGACTCGTCAGATTAAGACTTGTCTCCCCATTCGCGGTTCGTCGCAATGACACGTGACTAATCCGCTACTGCCAGGAGTTCACCTCGAATCCACTACGCTATTTATTTACCCCCTATTAGTCGCAATTTACATTCCCGGCGACACGCGGGATCCGTAAAAACACCCGGCCATTAACTCGGCCGCTAACGAAAGCGGGAACTTTGTGCGGTTAAAACGCGCTTAATGACGCCCGCACCTTCCTCGGCGGATTCAAGTGTGTTTTTAATGAAAGTTTTCAACCGCGAAGTGTCTTTTAATTCCCGCCAAGCACCCGGCCGTCACGGAGGCACGCGTGGAATGTTATTATAACCGAAAGTGCTTATAATCGCTGGCTCGAACATTTCCGCTTCGGGAGCTGGAGGAAACTTCCAATTAATATAATGCAATTTGGATAATTCGTCTGAGTATTTCACAACATCTGTACAACATCATTTAAGTTTCTGATCTGAGCAATAGTGCGTTAAAAATGAATCAACTCCCATAGCTTCAGCTCGAGGTTGCTGAGGTTAGGTGGGGCGGCCAGCACAATAGAAGTTCAAATAACAGGTGTTCATAGAATAGAACGTTCACATAACGGAGGTTCTGCTGCGCAAACACCTCTGCCTTATGAATCGCAATAATCACAATAGCCAGGAAACAGGAAGAACGAGAAGCGAAGCGAACCTCGGGGATTCCCAATCGATAGGTCTCGGGATTAATTCGCCGCTTAATACGATCGCAACTTTGCTGCGCTCCTCGTCCTCGCGGGGGTTATGCAACGTCGTTCGTCGGGACGACGTGACTTAAATTTACAGCTGCGCTTCCTTTTTTTAATACCCGTTCGGCCCCGATATTACGCTGTTTTCACAATGACGGGAGCAGCAGCCGGGCGCCTAGGGTGTTCCGGGCGCGCGAGCTGTACGCGCCGCGTCCTCGCTAAAATTAATTGCCCATAAAATGAAACGGCTATTTTTATGGTCCCGAGGATGTCCAATTACGGGAGCGGACAGTCGACTGGAGCGGGGGAGTGGCGTGTGTGTGTGTGTCTGCGCGCGGATCTATGAGGGCGTTGCGTTTTTCGCAATTTTGTACTCAACAGTTGAGGATTGATTGCGCGAGCTAATGGAACGCGTGCGTTCGTATCAATGAAAAATTACGAACGAAATGCGACCTCGCCGCCGCGCCCCTCTAATCCGAGCGGTACTCTTTATCGGGGAACAGCCGGGATTACCGGGAACGCGACGCGGATTTCCCACCGAGGATCTATCACGCTCGCAATGTTATACGAGCGAGTCGTCCACAAATTTTTGATATCCCATATGAAACAAATGTTTCAAAAATTGTCCCAAGATTCTCGAGATCGTTTCAAGCAACTTTTTTCTTTTCGAAAATCTTCTCCGCGGCCTGGTTACCGAGTTATTCGCGAAAAACGAGGGCCAATCAGGGCGGGACTAATAGGACCTGCCCCGGGGCGGAGTTTGTGCGCTTTTCGTGAATAACTCCGTGACGAAGCGGCGTAGAACATTTCCGTAAAGGAAAAAGTTACTTGAAATGATCTGAGGAATCGTTCCCTTCGAGGAAGTTTATTTTTGGGACATTATAGCACAGTCACGTAGTGTAGAATACATCTTTCAACATGAAATAAATATTCGTTGCATTTCTTAGTTTCAAGACTAGTCCGGGCAAAAACGTTCGCACTGCAGCAGTTATTAGTTAGGCCAGGCTGCGCGGATTATGGTGGCCTATGCATCATCCTAGCGTTGCATACGTGCACGACAAATGTCGCGGAGTTAGCATGAGTTCGTGAAAGTGTAACAGTTGGGCAACCGCGGCGAAAATCACACTTTAACTCTTGACGCTTCTCTCTGAATTTCGCCACTCCAGATACGCTGGTCGTTAGGCAGTTTATTCGCTTATAGTTTGTTCGAACGGACAATTTTGCTCGAGAGTGCTCCGAACGTGTTCACAATGTCTTCCAGATTGCTGATCTCTGCGTGAAACAATATACATTGTACATGCAGAATTAATTACCGACGGGACAACAATTGCCTAAGCGACCGTAGGCTTCAATTAAAAATCAGAATTTCGTATGTCCGCGCTCTCGTCCCGACGAACGTGCGACTTGATTTTTCGTTTATTTATCGAAACGATAAAAATCAAGCCCCGCCGCGCCGCGCCGGTGCAGTTGACTTATTGAATCGACGATTGTGAATCGGACTAGTACATATTGCGTGATTGGAAAAACAGTCGTACAGAACACGGACTCTGAACAGAGCACTCTGTTTGTTGTACTTTTCATTTCGTGTTGGACTGCGCGGGTCATTCTATACTCTATAGAAACAAGAATACATGCACGACAGCACTAATTGAATTGCAATATAATATTGTACGGTTAAGCTCCTATTACTTCCGTGCTCCGACACACAGTTTAGATCAATTTTATGCTACTCGATCTGTCCCAGATTGTAGAAACTTATTATTTATATTCTAGAAACTGGAAAAACAAATTTATTCACTATGAAAAAGCATGTAGGAGGCGTCCCAAATTTCTCAGTACAGATATATAGCCAGTATGTTTGAAACAAATGTAGGGCCGCTTGTTTAACGAAATTGGAGAAAATGAAGAAAATGGTAACGACCGTACTTTCTGCCGAAAAAGTCGAGAATCGATGTAACGAGGGTAAACATTGGAAAACCGAACGGCGTAGATAGTTTCTGGACTTGTGTTAAGCAAATTCTTCGTTATAGTCAGCAGAATCGCTTAGGAACGAGAGCCGAATAAGGCTTTTCTACGCTTGCTAGGCGCATTGTTCCATTGGATACCAGTTATTCGCAATCTGCAAGGGTGCAGGCTTTAGTTTGAAGTTCGAAACGGATCTCCCGCGACCGTACAATGCTAACTCGGTAATTTTGAGAGCTCCGGCAAATAGTTTATGCGCAAAATGGCGCGCCGGTCAGGTGAATGGCCAGGAACCCGGTGGGGATGAGATAGATGAGCGGAGTCCGAGCTGCATTCGATCAACGCCGACCATAATAGATATGCTCATCGAATCATCCATGTGCAATAGTCTTTTTCCACTTCCAAATAAAAACCTCTGTAAAAACGTTGAAAAATTTTTTTTGGGTATGATTCTTTCACATATTTGAAGATTGAAATCTCCTCTTTCCAATGAGACCTTAAAGATTGACGTACATTTTTTTTCACGGTTTTGTGCAACGATAACGAGGACCATGTTCTGTCTGAAGCAATTACCAGTCAAATCCTTGCTACAATCTCAAACCTTTGTAGAAACGTTGAAAAATTTTTTACGGGAATGATTCTTCCACGGATTTAAAGATTGGAATCTCCTCGCGTCGAGACTTTAAAAACTATCGTACGATTTTTTTTCATAGTTTTATGCAACAGAAAGTGCGGCCCGTTGAAAAATTCTTCTGAACCTACTCTGTGACCTAATATTATAAATGGACGCGACATAAATTGTCTGTTTCACGATCATGGCGTCGACCAGCGTAATCTCGCCATCATTGGTTGCCGCGCGTCGGAGTGATCGAAACGCGGCCTTACTGACAAGCTACATTTTCCGTTTGATCTGTATCACCGGCCTCTGATTTTCCGTGAACGCTGTCGGCGTCGGTATTTGATTGGAGTCAACAGTCGTGTCGAAAAGGTTAATATTCCATGGCAGCGACGCAGAGCTATCGCTGCTTCCCGCTGATTAGTCTCGCACAATCGGGCTCGGTAATGCGCCAGCGACGCGACGCCTGCATTCCTCGAGGGGCCACGCACCGTGCGTTTACCAGTCTCTGTGTGCATCTCTTCGTTCCACTGCGGTGCGCAGTGCGTTGAAAAGCCCGTTTTTACGACGGAACTGCATCACTCGAAAATTATAGGCGATACGGAAAATCGTTCCAGACGAATTTTCTGTTTGTTCGACATTGCAGTAACCTTGAAGAGCGCTGGAGAAAGAGAAGAGCGTCCCGAGCGTGCCGTGACAATGCCATAGGAGCGCTTTGAAGCCCATCTTGTCGATCCAGCGGGAACACCGAATAAAAATCTCCTCCCGCTGCCAATCTTCAGACGACACTCGAGAAAATATCGTCGTCAGATCAGAATTGTCACTTTCTCTCTCTCTCTCTATCACTCCCGGTTAGTCACGCGACATTGTGACTCATGCGCGACAAGTGTACTCGCAACTTACAATAAATATTCGCATAATATTATACAAGTATACATATTCCAGTTTATAGTGGGGCATACCCGCTTGAATACTTTGCTGCACGCGTAAAGCGTGTTTATAAATGATTATCAACGGTGGCTGCATTCGATTAAAAATTATTGGACTTTCGCAGTCACCGTTAACGAATCGTGTTCCGGTTAATTGCACTTTCGACCACTCGACGCGAGTCCTCGTCGAACAGGCTCGGCTGTGTTCGCCGGAAGTTGATAAATAATTGCCGGGAATCGAGCGGAACGCGGAGCATACGCGATCTTCGGAACAGGTCCGTGGGGAAACGTACCAGTTTCCGACAGAGGATAGAAACGATCTGATTGTGAAAGACGAGTGCTTCGAGGATCATCGTCATATTATCAGAATCGTATTACGACGATATCTACCTGAGATGATTGCATACAACAATGATTTCGCCGAAGTACCGGAAGAATTTTTCGGCAGGATAAGCCAATGGCGTCGTTTGCTTAGCTATCCGCCGCGGTTTCCCCGGCAGCTATTTTCCGGCACTCTCATCTATCCTCGTTCCAGCAGAAAGGTACACGGTCTAAATTTCCAGGAGAGAAGGGTAGGTACTTCGGATAGTGGCGGGCTCCTTTCGCCGCTCACCCCTAAAAAGCTCATAATATACGAACTTGCCACCACCGACCTCCTCGCGATTACTCTATTGCCCGTGTTTCGAGCTCGCTAATAAGCTTCCTCCATATCAGCGTGAGTTCATCGTGGCTCGATGCTTGCACCGTTACACTTACGCCACCGAGGACATTGCATAATGCTCGAACTGGGTCGTCGGTTTCTTTGCTTTCGATGAAACAGCCCGTTAACCCCTTCACCCCTGACACACAACGTACAGTGGCAGCAAGAAGTGTCAAGCACATCAGTGCACATTTTCATCCATTTTAATACCTTGTTTAAAAATCTAATTCACCTATTGAAATTATTAGTGGGAGAAACCAATATTTATTTGGTCCTAGTACAACACTGTAGCATTGGACGTCCTAGCCCATTTTCGTCAATGAACGAAATTTCAAGCTGGTATAGTGACACTGTTTCATCCGGTAGATCCATTGAATAAATTCTGGCGTTCAGACATAAGAGAACGTAAATCCCCATCGGCAAATAAGCTTCTCGGTTTCCAAATTCACACGGGCCGGATCCGTTGATCGTCCGCTGCCAGCCAGGAACAGAGGAGCCGGTTTCGTCCAGGTAACCCGACACCGAAGGCTTAACGCGTTAGCACCATACGAATCGTTAGCACCATGGGCCGGTTTAACCCTCGAGAAATTCAATCATGGACACACGCGGATAAAAGGCCCTCATTGTACGCCATTGTTTCTCCGAATGGTCGATTAAGATCCGTAAATACAGCCGGCTGATCAGTGTGGGAAGAACAGGGCCAGAAGACTCCTCTTCGAGATCATCATTCTTCGAGTTTTCTATAATATTATAAGATTTTATTGTATTTTATACATTTATATTCTTCCCGTTAAATAAACAAAGTATGGCTCGTTCGGGTTAAACGTGTCGGCCACTTTGGAGGCGTTTAGGGTCGATTAATATGGGGTTTAATTCGATCGAGACGACAAGTATCCACGACATCCTCGGTCGCCATTATTAATTACTAATTGGCGTTGGGGCTGTGTGCGCTGGTTATAAGATACCGACGGTGTGCCCCCTTTATCCCCTCCCGCCCCCGCACGGTTCGTATAATTAGTCGAAGAGGACCAGCCAGCCTGGCGAGGATCATTAAGGATTTATTTACAGCTGATACAATGCCCGCTGATCTTCGACAAGATACCGGGCGACCCTTGAACCCCTTCCACCCCCGACAAGATCCTCATCCTTAAAGGGGTCTCCTGGCCCAGGGCGTCAGGTCTTGTTCAGGATAGTTAACCCTCATCCGTCCCTCGTTTTTCATTCTGTTATTCGTACATAAATTTGTCCGAAATTTCATGACCTTTATTCTTTTAATGCAAGACACATGTTAACTCGCTGATATGAATAAAAAAGAGACAGATTCAGTACGTAAAATGAGGGACGGACGAGGGTTAAATAATTTGGAAAAAATCAAAAATATCGAGGACCCATGCTTATTCGAAAGCAATCGGTTAATTGTCTCCGGGCGGGAGCGGCTCGACGGCTAGAGGTCCAGATACTGCGGGGTAATCCTCTCGAAAGGATCGATTCCCGCTAAATCGACCTCCGCTCTAGCAAACCCGGTGTAACTAGGCTGAAACTTCCTCTAGGAGTGTGTCTGCGCGGAGTAGGACAAGGATACCGCATTAAACCACATTACGTAAACCCTTATAGTTTAAGCTTAAACCCGATAGCACAGATGCAGCCGCCGGTCCTCGGGGATTTCACGGGCTCCTAAAACTTTCATCAAGTCGTTCGTTAAGCCAGCTCGCGGTTTATAGACGTATCCACCCAGTGCTTCGGTTGAAAACCACCGGCCGATCGCCGGTCTCTCTGCACCTCCTATCGGCAACGTATTCTTCGAATCTGTTCCCTGTATCCTCCTGACACGTCGATGCCCTAGGCAATATATTAGCCGAAGATTTAACGCCTAGGCTAGCATTCCAGCAGGGTACCCGCTAAAAAGGATTTAACGCGTGAAATTTCGTCGACAGACGGATCGAGGAATTAGCGGGATTACCTGCGAGTCGACTATCCGAAAAAGAACTCGCGAGGATCCTGCAGATGGCGCTGGGAATCTTGCTTAATTACCTTTCCGTAGCCGTCTCCAGCGAGCAAGATAGTATACTTCTGAGACGAGTCTCGCAGGTTATGGTGCAGCCTGTATACGAAATCCAGAATTCAGTAATCCACTTGAAGGCGAGTGGCCAGAAGAAGTGGTCGAATCTCTGAAACGTCTAATTGTAAGACGAAACGGCGATACTCCGCCAGCCAATTAGGCTGGCCAGCTGCTTTCCCGAAGCATCACGGTGCTTTCGGTGGTGAAAAAAGCAAAATTTTCCTGTCCAGGTCCGAGGATGTTTTTTCGACGTTGCTCAGTTAGAGGCACACGTCCTTATTTCTCCATAACAGAGCCAATTATTTGGCGAACCCGTATCCGGTCCCCGGGGGTTCGGCGAAAGGCTGCGTCCCTCGGCCATTATTGCAGAAGCGAGACTCTCATCAAGAAAACGTTCCGGCATCCTCCGGACTGAAGTACGCAGCGGTACTTTGCAGTCTTTCTGGCCTCCTCCTCTTCGTCGTCTGTCGTCTGTCGCCCGACTCGCCGGAGCAAAGGGTCGGCGCTGGATGATGCTAGAAAAGCGGACAATCAAACATACTACGGATGCCAGGCGAGTCGAGGAAAGCCCCAGGCTACGAGATCTGGTTCTCTCTGATTTCAACGTCCGGTCTCGTCTCTGTCTTCGTTCGTTCCAGACCTTGCCCTCTTCCTTTGATTCGATATTTGCCTGCCAACGTGAAACAGGCGCACTCGGCGGTGGCGAAACGCGGATTTTCGTCATCGACCGGCCAGCCAACATTGCGACAGGAATCCATAACAGGTCCCGAAAATTGTCCCAGGAATGTTCTACATCAAACCGTCGTATTTCTTTGTGTGAAAAATAATTCCTAACGTCATTTGAAGTAAGTTTTGCCTTTACGAAAATGTTCTACGCCGCTTCATTGACGGAGTTATTCACGAAAAACGCGGACCAATCGCAGCAGTAGGAACCGTTGAGCGCGACGTCGACATTGGGCGAGCCGGGGTCCGTTCCTAGTAGCCGCGCTCTGATTGGTTCGCGTTTTTCGCGGATAACTCTGTAACCAAGGCACGGAGAAGATTTCCGCAAAGGAGAAAGTTGCTTGGAATGACCCGAGGAATCATCCCCTTCAAGGAAGTATATTTTTGGGACGTATAAAGAATTTTTAGAGCACCGAGAATCTATTTTGAGCGTCGGTTCTCCATTAGCCGAGAGTTTAGAAACAATTTCGCTTTAGTAACCGTAAAAAGGTTGCACGGAAGGCCTCGTCTGTTGGAACGGTGCAATTTGATCCCGATAGTCGAATCGATCTGGTTTATGTCGGCTCGTTGGCCAGAAGGGGAGGGGAGGGGAGTGGAGAACAGAAGAGATCTCATAGAGATCCTATAGCGCGAATGCGAATTGTTTTTTATCCAACTGTTACCGAAGTCTGTCGACTGTTTTACGATTCCCGGTTTATATACTGGAATTCTCTCGACGGCTGGATCGATTCCCTATAAACTTTACTCTTCCGGAGAAGCGGTCGGCAGACTGAAGCCTCGACGTCAAAACGTGCCGGTGACAAGCGAAGACACCGAGCATCGGACAAATCCACGCTCCCGGAATCATATTTCACCGAAGAACTTAATCTTGCGCCGACGAGAGACACCGAAATAAAGTGAAAAATGAAGAATCCATAAAATCCGGACGCGCGACGGTTCTCCCGACTTTACGGGCTCCCCAAAAAATTTCCACGTAATTTATCTTTACTGCTCCGCGCGTCGCGTCGATCCGCGAACCCATATCTTGGAACCCGTTCGCTTTTCGAATATACTTTTTTATTGTTTTGCTCCTTATTCAAATATTTTTCACCTGCGAGAAAAGCAGAGATTAAATTTCCACGGTTATCGGAGACGTGTTTTTGTTCAGCGAGAAATTCATCGGAGAATTCTAGATCCTGTCTAATTACACTCACGCCTATTATTACATTCGCAGTTGTGAGTTCCGTGCGGCAAGTATCCCGGCGGAACGAAAAAATCTGAATAAATCCGTCAGGCGCGCAGGGGTACGTTAAATGTACGCTAATTGCGGGAAATCGGATTTTGCAAATGACGCATCGCGCTGCCTCGTTCGCCTAGCGGATCCGTTTTATTTCTACCGGCGCGGCACGGCGCGGTACAGCGATTCCGATTTATGATCCGCTCGAGGAAAAAAAATTGCACGAAACACTGCGCGGATTCCGACGGCGACTGGCAGACATCCATGATCCGCGAACCGTAATCCTCTTCGGCCAGTTGATTCCTCATAAATCCACTTTCGACTCTTAGAGGACGAATACCCGTTCTGGAACTGTTCGGGAACCTCTTCCGGATCTATCCATGACGAGGGCGACTGCATTCAATCAGTTTCATGCAATCCTCATGCTTTGCCCAGGTCACAAATCGAAACTCAACAGTTTCGAATCGATACAAGATGATGCGGGGGTGGAAGAGACGTTTTCTCGAATTTTCTGTCCGAGTGGAAATTTTTCAAACGGAAAACCCAAGATTTTTCTCTATAGGACTGGGCACGGTGGGCAGGAGTCGCTGGGAGGGGACAGTGGGCCCTGGGAGAGGGTTTTGCCTTAATCGAAGCTACATGAAACATATAAATATTTATCTTTTTTCAGTGAACGTCACAGAGTTGATTCGCGCAGTCCGTCGACTTGGGACCCAAGGAGACTGCGCCGACGGAAGAGGGGCAATGCGACGCGAGATTATGCCGCGCTTATTGCAGTTATTATCGTAGCAGTTTCGCTGACAGCGGGCCGGCCGGGTTCTCGCGGGCGAGCTGTTTTAAGGAGCCAATTAAAACATTTTTATCTCGTTGCCGGTTGAACTCTGTTCGGTACTAGCTCGAGCCCGAGTGCATTTTAATCTAGAGATGGCGAACCTGGAGGTCCTTTGAAAATCGAGCCCGACGTCGTACACTCGACCTTTCTCTTCACCCGTGCTTGTTCTTCTTTGGCCGGTTCGAAATTCTGCGTAACGAGAACGCAAGCCCGGGATATATACCTCGGAAGATGGACTCCGTGATTAACGAGGTCATTAAAATATTTCATATTAAAATCACCCGTTGCATCGGGTCGGTATACAATTACGCGGAACAACTCATTCGCAAAGTTTCCGAGCAACTAGCTTATAATTTGCCAGCCGTCAGACGAGAATGAGATACATTGCAGCGGCGAATTAATACAAAATTGGGAGCCTCGTAATCCATTTAATAAACTCTCCCTTCATCCCCTCGAATTCGTTCTCATCTCGCCCTTCGAGCATCAGTCGCAGAAATCTTCGAACGCTATAATCTCGTACCCGAAATTAACCATAACATAAATAAATTTTTACCACAATGGGATAACTAAATTTCTGAGATTAACAGTTAATTCATCCGAAAGCCATTTTGATTTTTTATTCGCCGAGGCTGAAGTGCCGCGGCGGTTCGATAAAAAATTCGGAGGTTCGCGTGACGTAATAACCAGCTATCATAAAAAATGACGAATGGAACGGGGAATCAAGAATGAAGGAAGGCGCAGCAGCTGCCATCGCATCGCTTGAAATCCCAACACTTTGCTGACATTAATCACGAGCATGGCTGTGAGGGTAAGCCACGTCGGCGGCAATATCGTCCGCAAACGTTATTTTATCGCGGTGAACGTCGGTAATTGTACAGTAATGTTACCTTTATTAATATCGACGATGATAATGACGTCAGGCCCGGGCAACGCCGCCGTTACGATAATAGCGGTAATGACTGTCTGCCGTGGGACGGGTCCATCGGCCCCGATAAAATCATTTCAACAATGATCGTTCCACCCCCTCCCCCACGTCCCGCACTGTCGTTTTTGCTTGTCGAAAATCAATATTTGCCACCGACCTCGGTTAATTACATTATTTAAAACGGTTCCGCGACGTTGTTTTAAACGCCACCCGTCATTAAGCATTCCCTTTCGATCCGATTGCATAACCGGTCACGAAATGGCCGCGATCCGACCATCATTAATAAATGGCCGACGGCTCGAATCGTCGACGCGTAACTTGCTTTGTCATAATTTCGCGTAAATGTTAAAGAAGAAACTTTAACATTTAGGTACTGTACGAGCTATTATACCAACTTCATATCCATCAAATTTAAAAAATCATAAGGAACGGAAATATTCCAGATAATTTTCAAGTTGAAATTGCTCCGAGTGCAAAGAGTTAACTTTATTTAAACTTGCCTATAAAAATGGAAATTCAAGACCGTCCTATATTGTCCCGTTAAAAGTGTTCCAGCGAAAGCAATAAACTTCAGTTATGCGAAACATTTCATATCCTCTCAAGACCGCCGGAGTTTTCCGCGGGAAATTCGACGGGGATTATAACGCGTTTCGGACAGAAACATCATGGTCTGCCACTGGCAATTAAACTTGCGTTTATCGACCGTTCCGAAATTTCTATTCCTCCTATTCTTCGGCAGGCTATAATCAAGTTCGCGTAATCGATTTCTCTCGGAGGGAAGTTCGCACACCTCGTCCCCCCGGCGAACTATTCGAAAACTTCGCTCGGGATGTGTTCGAGATGAAGAGAACAGCGAGCTACGAGATTGGAATGGTCCCGAGTGAAAGTATGAGATGGAAGTGAAAGTTTATGAACGGTTCATTCGTCAAATATCGCCCCGAAAACGATAGGATCTGATGAAATCTTCGAGAAGAAAGACGAGAGCGAATTTCATTTTGATTAAATTTGCATGAACCTTGCTGGACATTTCCTTTTAGATGGGAATTTCAATGTTGTAAATATAACAATTCTTTGGTGAATGCCGAATATACTCGTCGCGGGAAATAAGACGTTCCTTCGTCTAGTAATGTTACATTGAAAAGCCATTTCCATAGTGTTTTGCTGTTGGGACAATATTACGAGCAAATGTGGTCACCTGTGAACTGCATTCAGTCCCTCCCGGTGTTATCCTCTTAGCGCAATGGCGCGAGCTTTTGTTGGAGGGAAAGAATGCGATGATAACGATAATAGACTTTTAAAATTTTAATTAATCCAATATCCGACCTTCTTAGCCCGATGAAAGGAGCGGAAGAATAATTGGATATAAGGCAATTTTTGCGAGATCCTTTGATATGGGGATTGAATTATAAAGGTGAAACCTTCTCCTAGTGTGCGCTTGTCCATTGTGCAGTTTGAAAATTCGACGATTATTCAAGAATCGTGCACACGAGACGACGCGAAATGTACAATTCTTAATTGTCTATTCCGAAGTGAATCATGTATTTTATAATATTGCTACCGAATGTATACTTTTCGTTATTTGACCGTGGGGAACGGTTCTCTCGAAGCGATTCGGAGAATGTATCCAAATAATCTGATAATCGCAATCCATAAAAATATATCGAGAAAAGTGCAGAACGATCAGCGTCGAAGTAATGAAAATTCCTTGACCGAAGAATGTGAGAGAGAGAAAGAGAGAGAGAGGGAGAAAATAGAGTTCCGTATTAATGATGAAATAAAGTGAAGTTTAAATTGCTGCACAGCGAAAGGTATTGACATTCGATTGCAGAACATGATCTCCATTACCCTCGTAAAGTTAATCACCGTCGGTACCTTCGATATTTAATTCTCTATTCCACGGAGGTAGTCAGACGTGCCGCGTATTGGCTGCCACCCTTCTACACGGTAGGACAGGTTGTAATAATAGAACGAACTGGACAAAATTCTCCGATCTTCGGAAAAGATATTTACACTGTTACAATTCCACGAGAAGGGCGGACGCCGAAACGACGGATCGTCGAAAACAATATCTCGCCGATAAGTGGCGGATTCAACTCGGACCGGGTACGAGAAATACACCAATTTCGCCGGTTCTCATTTCGAGCCGGTAGTCGGTCGAGATTTCGCGTATAACATGTCGCAATATCCATTTTCAGGGAGCAGAGGGTGAACGGTCAAAGGACGAAGAATTGTGGATAAAAATCTGTACCGAACGGACGGACAAGGAGAGAGGAAAGAATTATAAAAATAAATTGTGCGATTGTCTGCAGAATGCAAATATTGATGATACAGAAAGCAAATATTTTGGTAGAAGTTTGAACAACGAAAGGGAGCAAGATAAAAGAGACGCGAGGAGAGGGATAGGTTAGGGTTGCAGGGACGGAAGGAATAAATTCTGTTACGTCGTAGTCCTCGTGCCATCTCACAAATAGGCCATGGAGTCAGAGTGGTTCGGTATAGGTGCCGTGGGATTCCCTTGCACTTTCTTAGCCCCGGAACATCAACAGGGTAGATCTTCGGGAACGGCGTCGCCCCCGGGCCGTCGACGGTTATTTACTTTTATCCAAAATCGATGCCGACCGACCACCCCGTACATCTTACCGTGGAAACTTTTCTTGCCTTGTTTTGCGTCGCGGCGGATCCTATAACGTTGCTCCGCCTTGTTCACGGGAGCGACGGCTTCCCGATAGGGGGCTGACGTCGCCCCTTTCCCGAGAATTTCGGGAACAGCGTATCGTTAACAAAAACTGGCAATTTTGGACTATTTTACAAAACTGACAAAAATATACTCAATCTGATATATTCAAAATGTATCATCGATTTCTTACCTACCTTGTATGACCTTGAAGTGATCTGGTGACCTTATGATATAAAAAGATACATAGCATTCCATTTAAAAAATTGGAGGTCATCTTCATTTCTGTATACATTTGTTTCTAATATATTTATTATTTGTAAGACGCGTGAACACCGCGTACAACGTTCTAGAAAAGTGGTTCGTCGATTGAATTTTGCTGGTGGCTGGTTTCTCGGAGCGAGTCGACACAAGCAAATTGGGCCCGACATGAGAGGATGTTGCTCGGGCCCCGTTTCTTGCGGGACCACCCAGCCGCGGCTTGTACGCCGGGGATATCCCGGATCACGGGTGCAAGAAGCGCCATCGGTGACTTAGATTTAGGCTCGGTACGAGCAGCGAGTACGCGAAAAACACCGGTAAGCCTTTCTCGTGGACAACGACGACGAGCGTTATTCCCTCGTGAACGGCTCCGGCCGACGACGCGACGGTGACGTGACGGCGAAACCTTTTTTGTAAATCATCACATCCATCCACCATATGCTCTCCAGAACCTCCGGGCCTGGACCTCGTGACGTGACACACGCTGGAACGATCGTCGTCTCGCTGATATCCTAACCGATATTCGGAACGTATACCCGGTGACTCTTAATACTAGAGTCAAAAGAATCAAGAGGAGAAACGCGATTTTCTGCTCGAAAGTATTCAACTTTCCCAACATCCTTCTTCCACCGTGAATCGTGTACCTACCTCCGGTAAGAAAGAATTAACAACTCGCTAGCCCGGCAGCGGAATGAATGATGAAGCGAAGGGCTCGAGCCAGCAAAATTCCGGAAATAATTTATTATGTTGCTGCGTTACGAACAACTGTTTCGACAAGTTTTGTTCGGCTCGCAGAGAGGCTCCCGGCGAGCTCGGTAGCTAAGTGTTTGATCAAAGTTTTAGCATTCGGTAAACATATTCGTATCGATACCAATCAAGCTAATCCGCGTCGGTGTGTTTAACATGCAACGTTAGCTGAAAGTTAGTTAATCGAGTTAAGTGGTTAAAGTAAAGTATGCGGAACGCAGAGATTGATCCAGGTACACGCGTTGTGCGCCGGTAAACGGGGATTTGGCTGGAGTGATATTGAAAACAGTATGGCCACGGGAGCCATGGGAGTTCAGTTTTTTTTTCCAAATTCAGAATTCGTTCTACATAATCGCGGTTCTACAGCAGAGATGGCATTTTTGTCCGAATTGAGAAGAGACCTTCCCCTCACCAGCAGTCGTGCACAGGCGCATGACGGTAGTCATGTTTGAGGGGCCGTTACCGCGCCCATAACCGTTCTATAATAAACAAGGTCCAAATTGCACCGTGTTTGGACTCGTTTTAATCAGAAAAACACCACGAACGCGTTGACCGAGGTTTCACAACGAAAAAACAGAAGAGGTTCCTTTTCTACGTTCTCTGTTCTCGAGGGATATTAATGTCTGAATAAAAACAGAATGTCTAAAGAACCAGCTGATAGCATATCCGATGGAATCTCTTCTCGAAACAGTGTACTACGACTCGACATGGTAATGAGTGTTGCAGGTGCCAGTTCTTGTGAGCAATCAGTTTCCCAGACGTGCTCTACATGCAGACGGTCTCGCCTTTAACCTGCTGAGGTATAAAAAGAGTCGTTTCGTTGGAACAGAAAAGGAGCGTAAACCATCGATAATTCTTGGTGGAACAAGGGGGGAGTTGGTTTCGAGGAAAAGAGGTGGCGGCACGCGGAAAGGCTCACGGGCCGCGAAGGAAACCTAAACGCGGCGTATCAGAGTCGGCCGACGAAATGATCTTGTGATAAACGAAGAGGGATATGCGGAGCAGCAGCTATCGCGATCGCCGCGAAATCCGTCGACACGAGCGGCACGTTATAGCGCCGGGTATACTGGCTCTCTACATCGTATGCAGTATGCAAATGTCGTCGTCGGCGCGCGATCCACCGCCGATGCAGCCCCCGATGCAACCTCTGAAAGCTGAAGAGCGTCCGGCGGATCGCGTGACGGCGCGGCGCGGCACGAGCGGGAAATTATCCCATCTTCGCGTGGTTTGCACGCCATCGTAGACCGCCAGCGTGTTCAACGAGTAGCGGGAGGTCTCTGATGGAGATTGCCGCCCTGCCACACTGGTAAAAGGGGATTAGCGACTGCTCTCTGGACACCGGGGGATGTATCCGTCACAGCTTTCGGCTACCTTGTCGCCCCGCAACCCGCTCGGCTCCGACGATCAACAGAGTTTCACCAATTTTTATTAACAGGAAATCAACGACATGGAAATTCGCGATTTCGGCTACCTTGCAATTTCAACCAATTTTTCTTGGCGAAATTAAGTTTGTAGGAATTTGCAGTTCTTGGTGTTTGTTGGCCCCGTGTCCCAAAATTTTAACCAATTTTTTAATAGCAAAATGAAGGGTCTAAACCCAGTGTCTAAAAATTTCAACTTTTAGAGAAGGAAACTCGCACAGCATTAAGAATGGTTTTTCAGTGACAGCATTATAATCGGTCGAAATAATAGTTTAAGCTCGAGGAAAGATTCCTCTTGGAAGAAGCGCTTCCGGCTAAGGTCAATGCTCAATGTTCCTCTGGTTTCTTCCTCACTTTCCTGCTGAAATGGAATGCTTCTCAGTAAGAAGTTCCAGCTCGACCGGTTTTCCGTGTTGGACGATTCTGTCGCGATGGTTTCAACTTCTATTTATCCTCATCGCGACGACTTTTGATTCTTCTTCGAGAACAGTCGGCGGGAACTCTTCTTTCTCGAAATAGCATTATATCGGAAGCATTTCGAACTTTCCCAACGACAATATTTTTCTTTCGTTCTTCGCAAGAGGAGATGCATTTCGTAAAATGTAATCGACTAGACTACTTGAAATCCACTCCCATGAAATTATTACTGCGAAATGATCTCGAACGAATAACATTCTGCGAGCTTTATCATTCAGCGAATCGATTAATAATTCACATTGACTAATAATTCACAGTGGAAGGATCCTCGGTATTTATCACGTTATCTGAAATATTAGCCACTATCGTGAGTGCAATATCGCATTGCACGAAAGGGTTTCGTTTTAACGTGTTTAGAATTGGATAACGGTTAGGTCAGGACTACGGCACTGCAGTTCTTGCGAACTATACATACTTCGGATCGTCGTAGACATCTTCCACAATGAAAAATAAAGGAAACATTTACCGAGATATCCTACAGATATACAAAACAAATAGCTATCTCATATTCAGTGTCAACAGCGTATAATTCCGCAACAAATATCACGAACGGTATTGCCTTATTATAACCGTATTTGGATTTATCATTTTCACCGAATATTTCTATACCGCAGTATTAATCATTCGGCGGAAATAAATCAACAACACGTCGAGGTGTGCAAGGCCATTTTTAAATTTGTAATTGAACGTGTGTTTAGTCGAAGCGAGTAAACAGACCAATGAAAAATCAACATTATACAATAAATACAAGTCGTATTGTGGGTTATGTTAGTGTTAATAAAAGCAAATCTACTTTCGCTGAAGACGTTGGCGGTATAATGTCGAAGCACTCTGCCGGATTAAAATCAACGGAGCCGATGTCGTCGTCAATAATGTCACTTTTATACCAATCTCATCGAGTAATTTGCCCTTGCTCCTCGACCCAGTTTATGGAGGAAAGCGTCATAATTCCCCGCACATGTGGCCCTTAAATAATCCTCGCGTAAAAACGCGAGCGACCCTGTTACGTTCTCACCATAAAAGATCCCGGCCGCTCCCGTTTCTGGGACACGAGTGTTAAAGGTTCATCGAGACGAGCCTATCGTTTGCAATGTTGACATATTAATACCTGCAGAGTTGCGGCGGACAATAATCTCTATTAATCATATTTATTTAACGTTCGTATACAAAGTTCCCGGGAATAGTTTTCCGAAGCAATGGCCGAAGCTCGGGTGCAATTTTCAAGTCGCCGTGTCGGTTCTCGCTTTAACGTGCGACTGCATTTCCGTGAAACAACTGTCATCGGCCACGCAAGGAGAGGCACTTCCGAGAAGACGACGCAATTTCCAGGAGAATATCTTCTGGCTTCCGAAGACGCGGGAATTGTTGCGAGAGTTGTCAAAGCGTATAGACACCGCGGCACGTTCCATACACGAAATCGAAATGGCGGATTTCCGCGAGTTCGCGGCTCGAAAAGAAACACGCGAGCTGTGCGTCTAAACGTGACGAATGTGCCAAAGGAAGGCGATGCTGAAAGACGGTGGCGTTTCGTCAGGAAAAATGGCACGACAATAATTGTAGACTAACCGAGGAAAAGTTTCCGCGCCATGGTTTTCCGCCGATTCCCCGATCGAATTCTTAATCGGCGAAATAGTTTATTCGAATCCATCCGCTGATTTTTCCTATTCAGAGCGCGATACAAAAGCGAGAAGGTCGACGCTCGGAGAAAACGGTTCGGGATCCAGAGTGATGAACGAATTCGTGCTTCGCGGCAGCGGCTGCAGCTGCGGCGTACGTAAGCGTGATTTATCTCGTTTTGCATACCAATTTCGGCTGCCTCCGTTTGCCGGCCGTTGGGACTTCCGGTTTACGTACGGATAAATTACCTCTGCGTTTCGAGCGGACGAGCATCGATTCGGAATCGATTTTACCCGGACATATCGCCGCGGGCAGTCGCGTTTCCATTTTTACCTGCCGCCCGCGACGAATATTAAATAACAAAATTGTTTAACGCCTTTCCCGTTTTATTCTTATTCGCGCGCTGTCTCGCTATTCAATTCAATTTTATCCGCAAACCATTTGTGCCCGTAATTATGAAAGTGATCTGAGTGAAAATTTAAGAGAAATTAGTTTCTTCACAGCACATTATTTTAAACTGAATTAATTCAATGTAATTTTTACGATATTGTGGAAAATGAGCCGTTAGATGGTGAAACAAGAAATATACGAGTTAGTGGATCGATCTTGTAGACAAGTAACTAATAAAACAAGGAAACAAGAGAGGACCGAATTGAGTGAGGCAAGAATGTATCCCGGAGCGGATCTATTGTTCGTGGCTCATCTAGAGAGAGGAGAGCAGGAAGAGGTAAACAAACGAACGAAAAAAGAGAAATGAAAGAAATGAGCGATTGTTCTTGGCGACCCGACGTCATTATGGTGACCCCCGTGGTCTGCGCCCCCCGGCGCAAGTTTCGTTTACGTTCACCCTTACGTTCTCTAATGAGGAAGCTATAATATTACGCGACGTAAGTAATGGACGTTCTGAATGAGCCCCGTTACGACAACGTCTTGCCCTGGGTGATGGTTAACGGCTAACGATCCGCTCCATCCTCTCCTTCCTCACCTCTTCCGCTTTCATCCGGTTGCTTTGTGTCTCTGAAAACGAGACAACTTTGTGCCTCCTCTACATCCCCTTCCTTTTTACCTTTCCACTCTCCGCGGTGTTTGCATTCCGTGCCCGCGAACGCTGAATTCATGTAGCTCTTCGGAGACCATTATTCAGTTCAACACATTGATGAAGCAAAATTTTAACTTCCTCAGACATTCGTATTTGTCCATATTTTCGATGTCTGTATCCGCTATGACCCCGATTTAAATTGGATAGAACTGGAAACTTCTCGGTAATTTCCATATTCTTAGTACACTTGTTGCACGCCGCTGTTACAGCAGCCGAGCTAAACTTGTTAGCTATAACTTTAAGAAAGCGCCGTCTATTAGAGCGTCTGATTTAGCTTCTCTCATTATTCCGCTGGTAACTGCATTATTGTCGGTTTCACTTGCACCAGATAATTCATGTAGACGACGACGACTAGAATTAATAGCCGTGTTGCAAGTTCTCCTGTTGTTTCAGACATGTTGCATTATTTCCGACTTGCTGGAATCATTAACAGAGAGGAATAAATGTGTCTAGTCATTACGTCATTATGATGGAATCATGGCGGCGATCACCCTCCGATCACAGTCTTTGACAAATTACGTACACGCGGGATTCTCCTGAATCCATCAGATCAGGCGGGCAGGTAAACAAGAGGTGTTAATTACATGGAGGCGTAGGTGGTGTACAACGAACAGCAAGATGCACCGATGGATTCTGATCGGCGTATTACGTGTGTTTGATCGTGGATCGTTCCAGTTGCCTGGATCGTCCGTCGATTGCCGTACAAATTACGCGGAGCCGGCTGATGCGCGCTGCCACACGGATTGTCTCGGAATGTTTGCCTACTCGCTCAGGATCATTTCCAATTGGACAGGCGAAGGAAGCCTTGACTTGCTGATCCTAATGCGCCCGTTCGATCGTTCTCTAGCTTGAACAAACTCGGAGGTACGTTCCTCTGCTACCAAATTGCAGAATTTCAAAATAAGCTGTTTTATCAATGTAGCATTCGAGTCGAGAGTTCTTCTCTAGCTCCCTGAACAGAATTAAAGGTACGTTCCTCTGTTACCAAAAATTGCAGAAATTCAAAATAAACTGTTTGATCAATTTAATGCTCCAATAGCATTGGAATCGAGCACCACTTTGATCGATGGTATCTAAAGCTCTTCTAATTTCCGAAGCGGGGGCTAATGCTCACCTGTCGAGGTGTTTCGCACCTGGGCGTGGGTAGGCAACCGGAAGCCGAGACTCCGGCGTTAGAACCAAGGCCAAAAAGGCTCGGCCGTGCGTGGCGTGGTTGAGAGTCTACGTGGCGATCAATCACGCAGCGGGGTGAAACACGCGGCGCGAAAGCTCGTGGCGAACGACGAAAAATCGCTCGCAGGGCTTATTCACGCCGCGTCCGCTCCTCCGATTACAATGTCCGCGGGACTCCTGTTTCCCGCGAGCAAGCACAACGGATTTACGGCAACAACGGGGTTGAGGCACCGGGGGCTGCATATTTATTCCTCGCGGATCACCGGGAACATCGGTCACGCGGACACCCGGCCCCGGAGTCACCTGGCCCCGCGATACCATCGGCCATTATCTCGCGTATCATTCATTACCCTCGAATATCCTTAGGCTCCGTGCGCCGCGGCCAGTTTACGTCGTCGACCAACCCGTAAACCAGCGACGACACGCATTTAAACGCCGACCAGAAAGAAACCCGGTCCCGGTCGCTGCTTCGAATACGGCACCGAGCAATGGGATCCGCGAGCAGACGTCCGTCTTCGGATTAATAAATCACCACGAGCGTCCGCCTCGTGAATGTCACGCTTTCAAACCTATGTCCACCTGGTGATCCTCAGGGACATTCAGTAGAACAGAGAAATAATTATTATAATATCCAGCCGAGCAAAAATTGGAGAGATTTTTTTTTATTGAAATTTCATTTCAGTTCGATCCGCCTTTTATTTAACCGAGATATACAGTTAGAATCGCTCTTTCGTTTAATTCGACCGGATGGTTCGAATAGTTCCGGTTTTTATATAATTGAAATATCCAGAGGAACGTTGATCGCCCGGAAGAGACACATTTCATCGCGGAAACGTAACGGTATAATATTTTTCCTTCGGATCGCATCGAAACGAAAGTTTCCAACGCTAGCCGGCCTGACAGAAACTTGCGACGTAGGACACTGATTTATTTTCCCGTGGCGAAAGTACGAATTCCTCAGCTTCCCTTCGCAGTTGGTAAACGAGTACCTCGCGAAGAGTGATAGGCGAGTTTATCTTGCGCGCAGCTACGCTGACACCCGAATGCCTTGCATGACTGATGCCACAAGTGATCCTGAAGAGAAATATAGATCTGCGTGCACTGTCGTCGCTGTAAATCTTCCCATTTTCTATAGGAAACAAACGCAACCCCTGCGGCGAGAGGACGAGACGAAAACTTCGCCCTCTCTCCCATCTCCAAGCGAGTATCCGGTAAACGATCCAAAGTATACGTTCTCATACTTTGATATACCGCGCGAGACTAGGCGATACAATATTTTCTTCGACGCAGAGAAATAAACATCCCAGAACAATACTAATTCTTGTATAATCTTGTTTAAAATCTCTAGTTTAAAACAGTAAAAACACATTAGAAGAATTTTAAAATACTATTATATTATTTTTGATATATTGTCTTGTTGATTTTCTCGAATGTTACCGTCCATTCTTTGTTGGCAGGTTTTCTTATTGAGGAACGAAACTGCTGGCATGAATCGTTCGTTGGTCGGCATCGCGGCGCAGTTACGAAGTTGAGAAACCTTGCTGGCAGAACGGGGTTGATACCAGCCGAGGAAGTTCTTATCGGTGACCCGAGGGCACACCGTAAAACGAGCCCTTATCCTCTACGTAAACGACTATCTGTATCCGTAGAATAAATAGGTTTCTTTCCTCCTCGAAACTCCCATTAAGAAAGCTAATATTTTTCCGCGCGAGCCTCTCTGTCGCCCCGGTTTTATATCGTCCGCGAGAGTCTCGACGCCTCTCTTCTCTGCTAATAAAGTAAACCCCTTTTGTAACGGAGATCCTTGATTACAACGGGATTTGCATTTTTCGGCGCTAAATCGTTCGCTCGTGGAGGCCGATTCGTTACTCGACGGTAATGGAAACAGCACCGGCGCAACGTGACGGGAACGCTTTTAAACAGATAATGACATCGAGCGACCTTGAGTGACCTTCACAGTAAGTCATCGTAATCGTCTCGAAACACACACTACCAGAATGTAAAGAAAAAGCCATTTAAAAGAACAGTATAAAAATGAGTATATTATAGGAAAAGTGAGTAGATGAAATTGAAAATTGTTGAAAAATTTTAAAAACCGAAGATGTCAATATATAATTTCTCCTCTTAAAATCTCCTATTAAAATCATTAAGGGAAGAAATGACATTCAATTTCGTTTCTATCTTTTGCAATCGATGCAGACAATTTTTATTTTGCATAGAGATCCGCAGTCTAGTAATGAGTAATAGAAACAGCATCGGCGCAACGTGACAGGGACGCTTTTTAAAAAACAATAACATCGAGCGACCTTGAGTGACTTTCACAGTAAGTCATCGTAATAGTCTCGAAACACACACTACCAGGATGTAAATAAAAAGCCGTACCATTTAGAAAAACAATATAAAAGTGAGTATGATGTATAGAAAATGTTGGTGATGATCAGCGTTTAAAATTGCACGCGCATTAACGTGTTGCGGAGATAGCGGGTGTTGCGAGACAGACACTGTGGTTGATGCGACACGCACGGCCACTCCGGAGCTCACCGTAGCTGTCGGCGAGCTGGCAGCCGGCACTTCCCGCGATATATCGAACGAAACGGGTCGACTCCAGGCCTCTATCTGACCTGGAGGCTTGCACGGGGGACTCGGTGCAAGCGTATCTATCTATATGCAGCCGGTTCGCAGAAAGGAGTTACGAGTGGCGGCTACCAGTTTCCTAGCAGCCTAGCAGCAGCGCAGCAGCGGTGAGGCGCGCGGTGGAAGTTTATGCGAGATGCGGCGCATTGTTTCAGCCAGTGGGTTGTAGAAGTTGGAACCGGGAAGATTAATCGGGCTTGTCTGCTGGCCTCGATAAGCAAGCAAGAAGCTTTTCGGCGCCCGGAATCTCGCTCGGTGATTCGTAAAACTTAGTCAACGACAGATGCCGTGAAAGAGCCGCTGATAGTCCGGCTCTCCGTTGTCGTTCGGGCGAGCGTTATCTACCTCCGCCCCATTGTCCGTTCCGTAAATCTCGCTACGCTGCGTTTTGATACTCTGTTTCACTCGCAGTTGCTCCGAAACTGTTCGCACCCTATACCAGAACTAGAAAATGAAAACTCGTCACCCCCAGTGAAAAGGTTAATAGTAGCTCGACAGATTAGCGAACCGATTGAGAATTGTTTAAACAAAAATATCCAGAGTCTCGCAGTCGGGCGACGGTGTGCAGCTTCAGTTTGAGAAACGTTATTATGCCGTGAAGTAACGTTAACCAAGCTCGGCGCAGCGATTAGAGTCGAATAAACGTCTTAATGGTTAGCCATAAGAATGATTCAGCTCGAACTTCTCGACTCCGGCGTCGCCTCACCGTAATCTCTTGCGTTATTAACATCTTGAACACCTGCTGTTCTAGTCAACGTGAAATACGTTTACACAGAGCCTTGTCCTAGCGTTTTTCCTTTTGCGGGAACAGCAGCCAGAGAAGGAGAGAGAGTCTGAGTCTGCGGACCGTAACTAACTCGGCTAGAAGCCCGTGGAGGTTGTCAAACACGCGAGGAATAAACGTATTTCAAGCTGTTTTACGCAGCTTCGAACCTGGCTCTAGCAGAAGGATAATCATCGACGCGATTTTCGATTGCGGAGTCCACCAGTCACTGAACAAAACGCGCGTCGACGACCCGGGAGAAGTGGCGAAAAATATATCTGCTAATTATTTCATGAACGTATCAAATCCGCGGTCTACACCAGTTAGATCAAGAAGTTGAAGAATTCGGCCGGAGATCATTTACGGTATCGATGACACAGTGGATCGTTCGAGGTGACAGCTAATGGTCCCGAAGCCACTCCAACAATTCCAATCCGATAATACCGAGACGTCTAAATTGGCAGCGTCGATTCAGAAGGAAATTCCGCGAACACCGAGTTATCCCCTTTTCTCGCTGCAACAAAACCTGTCACCCTTTCAACGTGTCCCATCGGGGCTACGGTTCCTACAGGACAACGGTCCCGAACGAAATACGTTTCTTTTCCCCCGTCAATGGGACTCTGAAATAAATTCCATTGCCGGAGGGGTTGCGGGAGTTGCATGGTATTTTCGTTTGCACAAGGAAACCGCAATAATGCGAAAAGGATAGAAGAGGCGGGCGCCGAGGAAAATACGGGTTTCACAGAGGGTGGCGACGCTTTTTGTTCGCGCCGCCGCCGCCGCCGCGTCTGTGGCGGGTCACGAAGTGAGCAGGGTTGGGAAACAGGTTCGGAGCGGTGCGGAACGGTGCAGAGGGCTGCAAAGGCAGCCGGGAAAAGACGGGGTTGCTCGGATATAAAGTCGCCGCGTTGAGCCGGTGAGAAAGTTGTAAGTAAACCTGCCGGGTAGTTTCCTGTTCGCGAGTTTAACGACGCGTTCTGATTTCCATTCTGTTTTTCCGCACGTCCGAGCTATCGTGTTCCGCGCGAAACATTTTAGAATGGCGATATCACGCGATGAACATCGCGAAGGACGACTGAGAGTAGCGACATCTCCACGTTCTGCAACCATAACTTGTGGGTTTGACTGGTAATTGCTTCTGATAGAACATGGTCCTCGTAATCGTTTCATAAAACCGTGGAAAAAAATCTTTTAAGGTCTCGTTGCAAAGAGAAGATTTCATTCTTCAAATCCGTCGAAGAATCATTCCCGAAAAAAATTTTTCAATGTTTCTAGAAAGGTTTCAATTTGTAGCATTTCAGTCGAGAAATGGGTATTCAGTTTCTCATGTGCTACATCTTGTAAAAATATTGTAGGAAAATGAACAAAGGCGAGGGGAAAAGTAGAATGTTCAGGCTTTAAAATGAGTCCAAGTTCATCGCTGTACGATTGTTTTTTAGAAAACTGCAGCAGGTTAAATATCGTCAATTTTTCAAGAATCAGAAATTTTATGTACCAACACTTTTTTTGAAGATGTTAAACACGCGCGACAAAGAACCACTAGAAACGAGGTCTTGGAGCAAACCGGGAGCACGATTCCGCTTAATTGGCCGCGTTCCATATAAATGTATTTCATTTCACGGCTCGACAATCCCCCGAGAGACTGATGTTTTTCGCCCCGGAGATTTATCGGGGATCGAGGAGAAAGAGAGAGCCTTTTCTCTATCGGGAGGGACGTTATCCTTTGAGGAGGCAGAAGAAGAAAGCTGGCCCGCACAATGGATTTCTTTGTCCGACCTAATAACACGGGATATCGGGGCTGCCCTCCCGTATCTGTCGATCGGGTCAGGAATAACCACGTCGCGATACAATAATACGCTCGATCGTTTTCGATAATGCCGGTCGAAGAAGAAACTGGCCGGCGAACGTTCCGATGATTTAGCACGTATCGTGGATCCCGGAGCCATTAGAAAATTTCATTCGGCGTTTTCAACATTTTCTTTTAATTTTTGGGCGAAAAAGATGTTTTTCAGAAGGCCCAGAAACCATGAAAATTCCAATGCGAAAGAACGAGAACGATTAAACTGGGTTTGATCGTGGACAAGTAGAAAGACAATTGAATGCTTGAATTGCAACCGCGTGTAATAAAATCGAGTGCAATTACGAGCGAGAATGCGTTACGGAAACGCGTTATTCCCGGCCTCTGGAAATATTCAATTACGCAACTAGTCACCCTTGAAAATTGATTGGTGGACAATTACCGGGTGGAATGAATATAGCAATCATTGCTATCATAATTAAATCCGAATGAATAATCAATCGTGTCGATCCAGTAATTACATGTATTTCAGCACGTAGTAGAACAATCAGCGTTTACCGAAACGAATTCCGGGAACGTGTTCCGCACTGTCCCAACTATTTCATTTCGTTAATATTTAATTCGCTTACGATAAAGAAATATTTGATAAAATAATTAAGTTGATCAAATAAATTATCGTTACCGTTCCCTGTGTAGCTGTTGCCCGTTAGGACGTTGATTTATCTTCGGGAGCGCGCGAACAATGGAACGAGATATATTTTCCCGAAATATACAATGCCTTTATTTCTACGGTTTTTATTGATCGTCGATAATTTTTCATGTCGGCCGGTCGCTTGTTAACCGAGGCTTAACTGTTGTTGAATTGATACAAATTGTAACAGCCCCGAAAGCCTGTCCGGCCGCTGATAAACGATCAGTCGAAGGTGCCTGTACAGAACAACACACTCGGTACACTTAAAAATAACACATCAAACTTGATCCCTGGCTTTATTAAAAATACGTCTCCGCCTGCCATAAGCGAGACACACCCGTATCGCAGGGAGCAAAAAATCGTGATGTAAAAGAAGTAACTTTTACCATTTTTTCCAAAATTTTCGTAGCGTATCGTCTGGTCCATCCATCTAGCTCGGCAGAGAAGGGTCCATTTACAAAAAAGTTAAGGCGCGTGCCATCAATTATAAAACTGATTGTACGTATAGAAGAACCAAAGTAAATATCCGAGTTAATAATCTACAGGGGGACCGAGCCTCGCGCCAATATTCGGGGAAGAAAAATCGGATCAATTATCGATAAGATGATTATCGCCGACCGCGCGTTTATCGAATCTTTATTACATGCTCCAGCGAGCCGGCAAAGAAGTTTCACGGGAGCTTAATTGAAACGCAGTCGCAGTGAACCCTGCGAAAACATTTTTCCGAATCGAGAACTTCCTCCAAGTATTTTCCGAGACCTTCTGGTCGCGTTCCTTTCCGCTTTGTTACTTCCGTCGCGCCTTTAAAAATCTGAAATGTCCGATAAGCGTCCGAATAATCTTTTTCGTATTTCAATTTTTCCTGAATGATTTCCGAGTTACGGGAAATGGAAACGGGAGAATTGTAGTTTATAGTTCGTGTGCGTGAAGTTACGGTTTATAGTATGATGTCGGGGAATAGGAAACACAGCGGTTCTTCGAATAAATATCTGGCTGCATCGTTGTCGATCGCAGCCACTAATTCATTCCCCGTTGTCTGTCGCAGATCGTCGATACTAACCGCGTGTATGCGAGGATCTTTCGCTCTGCCATGCAGGAAGAGGTAATAGAAATATCCTCCCGGTGGTGTAGACAGTGGCGTCGCCGGATCAACCCTTTGCGCGTCACAATCGATCGAGCAATTTCTATTTTCTTTCGGATTAATAGTTTAAGCACGACTGCAGGTCTTGAAACATGGCGATGCCCCACTTCGCATAAGCAGGAACCGGAGCACTTGCAATCCGAAAGGTTATGCCTATTATTAATACATCTTCCTGGGACATTGAACAATTGGTCATACTTCGTCCCTTTATGTTTGTCGAGGGTCGTTTCGAGACCTCCTTAAATAGATTTACTTTCTAAAAGCAGCCGGAGGACATATCGACGAAGTTATTAATAATGTGACCGAATTCTATGGATTGGTAATTATGCGAGATTCAAAAGTTCGAAGTTGGCGTACATCATAAAAGACGACGGACCAAGCAGCGAAGAAGCGCGCCGATGCTAACAAGGTAGAAGACGAAGAGAATTGCGCAGTCCTGCTAAAGTAATTTAGCCTTCCGGTGGCATTGCAAGAACAAGAAGCAAAATCATTTGCCGCCTACGCCACTGTCTCGGAATGCTAGCCGGGGATACACGCGGCAATAGGTAGAAGACTATAGAATACTAACAGAAGACTACCAGGGCGAGCAAGCACGCGAGCACCCCATCGGTTCTTCGGATGAGACGTGGGAGTGCCCATTGGCACAGAGTTACGACTCTAACCGACGTCATTCGTTACGTTTTCCCGCTCGATCCTCTTTCCTCCAACTATAGTCCTCTGACTTTTTGACCTTTCCGACCATGCGCTGGGACACGCCTCGCCTTTGTCTAACGGAGGAGTCCCGGGCTTCCAGAAGTCCGCGATGATGCCACGGTAACTTCGCCCCGGAGAAACGTAAGGATTCTCAGCCTCCGCGACCCTCTGAATTACTCCGTGGCAGATTTGGAATTTTATTTACGAGCCGGCAAACTTTGTCGGAAGCTCCCGATGGGACGGGCAGACCGTCGCGGCGTGCACGCCGGCCTCTCTGTATAGCAGAAACGGCCAGGCGAAGTTCTCCAGTGTTTACACTTCCGGCTTCGTTGCGCAACTTTTTGAAGATTCATGTGGACGAACGGGAGTATACGCGTCAAGCGGTCGCGATACGCATCGGGTCCTTGAAATTGCTGAGGACCAGGCACCCGACGGTATTGTAGAAGCTACTTTACTATTGAAATAGTATTTGGATCCTAGAACCAGCTCGGCGATCGTTAACATCGCACAGAGCAGACGGTATAATTAGGACCGAGCGTACATCATAATTAATGGAATGATATCAGGTTGAAACACACTCGTAATTGATCGATATCTCTCGACCGGCGAAAACGCGGGCTGGTGGGTAGAAGCAGTCGGCGATCCCGAGTCATTAATCTAATCCCGGTATCAAGATGACCCGGTAGCCGGACCCGTTCGATCAGTTCTAGTTGAATTAACATCTATCCGCTTCTTTCGGACGCCTCGTCTAGTTTGCTAGGAGCAAATAAGCGAATGAAAGTGCAAATTTCGGACACCGATGCCTGGATCCGTAATCGATCGATCGGACGGAGCTGGATCGGTGGTCCGGTTCCACCTACGACCGGAGAGAGACAGTTCTTGAAACTACCCACGCGGATCAACTGCTGTCAACGTCCGGCTACCGATGTCCAGTTCTTCGCGCAAGAATCGTAATTAGCCATAGCGAAATGTCCGAAGGTTTACGCGGCCATGGTCGCGTATACAGCGAGTATGTCGCGCCTGATGTTGCAATTCCGGTCGTGTCTATAAATCAACTGACATGCACCTCGCGGTTTCAATGAGCGCCGATCTGAAACGCAGTTCTCATAACATTGATTTCCGTTGTTGCGTTAGTCTGATCTATTTCGATATTTTATTCACATGCTGGAACAGATTCGTTTCCATAATGCGGGTCTCTATAGTTTCATATAGTGTCTGATGTTGTTGTCGCGGCAGGGGACAGGCTGTCCAGCCGCGCCGGTAATAAAATGGCGGACGAGAACGGACGCAGGGAACCGTTCGGCTCTAACAATCTTCCCACACGCTGGCCCGGGGTCTCTTTCACAGTCGCAAGTTCAATCACATTACAGCGCGTCGTTCCCAAAGGAACTGCGCCGGCCGGGCAGCATCGTGGCATTTAATTTTCCTGGTCGGCAGCGTAAGACCGGATGAAAGAAACTTACATGGACTCGCAAGGAGGAAGGACGAGAGAAAATTCCAGTCGGATCGGCACACCCGGTGTCTCTCAAAGGGACCTAACCGCCCACGCACGTCGCCGCGAGATCACGTCTTCTGTTCCACCCTGCGTTATGCTGCGCTCACACAAGCCTCCCGATGCTCGAGCATCTTTATCTTGTCGGGTAACATCGTTATCGCAGTATTCCGGCATAATTGCGTGGAGCACGGGTTAGCCATCCTCAAAACCCCTCTCGCCAGAGGCCCGTTTGAACCTATTTGCTCCCTTCCTTTGTCCATCAATTGTTCTACTTTCCACCCTCCCTTTCTTCAATCAAAGTCCGAGCAAGCTGACACACAGGCCGTCATACGAGCAATCAGCGGCGTTTAGTAAATGGCTGATGCCAGATGATGCTATGTGTACCTGATGCGGTGTCCTCCACCGAAAGAGGCTCTGCGGATCCGAGAAGTGAACTGTCAGTCCATCGTTGCGGCCGGATTACGCAGTTGACATTATACCGACCAAAAGCTAACCTCCCCTCCCCTCACCCTTCTCTGTTGCTTTGTCACTTGCCATCAGATTCCATCGCTCGTCTCTGTTTGTTCCATCGCGGGGAGAAATTCCATTCGGAACCCGACAGATTCGCGAGATTAGCTCCATTGACCAACAATGCCACATTGTTCGGCCAGAGTTCCCGCAATGGTTTAGAACGCCAACTTCCGCCACCGATGCCGCATCCGACTTATCCGATGATCAACTTCGAACAATCGGCATTGTCGGCGAGGACTCGCGCGAGCGCGCCGCTTTTCGCCTGATCGATACCTGAACGGTAATTATTATACCCGCGAAATGAAATCGACGACGGATTGCCGGTGTTTAAACCGTAACTTTAATTAGTGTTGGATGAAGATCTAGAAGTGGAAGTCACTTTTGCGGGACACCGTTTATGGTGCCAGTTTCTCGAGGGCGGCGTGTCAAAGGATGACCAGGATAATACTGTTTTTTTCTCCGCTGGATCTAGGGCTCCGTGACAAGCAGCGGATAATTCAGCGATTCGTCTCTGATTGGCGATTGTGTCCCTGAATCGAATTAACCTTCGCTCCTGTCGTTAAACGAGATCCTTGGACTCTGACGACAAAGGGAGTCGACCGGGATGAAGAATGAAGGGCCTTTCACGAACATTCTCCACCTGGTCGAAGGTCAGCCAAGGAACCCTGAACCCAGAGATCCCGAGCCGATTTGAATATTTGTGTCAATGAATTGTTACGTGTACAATATGGAACTTGAAAAATTCGCCAAGTGGCCGTGGATTTTCGATACACGAAATATCGGACATGTTGGAAGAATTCAGGTCACGAGATTATCGCTACATAGGTCGCTCTTGTTATATCGGATGCCTTTGGCGACGTGGAGGAAACCGGTGTTCGGGTTTGTTTTTCATGTCCGACCCGATTGGAAAGTTCTCCGGTGGTCGCTTCCTTGCGAAAAGTTTGGTCTTATCGTGTCCGTGTCACCGCGCATTATCAAGTTAAAGAAGCGTGCGCGGACGACGTACGTACAGTATGTTTCGCCCTCTTGTTGATAAATCCCGAGAACCTGTCCGAAGTTGTACCGATTTGTACCGGACAATGAGAGAGCACGGCGCGGCGAGAACCTGCTTCCTCGAAGAAAATTCGTCAAAGAACCAAATGGTCGACGAAGTAATTGCCTCCGAAATTTTCCGGAAAATTCATGAATATGTTCGGAAAGAGGAGCGACCGGAAGCTAAATTAAAGGTTAGGAAAAACCGTCGAGAGGCTAATGAATTCCTCAGGGACGTTTCTAAAACGACGCGAGCTACAAAGAGGAAATGAGCAGCGAGGAGGTCGAAGTACGGATTTCGCTTTTATGTCCCCATCAAATCAGCTGAGAAATCTCCATGACAATGGCGGGCAGCTCGGCGGACTTTCGCAATCAGTCTTCATCGCTTGATGATTCGTGTTATCGAGTTTAATCCCTTTGTGCAAACGAATTGTCACGCCGGGCTCGCGATCTTGTTTCACTGACTGATGAACAGGCGGAATTGTTTGTTGGTGTCGATCGCCACCTACGCTAAAGGAAGCGTAGTATGTGTTTTCGTGTGTGTGGGGGAGAGAGAGGGAAGACCCATTACCACAAAAGCAGAGAGACACGCCTTCTCGCCCGAAGAATTTCGCCTGACGAACCCGGAGGCGGAGGATGGCGGGGACAACTCGGTAAACCGAAGTTCTCTCCGGCGAATACTGAGTCAACAGTCGTCCAATATATATTCGACCCGGTGAACTTGCACGGGCTGACGTTAGGACTGGGTAAATAAACTCCAGTAAATAAAGCAGCTTCTAGTTGCCGGCCTCGCGAGCTAGAGAAGTGCTCCTTCTTGGTACACGAGTGGCCGCCACCGCACAGTCTGTAGCACCCTCTTCTCGGCCTCCCCGACCGCTAGATTTTATGGGGATTCCGTTAATGGCATGGGTGGAGGAAACCGCTCCTCCCCCTTCACTCTCTCTCTCTTTCTCTCTTTCTCTTCTCTCCTTTCCTCTATCCTCTTCGACATTACCTACTTTTCCGCGGAGTTTAACCGCGCCTCCTGTTTCGGTTCGCTGAAATGTTCGAAATTCTCGAGACCACCGCTCGCTATACTGTTTCGCTTTTTGCCGCAGAAAATTGTATAAACTGATTACGGGGGCCGGGTTGTGGTTCCCGGTCGCAGACTCCTCCGAAGAAATCGACCCGGCACCGATCTCTGCGTTTTATCGCCGACCGTTTCCTACCGATTTCCGACCGATCCTCGAAAACTCGCTGATTGAAATTCTGAAGTGTTCTGTCACGTGGGAACACCTGGACGTTGTTTACCGTAGTTCCTCGGGAAATTCAAGCATGAATATTCGCCATCCTCCGCATCCTGTTTATTGAAAATGTTTCTATGAAATGCTCGAAATCCCGGAGCGGGCAGCGCGGAGAAGAATGAAATGCCACCATAAAAGAATATCAACGCGCGAAAATGAAGAGAGGGTTCTGTTCGAGGCATCTTTCTAGTCCCTTTGTAGCAGGTTTTATGAGGATTCCCCTAATGTCGTTAAGAAAGCAGTAGCCTCTCTACAGCCTCTGGAAAAACCTCTTTACCAGCGGATATGCCGGCATAACGTCTAGCCGGCGTACTTGAATGGGAGAAGTATCTTCCGACATGTCTTCAGTTCGGATTTACGACGGATAAGGAAACACAGCTATAGTCGAAGAAAATGTTTCTAACAAGATCTTTATGATTGTTCGTTGCTGTTCCTGCTGAATTACTCGTGCCTCTCGATAGAACCATTTTCCAGATTAGTCTTCCGGCGTTCTTCGAGTCCTTCCCGATCACAGATTTATTTCAGACGATATTGTATTTTCGATTGTATCCTCATTCGTTTAAAGTCTGTTCCTGGTGGATACGGACTCGTTGACGTTGATGATAACGAAGTAGCCCGAAAAATGTCCGCAGCGAAGGAGGACGCAATTGGAAGCGGGCAGCGTGACTCTGACAGAGCGCGAAATAATATTTCAAACCTGGTTGCGACCGCGACAGCGCGAAATAGAATCGACCGAACGAAAGCCTCAGGTCCCGGCAACCTGGTTGATAGAAAAATAAAAAACGAAGAAGAGCTGCGAGCCCGGTGAATAAAGCGCGAGAGAACAGTGTGTCCCTTCGATGTGACGGTGCAACAAGCCCCATTCGTTAGAACTTTCCCATTCCGCTCGGCGATTCTCTTGTGTGGCCGCCGTGATCGACCGCAGAAACGACAAGCCAGAATGAAAATTCATAAATCGGTCAACTGCAAGAACTCGTTCTTCTTCAAATCCTTGTTAAAAAGTTAGAGTGGACTTCTCAGCGGGATTGATAAGTAGCCGTGCGAAAACACTGGCACAACCACGAGAAGAATAACGAAACTTCGTAACAATTGCTCGAATTTCGTCGTGGCCGTCAAATGTTTCCATTCGTTTAGTTTTTTATACGGCACCCTGTATGTTTTCTTGGATATTCTTGCAGAGCGAGAAAAGACGAGTCCAATGAGTACCATGACGATATTATTGTGATCGTTCGATCTCGAGATATTCGTATATGAAAATATAAAAAATTATATTTTTTCGACACGAATATCTCGAGATTGAATTATCGTAATGGTATCGTCACGGTACTCGTTGGATTCGTCTTTCCGTGCTCTACAAGAATATCTAAGGAAAACATATGATTTCAATGAAATGTTATTTAGCCGTTTAGAATTATCGGTCGACCTACGAAGAAGGAAGAATATCTAAATTGCTACGGCGGTAGCGCCATTTTTCGCAGCTGAAATTTAGGGTTTCGGCTAACACACTTTGTTCGGAACACAGCGGAACTATTTCAACTTCTTCGGAGCGATCACAAAGTTGAAACAACGCCTAATGCATCAACAATTAACCGACGCCATTAAAAGTTCCAAACACAGCTGGAAATAATTTCGAACCGAAGCGAACGAACGCGCGCGCCTAATTGCCGATTCTTAGTCCCGTGCTAATTAAAAGCGCCGGCCTACCCCCGGTTTTATACGCGCAAGCTCTTTGTAGAAACAGAAGCACCGTGAATCATGGAGAGCCGTCGTTTTCGGTAGTCTTTTTCACATCGTTTTACCAGCTTGTCTTTCTCTTCTTTTTTTAGCACCAGGAAAAAACACCGGGCTGCGGTGAAAAACCGGGGGAAATTTCGCGTTTTGGGTCGAGGGAAATTTCAGTGACCCGAATTTCCCGTTGATGCTCATTACTGGCAAATTAAGGACCGTTTCTGGCCACTATTCCGGCCAAAAACGGAAAAATCGGTAAACGCCAGCCAAATGTGGAGTAGCATTTCGTTCTTTTCAACATCTTGCCTATTCGTAACAAATAAACGGAATATCCTCCTTACAAAATAGATCCAGAAAAAGGAGGCAGTACATCCTTAAAATTTTAAACGCGGCGCAATTACCCAATTTTCCCATTACGAAATGCTCTCTTAAAATACCGCTAACCTTTCCCCAGAATTTCAGAAGAGTTAATCAACGGCATAACATGCTCGGAAAGTCGCCGGCTGAAAATCAGTTTCGTTCGTCGTATTTGGGGAAAAAGTTAATAATAGAAGTTCTTGTATATTACGACGGTTTCTAACTGCATGGAAAATTTGTTGGAAAATTGTGAATAATGGGTTGTAACGGAGATGAAGTACGTGCACTCGGAAAGATTTTGCGGAATATATGGTATTTTCATCTACAGTTCGTTTCGAGGACTTCGAAAACAGCGAGGAAAGAAATGGAAAATAGTGAAAAATTCATTAGAATCCAAAAATGAGAACGATCGCGTGACACGGTTACAGGGCTCGTAGGTTTATATTACAGCGGGCGTGGAGTAGGCTAGGCCTCCGTTTCGATTAGGCGAAATTCGTGCTCAGGACGTTACAAAACACATAGTCGCAGTGCAGAAATAACACAGTTGCGTGAAATAACATAGTCGTCTATAACAAACGATCTTTGGCGTACATGGCCTACTCCGATAATTGAATATTGATCGGAGTTACCGACGTTGGTATTCCTCAGGATCGTGTATCGTGTTCACACTGATGGAATTACTTAAGCTAGCTATGCTTTGATCGAGGATACGATTCGATTCACCCAATGATATTTCCCTCAAGATCATACCTCGTTGTTCCCGACAGTTCCTTAAATAAATCATATCTGCTGATATTTTTACGCCGGCAACTTTGCGATCACGATGAACAAACAAAATGGTTCCCAAATATTTGACAGAGATTTTCCTTTTCAGTGCGCATGCTATTATTTTCGGCACGGGAACAAAGCGTCGGGGGCAAAACAAGCTCCCTCGTCGGAAATTTGCGAGATCGGCGAACAGGAAGGGGTGCAGGCGAAAACAATGATTTACCGTTTTATTTTTACACGAACGAGAACAGGCTTGGTCGCGCAAAAGTCACGGAAGACTTTCGCGAATCGACAGTTCCAGTTCGAACACTGTATCGAGCACGCGAGACTTGCTTTCTTGCGGCTTCCGTGCTGGTTTTCTAAATTCGCCGGAACACCTGCGCGATCCACTAAGTAAATTTCGCTTGATCATCGAGATCACGCTTTTTCCCTCTTTGTGAGAACGTTTGGAATGATCTCTGGCAATTGATTTCGTTCACAGGAAAAGTTATTCTTCCGGGTGGCATCGCGACGGATTATGTTCGGCGCATTGTCCCGAATGGACGACGGGAAACGTGTATTCGCAACGATGCGGAGCGATTCAGCCGGCAGCGAGCCGGTGAAATGAAATTTCTTCCGAAGCTTTAATTTCAGAGTCACGGATAGCTCGCACGCTGTGAACACGAAATGAACGGGATCCCGCTGCAATAAATGTTACCGAACGTTTTGCTTCTGTTTATTCCACCTTTGAGCGTCGTCGAACTGCGCCGATCCTTTCAATCGGGAAACACCGGCGGAGCGTGGCCCGCCGGGAAATAGAAATGTATTAACGGAATCCGGAAACTGAATAAAATCTCGCAGCTGCTGTTACTTACTTCGCCCATGTCGATTTTATATCTCGACAAATATCAGGCGATTCTGCCAAACGGCTAAATAATTGGATAAAAAATTTGTGAAAATACGTCATACATTTACGAATCAATTAGAGATCCAGTATTGTAGGAATTCCTGGAACGGAGAAACGTGAATCAACAGCGTGTCCGAGTCACCGGTCGCGACGCTTCGATCGATTCTCTTTCGTTTCTTTTCTTTTGATTTTTTTTATCTTTTACCGGGCGTGGCGTACAACCACGTTTCCGTTCTTCGGCGGGATCGAATGGCTGCGAGATCTACGCGACGAGGAGATCTACGGAAAGGAGCCGATGTTACACGTTCCTTCGGATCCAATTCGATTCCGGCCAATTTATGTGGCCCCGTACGTTTCCAGGCGCAGTAATTACTTCGATCGTGAACCGAGGAATCCGTGGAACCGGAAGACACGAGAGGCCGGAAAATCGTTGGGTCCATCCTCTCTTTTTCCTTCTTCCCTCCTTCTTCATCCTGTCTTCTTCTCACCGCTTCCCTTTTTCTCCCCCTCGATCTTTTGTCCCGTCACGATCCCTCGCGGCGCCGCCGACGCTTTTTAATTGGATTAAGAGGATAAAGCGTCTGTCAGGGGAAACAATTTCGACACAGCCTCGGAATTTCCGCGTGGATTGATTCATTCGCGGGAACCCGACGGACGGGTTCGACCCGAATTGAGACGGTTCACGGTGAAATGTATTCCTTTCACGGAGGAAATTCGTCTAGCCCGTGTCTTGCTCGTGATACTGCGGCCCGGTAGCTAAGTGCTCGTCGATTGGATTTGCGTCTTTGTTCCCGGTCGACGGAATTTTGCAATTTTTCGGAGCGGTTGGAAATGGGTCATTCTAACTTGCTAGCGTGAATCAGGAGAAATTAAACATTGTAATGAGAATAAAACGATAATCGATTATTCGAAGAGCATTTCCATCAATCGGCACACTTCGAGCCTCGAACAACATCTGGAAGTGTCCGGAGCGGGGGGAACATTTATGGGACAAGCATCCCCATCACAATGTCTCGTGGGTTCGGGTCCATAACTTTTTCAAGGAAACAAAGCAGGCTCCACCTGACGCGTAAACTCCGGTCGACGAGAAAAAAGAAGCGGCCGTCGAATGAGTCATTCGAGAAGGGGGCCATCTTCGAAAAGTGCAGCAATTCATCCCCCGGGCTCCCGGTGTCACGGGTCCCCGGACGTCCGAAGGTACAAAGCGCCAACCGGACAAAAAAGCTCGAACGTCTTCCGAGATTCGACTCAATTAAGCAGGGAACGTTCGGGGCTCTCTTGACAAAGTACGACATCATTGTTCCTTTATGGGCGGCCCTAAATAAGCTGGTCTGCCAGCATATTGAGCAGCGAGCTGCCGGACGGATGAAGAGGACCGCCTTGTAAAAACGAGCTCTCGCGATTCCGCCCCGAAACGAAAAACGAACGAGAAGGGGAGCAGCCACGATCGACAGTACGAACGAACGACAGCGACTGTCGCGATCGGCAGAAGAACCGCACGAAGAAACCACTGAAGAAAGAACACGAGGGGGGAACATCTTGTCAGTCACTCAGCGGGAGCGTCAGGCTGCTGCTCGACGATGTGGGTACCTGCCAGTTTGCGAACTGCTCCCACTCCCCAGCCTTTTTTCCCCTTTGTTTTAGCGAACCCGGAAATTCGGATGCTCAATTGGTACCGCTGATTCATTGCAACAGGATTTGATCAATCTAGCTGATCAAAATTGTTTTTTATATAATATAATGTAATGTAACGTAACGTACTTCAGGTCCGCGCTATTTCTTAGAACGTGTAGTTGATACTAGCGTACTATCGTACTTGAAACGAAGCCTATCCTCAGGTAGCAGGTTTGTGAACGTCGATTAACGTCCGGCGATTAATTCAGGACTTTATGTAAGCCGGTGAAAATGTGAATCGTGCCGGCGGTCGCGAGGGATTACGATCAGTGAAATGCTCCAACGAAAACGCGTCGGCCCTCTTGGGAGGCCGAGAGTAGGAACAGAAGGGGGTAGGGCATTCAGTTTAATTTTAAAGGTTCCCAGCTTCCAGCCGGAGGGGACAAAGAATGGGAAAGACGGGGACAGTTGCATCTTTCAACGATTGCCAGAGTCGAATCATTCGCCTCGTTTCACCGGGGACAATCGCGTTTCAATCCTTTCAAGCTGCTCTACCCTCCACCCCCACCCCCACCGTCCTGCGTTAAATCTCCTTTACCTCGACGAATAATTTCGCTCCAGCGGCTTAATTACGACTCGAAGGAAATCCAACCTCGCAGAACCGCCGCGTGCGTTTCAATCTTTGCGATTTTTGTCCGATACCCTGAACGAATCGATCATTTGGATCGAAATTTCTGCAGGGATCAACGAAATGATCGTAATTAAACATTCGTACGCGGTTCCGGTGAAATTCGAGAGTGCTAGCGGATAATCCTGTTGAAAATGGAGAAAAGAAATTGGGGAACGATGGTGGAGGTCGGGGGTTAAACATTTCCGTGACAGGATGAAAATATTTCTTCTATATGTTTAACCCCCTGACGTTTCAGCGACGAAATATCGCCGCACTTACCGTAAAAGGGATCAACGCGTATTTCCAAGCGCGCGGCCCGGAAAACTGCCGCGCGCTGGCTATGATTTATGTAAATACCGACACGCGGATATAGGAATATAACGTTCGCAAGTCGGCCGCCCGGAACGGGAACGAATAGATCACGATTACTCGACGACAGTGTCCGAGAGGAACTTAGAGCGTGCACGAGCAATACGTATCACTTTGACTTTGAAGTGAATGGAATAAATATCTCTCTCTCTCTTCGCGCGACGGTACATGCAGGCGGCGATCCTCGAGCCCTTTCAGCCCTGTTGCAATTTATTAAAATACAGCTCGCCAGCCTACTGGCGCTGACGCGTCCGAAACTCGCCATGTAAATTTCCCGAGGACGAGCCTGTAACTATTCCGACCAAATTCGGAAAACGTCGAAATGATTTTCCAAACAAATAAAATCTTATTTTCGGTGGTAACAGCCTTTATAAATCTGAAATAAATAAAAATCGTATTGAATTCTGTGGTATTTTATATTCTAGCATTTTTCGAAAATTTTTAGGAGCCATAAATGCATAAAGATCCGCAGTCTGGTACATATCATTAAGAGTATCTCAATTCTGCCGGTCCAAATTTGCTTTAATTCACGAATTAATTATCAGATGAATCAACAAGGATTACTGCATTTCGATTTCATCGGATCGGCGTCTCTTCAAAGCGCAACTGTAATTATCTTCTAACCGATCCCGATGTGGTTTTTAATTCATGAATGCAATTTCCGAACGACACATGAATAGTAATTAACTGTTTCCTTTTATTTTACGATTAAAATGATTAAAACTTCTTCGACGTTCAGTAGGAAAAAATATTGTGTAGCCACGTCAGAGAATCCATTTTTCGGGAAACACGTTAATAATGGCCGTCACCCTAATCTTACCCCCGTTCCGTGACGCAGACTCGAGGATTGCGAAACAGTTACATCTTCGGGTCTCAAGAACGTCGTCAAAGGATTCCTCTATCTGAGAAATAAAATACGTCGTGGGAGGGATCAGTTTAGTCGTTTTGCTTCCGGCGCGGTCGCCCAGTGGCTGTCCAGGATTTATCGGGCCTCGCGAGGGAACGTCTTAAGGAGATTGCAATAACTTTCGCATTATTACGGGCCTGGCAACCATCCCATTGTTCAACACGAACGCTAAGTTTCACCTGAAATCTGGTCACGATCTTCCGTCATCTCATCGATCGGCGTCGTCAAACCCACCGATTCGATTTTTGGTAGAGTCTATCATTTTCTGAGATAATTTAACAATCAAGTATTCCCGGATTTTACAGATTCTCATAGAAGAGTCACACTCGGCAAACAGAACCGATGATCCTATCAGTCGTTCCGAGATCTCTCGATCGGCAACAGAAAAAGGATCGCGCAGTCGTGACTAAGAAATCCCAACCGAAAAGTTCGTGGCACAGGAGCAGGAAGTTGGTGGACCCTGCCGATTGGTCACGACAGCAATCAGGTCTGGACTTCCTGCAGCGTCAGAGGCTTCATAACCTCGGCTTCGTTTCAGCTTGGAACCCCGTGAACCCACGCTGAAGATTATCCCACGAGAGATTATCTCGTTCGATCGCCCAAGCTCGATCATTAACTTGCGCACTGTACTTTGTTCGGAATGTCTGTCCCACCATTCTCTATGCCTGACTAGATTATCCCAAACATTCGAATAAATCGTTCTACATTCTTCAAATTCCACTTCTTTTGTGTCGCACCACACAGAATATTTCAGAAATTGTATTTCGAGTCAACGTATAGACTGCAATCGCTATGAATACCGAATCACGGCGACTCCGTTAATCGACGGAAGATCGAATCGCAGGTACGGCGAGCCACAAACCCTATTAAACAGACAGTAGAGTTGAAATCACATTACGATTGAGAACTGCGGGCAGAGTTTGCGTCCGATCTAGTGACGGCTGTTCCTACGTACAAAAGTTAAATCGTGACTTGACCCGGAGTTAAATGGTGTGCCGTGCTCTGCTCGTTTCTCGTCTGATGAAACAACGGGCTCTCTCGCTCGGCGTAGTTATTTTCGAGCCTCATAAACTTCAAATTTTCAGTGAATACTGGATACAGCAGAAGTTGATACGGAAATGGAAACAGTGGCGAGTGAAGACTGGCTTAGCGCCGCATTCTCTGTTTAATTAAACGGAAAATTGCGAGGTTGGTCTTTGCGGTGTGCGATACACTGTCGGCTTTGCTGCTAGACATATTTTTTAGCGAGATAGTGTCGCTGAAGGATCAAACAATGAGATTTAACGCCAAGCATCCTTACAATTTCAGAATTCGTAAAGTAAAAAATTTCAATGTTAAAAAATTTTCCATAATTTTCTAGACAGTATCCAGGACAGCCTGAAGGATCAAATAATGATATTCGTCCCCTAGCTGGACTGTAGCGAGTCAACCCTTACAATTTCAGAATTCGTGAAATGAAAGATGTCAACGTTCAAAATTGTCCAGAATTTCCAGGCTAGACAGTGGCGAATTGTCGCCGAGCAATTCCGAAGCACCGCGACCCTATATCGAAGTGGTCTCTCTCTCTCGATACTCTCGTTTCACCGACAAACGAGTCCTCGTGAACACACGGGTTAGAGTACCGTAGCGTGAGATTATCTCGCGATCCCGAGTCTCTATTATGATTCAACTGACAAGCTATTTGTTGTCCCCGGGGGAAGAGCTCTCTCTCTCTGTAGCTCGGTCTTTCTCAGCGAGCTAGACGTTACAAAGCGAAGACACGAACTCAGTGTCCGTCTTCTTTTTTCACGGTCTCCTTGACCACCCGTTCTCTTTCTCTGACTTTTCTTCATCGTCCCCGTCGCATTGGTCGTCTTCGAGACCAAGCATCCACAGCTTCTCTCTCTTTCTCCCGTCTCTCGTTGTCTTTCCCGGGTCGGATAAGGGATAAGGAGTCACGGCTCGGGACAGGCGAACCCGGAGCATTTTTACTTCGTCCACGAGGATCACGAGCACCTTCCTGAAGGTACCAGGACTCCAGAGAGCAGATGCCGGCCCGATATCTTTTAACCGGACCCAGGCACGAACGCGCCGCGCATTTCTGATTTGCGAGCGACGCGTCCTCTCCTCTTCGAGAACCCCCGTTGCTCTTCTCTGTTCTCACTCTCTCTCTCTCTTTTCTTTCTAGCGGTCCCCTCCGACCAGACGCCGCCGGAATTTCAGGACGACGACCATAGGTATTTTAACTGGGCATGGACAACGAACTATCGCGTGGCTCTGATGTTTGAAACAGGCCCCAGCCCGGTCACTCGTTGCCCATTAGGGGTGGCACAGGTATGCCCTGATTTGGCACTGTTTAACCCCGATGTCCACTCGCTCGGACGACGACCTCACTTTTTATCCAGCCACCTAGCAAGACAGCTTTGCAAGACATATAGCTTTCCATTGGAGTGTGTCGTTCGATAGATGAAGCTTGCAGTGGATTGATTTGTGGGGCAACTTTGAATCGTGTTCGAAACAGGAAAATTCACAAGTGTCCCTGTCGGAACCTACTCTGTCGAATCAAGTCTGAGCAAGCGGATGAAGGACGAGGCGAAGTGAGCTTGTCGCGCAGAAGTGACTCATAAATATCAGTTAGTCCTGCGGTGACGTTTTCACGGTCCTTTTGATACAGTGGCCCGCGGTCTCGCTGGGTGTTCAAAAGCCGCCACGGGAGAACCAACTGCGTCATTCCGGTCTGGCCCTCATCCTCGTGTTCTCGTCCTCTTCTTCTTTCCCATCCTTTTTCTCGCTCTCTCTCTCGGACCGGCGCGGCGCGGCGCGGCGGTTGCCTCACGGTTGTTGTCCCGCTGCTCGAGCTCGGTCTGTTTAGTGGCCCGGATGGGATTTGTGGGCATCGCGTGATGTATCGTCGATACCCGTTCGACGCTGGTTCGGGTCGAGTCGCCTGCTGGGTCCACGAAAAGGGACCCGGTTTGTCCGAAACGTCGCGATATACCGGAGGGAGCCGACAGAACCGACGAGGACAGAAGAGGAGGGACTCTCTCCTTCTCTCTGGACGGTGAGGTGACCTCGACGACGATTTAGCCAAGGACGAGGCCGGTTCCCGCACGACCGGACCTCCCAAAGTTCTGTCCACCAACGATCCTTATTCGGGCAACTCGCCCGGCTAAAGGTACATACTTCGTTGCTGCTTCTGATCATGCAAATCCACAATTACCGGCGGAGAAAATAAATAAATATATTCGTTGATATTATACTGATGTGCTATTCTCGAAATTTCTCACGCGAGAAGGTGGAAGCGAAGAATCGTGAGTCGCTGTATTATCACGTCAGACGTTAATTAATTTCCAGTATTGCTGCGGAGGAAGATCAAAGTTCTGCCGACAGCGTCTTCAAGAAACAAGAGGGGAAAGAGGTGTGCGCGTACCTGGGGAAAATGCAGTCGAGGAATTTCATTGTCAGGGCTCCGTTAATTGCTCGTAACTGCGCTGGAGTTTGCTGGTGTTATACTCGCTTTTTTGTGTTGTCTAATCCGTAATTATGAGGAAACAGGTAGCAGACTCTCTTACCTGAAACAGAGTGAGAAAAAGATGTGTAATATACGTATAGAACAGAGCCGACAGCAAAACCTGTAGAATATACCGAAGAATAATAAAATCACGATTACGTTCGAGAAAGGATCTTGGTAGCTGGTGTCGCATAATTTCTTTCGGATGGCCGGGGATCTAGCCCGAAAGGCAGCTTTGACTTTCATGGATCCTGATATAGAGAGGAAGAAGAATCGGGGCGAGCCCCTCCCCACCCCACTCCTTCCTTCTTATTTCCCTTTTTCCTCTCGTTTTATCGGAGGAAACGAGGACTCTCATTCCTATGCGCCGGGATACAGAGGGTGGTTGCACAGTGTGTCTGCAGCCTCTGTGGACCAACCTCAATGTCCTTCGCATAACAGCTTCATTATGCGACATCTACGATCTTTCCGGGTGCACGACCCGGATACATAGTCGGCCCAGAGGCCGAGGAGGCCAGCTTTTCTTAATTTCGGGCCGGAGGACTCGACTCGATTTAGGAACGTTAGTTAAGAGAGGTCCGCGAGCAAGGATTCCTCCAGGGACACTGGAAGGGCTTCGTGTCCTTCCGAGCTGTTTCCGTGTCCCCTAACTTCTCAAACTTTGTACCCTACAGGGAGATCTGCTTCTGTGGTATGGGAGACTGGCCATTGTCCGGTACCGTTGTATTTTCACACTGTCAATGCGGTTTCATTGTGTCAGAATTCCGGAATGATTCTTTTATTGTCGAGCAGCCTTATATTAATATTACAGATTTAAGAACCTAATTCTTCGAGATCGACGCCGAGCTTCTCTTCGGAATGAATATAAATAGATAATCGTCGGTTGCTAGAAAATTGTCAACGAGCAGAGCAGGCAGCCTCGGGAACTTAGAAAGTGTTTGGTTAGCAGATCCGCAAACTCAAGAGGTGGTTTAACTCCGGCATCAGTGGTATTCGATTATCGGGAATCTACTTTCTTCGAAGCAGTGACGTGAAGCGCAGGGATAACTTGACTATGGAACTTTTTCAAGTGTGCTTTAGATAGTTTATATTATCTGACAGGGAAGTTTTTCACTTCGAAATAGTTACACGGCAAACGTGTACCTACCCGGGTACATGCATCTCTTCGAGATTATTGAAACACTTTTGGTAACGTTGTGAGACGATACTGTGACGTTATTGGAGAATTAATGATTTAACAGTACAAGCATACTCCATTATCAAATGAACCGAACGTCGTGGAAAGAACAATACAATATCTATTTTCAGAGATTCGTTTATTAAATAACGATTTGAGAATACTAATTTAATTTGCGTAATAATTCTAGATCAAAGTGGTTCGTTACATTTCCATTCGGAAATCAAACATTTCATATGCGGCAGCGCATCAGGAGAGCAAGAGTGTTCGAAAAAAAGTGTGTTCCAGAGAAACCGGAAGTGCACGACTAATCCGAACCGCAACCGCAGAGTCAGGGTTGGAGCAGGAGGATGGAGGGAATGACCATGGCTCATCGGAACTAATTATAAGAAGCTACACGGGTAGTTTTAACGTTCTTTTAGGCGAGTTCGCGGCAAAGTACGCTGTAGCGCATCCACAGGGTCCGAAATTAGTTGACTAAGCGAAAAAAGACAAGCAATTTCTTCGGTGGGTGCCCACGAAGAGGTCGAGTGCGGTCTCTCTCCTCTATATATATTTTCTTTCTTCTTCTTTTTTTTTCTTTTCTTTCCGGCGGTTTCCTTTTTTTCGAAAGCCAGTCTGCCGCGTCGGCCCCTGGAAAATAAACTGGCCACTTTTATCGATCGACGGTTCTGGAGTCGTTTCGTGTCCGCTATTAAACGCCCCGCTTGCATTGAGCCTCCAGCTCTCTCTCCTCCCTCTATATCCGTTTGCTTCTATCCGTTCCTCCTATCCTTTCTCCTCCACAACCATCCCCTGGATGCTAGCCGCCGCTCCAACCCTTCGCGATCCTTCCCCTCCGCTCCATTAAGCTCGAATAATCAGCCCTCTCTTTGCAGGCGAGCTCATCACAACGAGTAGAGGCACGTCCTCCTCGACCTCATATCCGCGAAACAGGATTTCGAGAGCTCATCATCCGTGATTCAGTGGCCGCGGCGCTCACACCGCGAAGATAACGCGCGCCGAACGTCACTTCCTCCGATTTTCGAACTGTTTAGCCGACGATCGGATCCAACCCCCTCCACCATTCTCTGTTATCCTTCTTTCTTTTTATCAAGGCGAAGCTTAACGCCATTACGAATGCCATTGGTATTGGAAGCGACTAGGTCCGATCGTTCATATTTCCAATTTACGATACGGACAGCAGAAACAACAATGACAGAAATTCAAGTCATCGATGAAGCATTGCAGCGGCGAATGCAGTTGTGCATCCCGATGACGCAGTGATACAGATAGACGCCGGATGCGCCGGAAACTAAACGCTCGCGCACCGGAAATGATGCCGGCCACCTCCGTGCACTTCCCTGTTGGACTTCCTCGATTTGATCGTGTTCACGTTACATCCAGCGGACATTCGTCTCGCGATTTCGTACCAGTCGCCCTCGGTCGATCGAGAACGCGTTCTCGAACTGTTCGACAATTAACTCGAAATACTGTATAGCGTGAAACGCTGGTATTCTCATAAAAATATTTTTTAATGAAATCTTATATCTTCTTCGAGTTCCTTATAGAGCGTGAAAAGACGAATCCAACGAGTATAATGACCATACTATTTCGATCATTCAGTCCCGAAATATCTGAAAGATCGGGTCGTATCTGAAAGATCAGTTAGGTTTCGATTAGGTGTCTTTTTCAGACACGAATATCTCGGGACTGGATGATCGAAATAATGTGGTGATTGTACTCGTTGGATGCGTCTCTTCACGCTCTACAAGAATACCGAAGAAGATATATATGGTGTCCTACAAAAAAATACTGATCAACGAAGAAAAATGTCTGGGCGAACATGTCCAAATCGAATTAAATCGAGCGAATAGCCCCTTAAACGTATATCGGAGGAGATAAACGATCACGCTCCCCGGGGTTTCGTTGAATAAGAACGCGAAATAAGATTTACCGAGGGCAGAAGTATTCTTTATGGACCTTTCGATCGTAAACGAGTCCTGCCGAATGTCCCTCCAAAAACGCGGCCTCTATCAGGCGATTCATAGTCACCGTGAAACTAGCCTTGCATAAATCCACAGGGGGTAGGTCAGAATAAAATTCGATGGTGTGGAAACAGGTGATGCTGGAACCCGGCCAGAAAAAATATTTGCGAAAAGGAGGTCGATTTATAATTTTTCATCTTCTTTTTTACCTCGTTGTTCTTTCGTACAATTTAATTCCGATATTGTCGGCAATTTGATAAATGTTGTCGAGTGAACAGAATTTTTCAGCTGGGAAATTGAGAAGTTTAATTTCGGAAATTGTGAGCATTATGAACTGTGCGCGACGCTGCTTTGTAGAATAACAAATGTTCGTGTGTATATGCAGTAGTATAATATGCAACCTTCGCGTTCGGAATAAATGAAACGTTCCCCTTTGTACGTAAAAGATATTACAATTTTCCAGCGACTTCCAGATTTTGATAATTGTGAAGCCAAAATTGCGGCCCTACTATATTTCTGTAAAATTAAGAAATATGAAGAATTTCGATTATTTTATCTATTTCAACTGTAGGAAGTTTATGAACAATTCTAGGAGTGGAAAACAGCTTTCTCTTCTCGTTAAAAACGATGACTTATGCCAAGCACCCGCTGATCCGATCAGTATAGTAGCCGATAGATACACCGATCGATCTGGGACACAATTGATCGTCCGGTACCATAAACATCTCTACTATGTCAGCTTTATCGAACGTTAACTCGACGTTTATCGACGAGCATCGCTCGTCATCGCTCATCCTGAAATCCTCGCGAGACACGCGCGGCATTCGCGACCGCACGTATGATCATTTTTCAGCATAGTTATCGAATGATCGTGTCCCGCGTCGTGTCTGAAGATGTAAAAGTTAATACAACGAAACGGCCGCTCGTAAATCCATAGAAATCGCGTCCGACCGGCGACGCATTTGTTCGTCAAATAATCAAGCCATAAAAACGCTTGAACGTTATAAAATTCCGCGGGCATTCTATCACCGAATAAAGTTATTAACGCAGTTCGCGCGCGGAGACGAGCGTTACACAAACAAATCGAAAATTGCGTTATCGCGAATCGCGCGACGCATGTAGCGGTGGGGGGGGGGGTTTGCAAATCCAATTCTCCCGATAAAAGTGGATTCGAAATGAATCTCCGGGCTTTTTCTGTTTATAATTTCCTGCGCCCGCATTTGTTTACAGATCGCGCTGCGCGCAGAAATGAATATTTGCGCGTTATTGTTTGATTAATGGCTCCTTCCTGCGCGATTGCCGTTTTAATCCGAAAGGAATATTCGAACGTCAGATAGAACACAATGCCGTATTTCAAACATCGTTTTACAAATTTATATCGATGTCAAATGTCTACGCATTTTTCCAGGAACACATGAAGAAGGACAACGCGAGTTTTGCTGAATTATAGTTAACGAATGGAAGAACGCAGCCACGGTAGTCCGATTGCTAATGAAATTAGTTAATCAAAGGCAGAGCGCGACTTTCTTGCAGTTTCAATTAGGTGGTTAACGAGGTCGCGAAGGAACTTGATGTAGAATTTCGATTTCGAATCGCTGTATCCTGATGAGCCTTGTGAATCCATGTCATTAGCAATCGTGAACTACGTGACTGGAACGAGAAAAATTGCCCGTGAAACTCGAACTTCGCGTGACGACGTTAAGATCTTTGTTCCCTGGACCGGGACCGAGAGATCCTTCGTTACAGCGATGATCGAGGCTATGGGAACAGAATGGACGAAGCTTTTAAAATTCGCACGATCTCGATTTTGTTAACCCTTTTCGAAGCAATTTTAGCAATTTCTAGAATACGGAAGACCTGAATAATTTAAAGTTGTTGAAAAATACCGTTCGCTGTTCACCGGCTGAAATTTTGCGAGACATAAAACTGGCCAGGCAGGAGTTGCAGATTTTATTGCCAGTCTTTTATAATCCGCGACGGCCATCTTCTTTCCGGATTAATTAAGGCCGAGACACAGCAGCGGTTATAATTTCCTTTCCGCGTTTTAATTACGAGAAGGAAGTTTCCTTCAATCTTTCGTCTTCGGGACGTCAAATGTTTTTCCCTCTGAAATCTTCCCCCTCTCGAGCGATGTGCGCAGTTAGGGTGGAGCACTCAAACTTATCCCATGGAACAACAGTTTTTCCGAAGTTCCCGTATAAATTCCGCCTTCGACCGTTCACCGCGAAATATTTCTCGCCCGAGACCGTAATTCCACATCGAAGTTATTTGTTGGCCCCCACGGACTCGAGAGTGAACGTTCCGCCGGGAGCGCCGATGTGTCGACGAATCACCTATTTGTCAAGTTTTTAACGCTGTCTAATTGACAGTCCGTCTAACTCTCAGTCTAATCGTCATCGAGAAACAGTAGATTTTTATTTTACATATGATCATTAATGTTCGCGTACGATTACACGCGAGAGAGACCGCGTGGCGTTAATATCGTGAAATTCCGGATCTAATCGAAACGAACCGAATGATCGATACCGTTTCACGGGAAATCCAATCGGCAATTATCAGCCGCAAACTTAATCGGCACCTGCCACGGTTTCCCTTGTTATAATGAATTCCAAGCTTGCCTCCGTTCCGATTTGGTATCCGCTGTCGGTGGATATTTCCGGCGAACTCGGATGCACCGCGATAAATAAGCGATAAGGCCACCGGACTGTGAATCCTACATTCGATCCCGAGTCCTTGCTCAATTGTATAAATCAATTAGCGGATCGGCCGATAATGTTAACGAACGATTCGCGCCGATACCTACATATTTTTGTTCATATATTTTCGACAAGTATCTCTCGAGAAACTGTTGACACCTTTCTACGCGCGTTTTCAAAAAAGTAACGATTATTTATGCAAATTAATACCATTACGGTTCGAGCCGCGGTAATACGAATTAAACAGGCATTTGTCTCTTGAGTGAATGCTTCCGTTAAATTAAACATTAAATGGAAAACAGAATTAATCCCCTGTTGTACCTTCCGATACTATTTTAATTATTTGCACGCTCCATAAAGCTGATTTGCGCACCCGACCGTGGAAGAATATTGTACATTGAACAATTGTAATTGAATAATGCAGAACCAGAAATTGTGAAAATGCGTAGGAAAGGGGAACTGCACGATCTAAGAAAATCTAATATCCCTTTCTTTCGTATCTTGCACGATAATTGACACGAGCAATTTTTACACAGCATGGAGATTGATCGAGCGACGAAACTCGAAATAAAAACAGCGGAAACGGAAATTTCCAAAGTCTGGGACCACGCGGGGAAAGTAAGTAATTCAGGACATCTGGCTCCGGTCCAAGTAACGTCTCGCTTCCTTTGTCTGTCCTGTTCTCTCGTCGCATATATTCTCCCTCAATTTCCCATAATTCACTTTGCTCTATTCGAGATATAAATTGATATATTAGTACCCATTACCTTGCAAATTTCTGGTTTAGCTCGGCGAGCTCGCCTAAATTTCAAGCACGATCTTTCTTCCGCGGTGTTTTATTTGTATAACTCATATTTTAATATTGTATCCATTATAATAATATTGCGTCCACTGAATAAAGATGTTTTAAAGATAAAATAAATCTGATTAGAAACCTCGCGGTAAATGAAATACGTGAGATCAGAGTAGAAGATACTTGAAGAAGAATTCGAGACTCTCGACGAATGTTCAAGAAAAGTGCTAATGAGTGAAGAAACGGGTCCTCCAGGAGACAGCCTCGAAATTCCTCTCCGCTGATTTCTATCCTCTTCTTCTCCGCAGCCGGAGACACCCGCCATCTTAGCTATTTTCCACCCTGATGGTTTATTAATCTTTAATGGGTATAACTTCCAACACCGAAAGAGTTTTATATCCTCGAACATTTTACGCGGCACTATCCTTTTTCATCGAGCCACCCCCGACGTCCTTTCAACCCCCTTCCTCTCTTTCTCCCTCTCATCGTCTGGCTTTTTTACCGGGCGCTACGACTTCGCTCGTATAAAATGATAAAATGATTCCGGTAGATACAGTCAGTCGGAAAAGACGGAAAAGTTCGTACACCCTTGAAACAGAATAACTTTTTCGAGATCGATAATCACTTGAGAAGATGAATAGAATTTTTAATCATTTTCTCACTGTAAATATTTTTCTGAATAATATCCGTTGAAAGGCTCACAACGATTAATCAAATTTGTTATACACAGGACTGTTGTGTGAGCACATTTCACGGTTTTCACCGAATGGCAACAGAATCGTGTTTACCGAGGGATTGTTTATCGCGCCGGTATCGATTACAAAATAATTGCTTTATAAATCGGTTAGTAAAAACTAGGCCGCACAAATCTGTTTACGTGATGAAACGTGTACAGAGAGAGAAATCTGCGTCGAGGTGGAATTAATTGGAAACATTTGGCGCGCGCTCCGGTGTTCTACCAATTTTTCCGCGGTGCATACACGCTGCCAGCGAATTATCGGTTAATTGCACGCATCGGGAAAAGCGAGTCATTTTTTTCGGGGGGGGGGGGGGAGGCAGATTTTCATTTTCAGGAAGCGGCGTCATAGTCATAAATTGTCCACCAGGATAATAAAGGGAAGCATGCTAATAATCCGGAATTATAAATCCCTCGGACTATTGATCGGACTGCAGTCGGCTAAATCATTAATTATGAAAGCGGGTAACGCGGAAAATTATTTATGTAATGGAAGTTATGTCGATGTCACATGTTATTGTGAGGATATCAAGACTGAAGTGAAATTTCGCCGATGCTCTCGCAGTATAATAAAACAAAAAGTTCAGTAGTTTGCCGACTATATTTTAATGCTCGTGACAAGTTAAGACAAGTGATATGATAAAAATATGAAGTCCGAGAATTATTGTTCCGAATGTAGACCACTGTCAGTTACGAGCTGTCATCGTCGACGTGCACAAGTGGACCGACATCGATATAGAACGCTTGTCTTCCAAAGTTAGGGTTAATCAATATTGTCGTGAATAGCGTTTGTCGACGTAGCCTGGTTTCGGCCATTTCCTGTCCGAGAAGACAGGAGGAAACTGTCGGATGTCGATCTCGCCCCGACTGTATAACCGGTGAAGTGTCGGTAATTAAATTAAAAAGCTGTTCGCTCGTTTTACGATTATCACAAGGCCGCCTTAATTACTGTTAATGGTAACGGGCGAGAGCTCATCGCCGTTCAATGAGTCCAAAATGGCGGGTGGAAATCCTTCAGCGTGCGGGGCAAACTACGGCATAATCGCCAGTTAGGTGCCGGCGAACGACGTGGCCGGTAATTTCGCGCGTGTTTCATCGTGTTTACTGTGTTTCCCTCGGAAAATTGTTCCCGGAGGCCGCGTCTCGCCGGGGAAGAATGCGACGCGGGAAATCATGCGAATATTTTATGGCGCGTAAAACCGCTGAACAGTTACAGCCTACTTCTGCCACGCTTCGTGTCGTAAAGCGGCTATTAAAACCATCATGGCCTATGAACGCGCGAAATATTTTTCGACACCCTTCTCGGACCCTGCGAAACTTATTGTTAACTTCTCTTTACGTCGCTTCAGTAATTAAGCAACTTCCAGGAAGGTGTCCGTCCAGCAACGTCCAGAAAGTTGTAGTACATTGATAGCGTATCTATGTCTCTGTACGGACATTAATATTCGAAGGAAGTGTTTGAATTTAAGAAAATCGCGTTTCTTTTAATAATTGCTCGCAGCATTCTGTCGACATCAGCTCGAGGTGTACTTGGTCGATCGATCGATCGTGGCAGCTGATTTCTCGATACGACGAGGGGGGACGAAATTGTCTCGCTGGTCGCATAAGTGCCCTTCGCATTATACGCGGAGAGTCTCGTAGACCACGTCCGGGAGCCTCTTTCTGTAACCCAGTCGCCCCTCTATCTTCAAGAAAAGAATGAACGGGTCTGAGGGGATGGGTTCGAAAGGAAGGAGGGCAGGAAGGAAGGAAGAGTCGGGAAAGAATGAAGAAACGGCGAAGAAAAAGAAGGAAGAGGCTCGAGAGACGAGTCAAGGGTGGAGAAGGTTGCCCGTGTGAAAAGCCGGGCTAACAAAGGTGGGTAGAATGGCCAGACACATAGGAATTCAGGAACTATTTATAGTGAGGAGTTATTAGCAGCCGCGCGTAAATTCCGTTCTCAATCGTTCCCACCCCGGGCGAAATCATCCCCTAATCCCACCCCCGATTCATTAACTCCATTCGCCGAGTTTCCGGGGAGTGAGACATTACCGATCTAATCAATTCCGATTATTTTATCTGGGAGAATCTTCGTTTCATACGAAATTTTTATGAAAGACAATCGAACTGGGATTTTTTGATCTCCGATCATGAGTTTCATTATTGGGGCAGTTCTGTACGGTTACAGAATCATCGATATAGAGGGCGCGCGTGCACGCGTCTTAAGACTTCTCTTTACCTGTATCAATCATCCCCTTTAATTTCCCATGGGTACCGTGCCGTGGAATTAGACGATTCGGACTGTGCACGTGCGTAATTAGGTCTGAGGATTTTTATGTACACGCGAGACTCGACGTGACTGAACCGGGATTTCTTCGGTAATAAGAGCGAGCCACGATTTCGTTGTGCAACGATGATTGAACAAACGTTCCGGATGCGCCGGTGCTCGCAGAAACTACAACTTCTTTTCGTTTAATTATTCAATTCAATCAGGACGAGGGGGAAAATGTACGGGACAGAAGACTTCTTAAACATAAGTTTCCTAGAGAAATTGGAAAAATTTGGAACTCGCAGAAGAGACCACAAAATTTTAATCATTCCCTTTGAGGCTGTTATTCGGAAGAAAATGATTAAAGCATTTTAATAATCGATACTAAGTTCGAGAAAATATGTAAAAGAGAAATGTTTAATCGCTTTAGCACAGTAATTCGTGTCTCTAGTTTACCATGAAATACCAATTAATTCCGCAAATGGATTATAGCTTAAAATTGCGGGCTGTTTTTATAATCATTGAGAGAGAGAGAGAGAGAGAGAGAGAGAGAGAGAGAGAGAGAGAGAGGGAGAGAGAGAGGGAGAGAGAGAGAGAGAGAGCGCGCCTTTATGCAGATTAATTGAAATTTTAATTATCAAAGTCTTTTTAGTTTCCTGTTACGCTTTCTGGTAGCAACTCGCGGGTATAAACTCTCCAGCCACTAATTCTTCGGGTTAAAGAGCTTTTAATGAAAAAAGGATAATTAAGAACATTTAACGGGGAATAGGAGGTCGATAAAAATGCGCATGGCATAACTTTGTTCTCGTAACTTGGTACTCGATCAAAACGCATTTCTCATCCTCCAACATTCAGGGTTGTTTTTGTCCAGTCAGTATGAACGATGTTCGCTGCAAAAAAAAATATGCCTCCAATATTTAAAAAAAAAACTATTTTTCATCGAGGTTTCACAAAAATCGGTCTGTATTACTTCGGATAGCCCGTCTGTCGGTTCAATGGAAACATCGTTCACGCTTTCGCGTTTTTTTTTTTTTTCAAAAAAAAAAGGAGAAAATACTTTGTACTAAACAGTAGTATTAGGTTGTTCGAAAAATATTTTGCTTCTTTTATATCGAAGCCTGTTAAAACCCGACGATGCGACAGTTACGGAAATGTTGCACGGTGCACGAGGATCTTTCTTCAACGATTCCATTAGCGGATTTTTCGTGACCGTGGCGAAGGGTTCGCCTTTCCATCCGCAGAAAATTGCGCGTGACGTTCACGCCGGATTATCGGGTCCCCTGCGTGTCCGTGTCAAAACGAATGCAACCTCGGGCTCAGGATGGGCCGGGGACACAGCTAAAGTCCCGCTGTCATGGCAGGAATCTGTCCGAATGGAACAGCGAACGCGAAGGACCTCGCTCGGGGAACGAAACTCGCGTGTCCCTCGGGAACCGCTCGTAATTCTGTTATGCTTGCTCGAACAACGGCCCCGATGCAACGTCCGCGCGCCGACGTTCATAATTATTCGAACGGATTAACAGGCCGGAACTCGGTCTCTCCGTTGGCAATCCCTTACAGCAAACTATGAATTATTAGGCCTCATAACGCACTCGCGTCTTCCATGTTTAGCGAATGATCATTTCGATAAGGTAGGTACTTTTCTCCCATAAAGTCTGAATAATCTTTCTGAAGAGGATTTCGCAAGAATTTCACTCTGCTAATTACGCATTTAGGGGTGCTTTAAGCGATCAACATACTCGGAGTTGATCCAACGGCTCTCATCCCTCTTCCAGTAAATCACGAGTTTCGTCCCGTTCTTTTTGCTCGAGCAGCCGTGAAGAAGAGAGGGGATGATATTTTATTTTCGAGCCAGTTAAAATCCAGGTGTGATAATTTAGTGGGAGACATTTTACATGGCGTGAAGGCGCTCACGCGCCATGTGGAAAAAAGCCTAACCTAATCCCGGACTCTGAAATATCTCTCTCTCCGTTTTGCTAGGTCCCCGGATGTCCTACGGCTGCGTCTCATTCTTTGGAAAAACGACGAGAGAACAAAAATAAAAACTCTTTTTGCTGGAGCGCTGCAGACTGGGGATTGAATAATGAAAGCGTGCGTTCTCCTGAAGAAGAAGTTATCCTCCGAGGAACTTCAATTAAATTTAGGGAAAATGTTCGCTCACGATCAAATGCTTAACCCTTTGCGGACGAAGATTTTTTAAAACATATTAATACAATTAAATTATTTGTCTGCAACTTTAGGAGCTGAATCATAGAAAAATATTCGTCCCCGAATGCTTAAATTCAGCTTCTCCAATTTCAGCTGAAAAATGAAATTGGCTGTTGAAATTATCAATAGATTTTCCGTTGGGCTAGCCAATGCCAGTCTTCGGACGAATCACCGGACCCAGGCGTTAGCATGCTCGCGTTCCCGATTATGAAACACAGGTCGGTGATTGCAGGCGCTGGCGTAAACAAATTAGCGGCCGTGCTCGTTTACGCTCTCGTTCGGGAACGGTGCAAACGAAATTACGTCGGCGCCAGTTAAATGAAAGGCGGCTGTGTAGCGTTCTTTTGTGCATCCGTTTCGGCATTCCGTTCCCGGCACGCGAATTCCTCGGCATGCGAAATCATCAACGCCCCCGTCGTAGATCACTGAAATCTTACTCGGGCCCGGAGAGATTAAATTTCTTCGGCTGTCGGGCTTAAGCGGGCCCCCTCTCGCCAGCCTTCTTAATGGAGCACCGACGTTTAGCTCCAGTTTTCTTTCATCGCCCAGGCAGTTAGCGCGAACATCGTTAGCGGTCTGCAGCATTATGCTTAATAACCGCACGCCACTGGACTTGGCAACCATGCTCTTATTTATAGACTGCGGGTTCTACGCGTTTTTGACAAAAATGGTAGATAATGGCCGGAAAGTAATTTTTTATTCTGTACATTCGAATAATTTGTTTTTTGGAAAGGAATGTTCCGATTGGTTTTCGGGTCGAAATGCGTTTTGGCAAGCTGCGGAACCATCTGAAAAAATCGGCAGGCTGGTGAGGCGAGGCACTCCACATTGATTCCAGATAAAGTATGTCGAGAGAGATAGAAAGCCATTTGGAAACCATTCGGAACTACTTATGGCGCACTCAGCTATCCGATTAGGGGCTAAATTATGACGTATTTCGGCACCACCTGTACGCCACGGATAACCGATACTGATGGCACACGACCTGTCGCGATGCTAATTTATGCGAGCTTCCAAGCGCTCGCCTTGGCACCGCGTCGCAACTGAACTGCCCTCCTCCAATTACAAACGAGCGGTTTCTTTTTTTGCCGAGCTGTATTCGTACTCGCTAAAATCGAAGCGGTTCAATGTTATTTTTATGTTGTTCCGCGGTCGATGCCCCCGAGAAAAATTTCGAAAATTCCGGATCGCCGTCGCCGCCCGAGATAAAAATATAACGAAATTCCGGCGGTGTAATTTAGACCGGAGACATTAATACTTCCACTCCCGATACACCAATAAAAAGTCGCCCACGATGGGAGCATAAATGTCGTCCCATAAAACCCCGGCGCGCACCCTTTCTTCCACCGCTCATAAAGTCCGCGACGCTTCAAAACATCACAGACGTAACAACGGCAGCGACAGCGTTGTATTTCAACCGAGGAAACCTCTGATTCTCCACGGCGCGGCACGGCGTGGCGAAGCTCGACGAAATATTCGGGTATAGGTTCCCGCGGCCATTTCGATCACTGACAGCCGCAGGATGAGCTAGGCCGATGGGTGCGAGAGGTCAGATGCGGTTTCTTTCACTATAAAAATAAATTGAACGCGTGACAAGAATTTTTATTTGCTGCTTTTGTATTTTTCTACGAACCGAACGAACGTCTTTGTTTGATTCTGTCTGCGCAAAACTTGTTCGGTTTGTGAGATAAAACCGCGAATGTTTGTTACGGATATTCGATAGTTATTAAAAGGATAGGAACGATCGATTCGGTTTATTCGAGCAATTCCGATCAGATGGTGTTTCCGGTTCGAAGGTATTCGATATCCGATATTTATGGGGCGATGTTTCGTTGCGCGGTCCACCGGTGAATTCTTCTTTCCCTGTTCGATTTGAATCGAAGACGATACCGATACGTTCCTTGGACGTTTATAAGAAATCGATTGGGGATAACGAATGCTCCTCGGTTGGCTAGGTGACGTTGGTATTTCCGGCGAACCACTCTCGATACGGACGCTAAACTGATTTGATGGAAAACTATGCGAGCTGGAACATAAATTGTTTCTTAAATCCACATTTCCTGAAGCAGAAATATTTGTGCTTATTTAATTATTTTGAGAGAAGTCAGGCTCTTTAAAAATTGCTAATAAAGTCGGTTTAACGAGCGGGCTGGTGTCGCAGAGGAGAATCTTTATTCAACAGGGTTTCCCAGTTTATCGATTGGTGTTCGGCGATCTCTCCGGCGTCGATTATAAAAGGATGAGCCCCGCGGACCATGTTTTATCCGGCAGCTCTTCCTCGCCAGGCTAAATCCTGCGATCCCATTATCCGTGTCTCATCCATAATGATGCAGATTACAATAACAAATAGGTGACAGGGTCGGTAGCCCGGGCGATATCACGGAAAAAGAATATCGGGGATTCTCTTTCCGCGGATCTGCCTGGCACCTCGAGAGGACCTTTCTCGTTTGAGAAAACGAGAAAAACCTCTGCCGGTCCTGGCAGATTCGAGTACAGTTTGCCGAACCTGGAAGTTGAAGCTGGAAAGCATTGGGAACGCAGAATTTCTGTGTTTCGGACACACCGGTGCTGCCGACAGCTCGATTTCTTTCGGTAAATTTGTCGCCTTTGTCAAAGCCTTGCTTGCTTCTGTCGGAAAAGAAGGTCGGTGAAAATGGAAATATTATTCATAGAATGAAAACGTGCGAAGAGAATATTCCTTCTTTGCTAATGTTTTTACTACAACACATTACATGAGAGTTTCCGATCAACCGACCTCGGCTATTTTCATTTTCGGATCCAGGCTAGCATCCTCAATGGGCGAGACTGTGGAATCGAAATCGTGACTTCGGACACGAGTTGATTTCCAAGCCCGATGTAAATGCTCCCGGAGGACAATGGGAAGCGACTGAACGGGATCCTTTATGGAGAACGCTGGCCTCCCTGATCAACAAAAACAGTACAACGGGAATCAGGCCTGAAAAAATTCCGTGCCAATGGTGTATCAACCTAATCGATTCCTGCCGACTGGAGCTGGCACGCTGATGGCTCTATCGATTTCCTATCGAAATTGAACCCTTTGCACTCAACATTATTCAAACATTATTCAAAATACTGTTTAGATTATTATAACTCGAATCTAAATCTAAAAACACAATTTTCATATTTTTCGGATTTCTAGACTCCTATAAAAAGAAGGCATTTGTCGCAAAATGGGAGACGCCGATTGGTCAGCTTAAATATTCATAAATACGCTGCCAGCGAGCCTAACGAACGAAAAATCGGGCACGAAGGAAGCCGTCTCTCGCGTACTTAATCCGCCGACAGAAATCGCTGGAAAATTTGCTTTGTAAGGGAGCCGTGTTAAGGCAGATTTTCCGTCGGAATATGCAAGGGGAGTGGACAGTCCGGAAGCAATCGAGAATTCTATGAATAATAATATTCCTATTTATTTCGCACGGAGTAAAGTAAGGGTCCCCATTTTTATGCGAAGACGATTAAAATGAAAAAAAAAACAACGAGGAATAAATGAAGGGCTTCTGTAAACAATATCCGCTCCTGTCTCGAGCCACTGGAGTCTGTCTCTTTTCAATGGTACAGCTTGTTTATCAGCGACGCGAGTGTTTACAGAAATTATTTAAAGAGGACGTAACATGCGGGCGTTAACATCTTTGATTTTGCTCGTCCGACGGAAACTTGTTTATCGAACGCGTTCGTCGCCTTTTAAGGTAAAGTGAAATAAAAAAAGGGGAATAACGGAGGAAAGATCTTGCGAACTGTCGCAGACATGGCGACAGTTCGTCGTCGATGGAATCCGCAAATATTTCCCAAGACGGAATTTTCTTCGCGAGTCGGTCCGGGAACATCGTCCGTTTACAAATGTTCGCAAACATTCGCACAAGAGCGCGGAAAATACGGTTTTCGACTGGAATGACCGGGGCTAACAGAAGTCGGACGCGAGTTCCAGGGTTGTATCGATTCGATCGATGTCCCCAGACATCGATTCCCAATATTTCAGAACCCGTCCCTGCAACGGAGCACGCCATACGCGCGCGCGACTACGATTTTCCACCTTTGTAGTCGTCATTCCGATCTTACAAAGTCTTTTCTTTTCCGACAAAGTTGACCTCGATTCCCGCTCCTTCGACCCTCCGGCCGTGTGTTTGTTTCGGAAAAAGTCCCCTTTGAGGCGCAGCCTCCATGGTTAATAATTGAAAACGTGAACAAAAGACTGGGGACCTTGAGGAGGAACGTTACGACTCGTTTCGAACTCCTATTTTCGTGAAATAGAACATTTTTAGGACACTCTGTATCGCAGAAGTTGGAGAGCTTATTATTTGAATGAATCAAAATTGATTCTTGGATCGTCGTTTCGTGATAGAATGGGTGTGTTGATAAAAGAAAAATTGGAATAAAGAAAGACTAAAATTTCAGGATGCGCCTAGAAACTTTCCGAACCAATAAGCGTTTCCCAGGGAGACGTTCGGAGTTGGCAAAAGGTTTCCGATATCTGTCGCTGGGTCCGTAACCGGTGGAACACGGGTTGGCAGTCGGGTAAGCAAGTTGTCGGCGAAAAAAGTCAGCGGAATAAACGCGCAGGAATCCGGCTGGGAGGAACGTAACCGCGGCGAATGTAAATCTCGCGTAACAACGCGACTCTTTATCCCGATCGGGAGTATCGCGGGTGGATATCCGGTTTTCGTTGGCCGCTCGACGCAAAGGAACGACGTAATAAAGTTTGATCGTTGTCTCGCTGCTTTATTCGGATACTGCTCGGTTCGCTAGACGCGTCCGTTCCTTCCAGAGAGAAGAATTCTTCAAACAATTCATTGACCGGCGTATCTGCAATTTCAGCTCGGTTCTTGAAATTTCGCGACCGGTTCCTATTCCACGAAGGGATCAGCCGAAATTACTAGGTCGTGAAGAGCTGCAACGATGCGCAAGACGAGACGAAACTTGCATTTAACGTCGAGGATTAGCTGGTTCGCGCTGCGGAGCTTGTTTTCCGCTGACCTAGAAATCTCGAACAATGCTGTTTAGGATGTAAGGAGACACAGATTAGGAACGCAGCTAGGCTAAACCGTCGAACGTAGACGTTGAAGACGTTTCACGGGATCTATTTTTCGCTAATCTGGTCAGAACACGAAATCGCCGCGGTTTTGATTGCTTCGCGCTGTCTGAAAGTCTTTGTGCCGCCGACCATAATCTCAACGGACTAGTTGATGAAAGTTCTGGAAGTTGCCCGGAAAGAAAATTTTTCTCGCTGTAAGACTTTTCGGAAAGAAATCCCATCATCCCGAGTCCCTTCCATTTCCCGCGGAATATAAATCACGATTTAAATACGAATGCAAGCGTGTTCTGGGAGTCGTCGAACGCGGGACGCGCGCGATTCTTGGATTCGCGCGGGTAACGCGAAACGTATCCAGGAAAAATCGCATCTTTCCGCGGAGTCGATCAATATTCATCCGCGCCGCGCTCCTTTATATCTGGATGCGCGGAGTTTTCACTCAAGAAACACGTACCGACGCCTCGAGTTTCCCTCATGTAACTTCCCGAATAAATCGTATGCAAATGAAAAGTTGACGATGGAAAGAGTCGACTGCATTCGCCGACGCATCTAGTCGTGCACGGACGCGGAAGAATGCTCCCGTTGTTTTCGCCACCCTCTGTTCATTAACGGACTCAGTCGATTCTTTAAATACAATGTATCATTAGCGACTTTGTTTTATTTCTGCTGCTTTGTCAGGCTCGTTTCTCTCTAGCTCTGGTCTAATAAATTTCAATCAAGTCCCGGATTCGAATCGCCATATACGTGCAACTGCAATTCGTTCGATCGTTCTATGGACAAAAATAAATATGTTCGACAGTGTTCCCTCATCCGTGGCAATAGATCTTCGCAGGTTATACGTTTGTGAAGTCTTTCCTCCCCATTCGCTACCGATCGCGAATAGTTAACGTTCCGCTGATCGGATTTTCCTCGATTCAGTTCCCGTGCTTCAATTCTTTATGGATACACAATTTCGAAGCGATATTGCAGCGGAATGTTTTTGTCTCCTCGGTAAAAGTAAGCAATATCGACTCACCAACCAGTCCCCCTGGATTTTCTGCGATTTTCACTACAGCGTGTGCTTAAATATAGAATAAATTCAATAATTGGAAAATACAAAATCTGGAAACGGTCATTTGACCGGTAATGGCTTAATGTTGATGTTATGGGTCAGTATAGACCCAGGGCCGCCGCTGTCGCGCTTGGGGGTTGCGGTAGATGGATTTTCCACGGCCAGAAGCTGCGTCTAGAAACCGTGGGACGCAGATATAACCGGAGTAAATATTTGTGGGTAGCAAAGGCAGAGCATGGTGTTTACCCTACGGCTCTTGGCTCTTCGGCGCGAACAGCAGCCTGTTTGGGAATTAGAGCGACGACGTGGAACGCGTCTTGCGATCTTTGTGAACGGCCGATTCGAGCGTACGACGTTCCCAGGATAAATCCCGTGAGCGGCGTGCCATCTAGCCGGGGGATTAACAGAATTTCGTAGGAGCAAGCTGAAGGATCCCTAACGTTCAATTTCGTATAATCACCTGACATATCCTGACAAGCGTGCATGAATTATAAGGATGACGTGGGCGTGGCAATTGTATGCTGATCGTTTCAGAATGAGCTAGGACAAGAGCAATAAAACACTCTCATTGCGGTTGTGCAGCCCTTCCGGGTTAAAGCAGAATTATCTTTTTCGAGCAAGTGCAGGGAACTATGCGCTCGGCCATTCTTTCAACTGATGACCCAGAATCCTCCATTTTTCCTCGCCTTCTCCTCGTCGCCCCTGCCAACCTTCCGGATTTCGCGTGATGGAAAGGAACCCCGAGAATTATGGAATCTTTTCGTGTTTCCGAGAAACACTGCTAGAAGAAACCTTAATAAACGTCGCGAACTTGCATTGGTGTTCGCGGACCAGAATAAAAATTCAGTCGAATAAACAGTTAAATGTCCTGAAGCAGCGGCATTTTCGCGTGACGTCGTTTCTCGATGCGAATGCCGACCTGCATCGAATTCAATTGAAGCTCGTTAATGTATAATTAACGCAGAAAGAAACCGAGCAGGGGCAAGATTCTATGAATGCGACCACCTATTTAGTAGATAATTAGTAACGCTTTAATAAATGCACTCGCAGCCGACGAACCGGTTCGCAAATTAATATTAAAGCAATGCGTCGAATTTCGAACTGGCGGAGAACATTATTAATTAATTTCTGCTAATTAGATACGGACGACGGCGGTGGCGCGAGGGTCGACGCGATTTCAAGAATGTTTAATAATCAGAAACAAAAGGGAACCGAGCACAATCACGATCTTCCGAGGCGCGTGTATGGCGAACGTATTTCCGTGAGATCCTTAGGCGAAATGAAGGGGTGAGACAATCAACCCTGAAAGGAATTTCCTGTGAACAATATAGTAGTAGTAGTGCATTTTTCAATAATACAGAAGTTATGGACGGATATATTTGCCACACGAAACATTGCACGCAACGCTGATTGATTTGAATCCATTAGTAATACAAATGAAGGGGACGTGGCTCGTTGGTACTTCAAAACCACTCGTATCTGCTCCGAACGCATTATATTAATTAAATGAAATTTCTGTACTTCACGTGGTCCGAATGATCAGCACTCTCTTTATTCGATATTGTGTCGCCCGGCACCGGAATTGTTCCGAATTGTTAATTATCCGGCCCACCATTGCGCGGCATCCTATTCGAAGCTTACAATTAGAATCGCTGCGACATGTATAATAATTCCAGCGGATATGTTTTCAATACAGAGTTGCATAATTATCATGATTTATCAAGAGTTAAGATTACGATGCAGTAAAAATATTGTTGACCTTTTGACCTTGAGCCCGAAGGTCGAGCGAGACAGTAAATTTCTCCCACCTAATCAACCAGAAGAGGAGCCCTGCCCGCAGCATTTACCGGGTGCAATTAGATGCTGCAATGAGATATCGATTAATAGCCAACCGCGATGTCGTGTAATTATAGTGATCGCATGAGGTGGAGTCATAATCACGCCGCACACTCTCGACGAAAGCCTCCCTGGGACAGGTAGCCGCGCAGAAACGTCAATTATCTGCTACAGCTATCAGATTTTTACTGGATTGTTGTGCTATTACGTTTACTCGAAACAATATCCGAGCAAAATAAAGATCCGAAGTCCACGAAAGTTGAAAATTTGCCCGACATCCTTAGTTCAGTTGTTAGACGTTGATTTTTTCCGACTTCTGTTTAAAGCGGACGCAGATGTCAGAAATATGTGGAAACGTAGCCGGTGCAGTAAGGATCTAAAGATAAGCGGCGCGATATCCACGGGTTCCCTTTATACTTTTTAATAAAATGTATCCGACGGCAACGTTACATCCCTCGAGCGAAGTATTATTCGAAAACCCGACAATCCCCTCGACGCTATTCCTTCGTCTCCGCGCTCCCCTAGATAAATCCGCAATTTACTATATCAAATTTTTGAAAGGATCAACGTTCCTGCGCGAGCATCTGAAATCTTAGCACGCTGTCTACGGGAACCAGCGAAATATAAAATATTCCTCAGAGAGAGAGCGGACTGTTAAACCGAGGTTTTTGCCAGTCGATAACGAACTTAATTGTTAAATTGTACTGGAAATATTCTGTTCTCGTAATGAAGCGGCATCGACAACCAGGCAATAAGATGTCCGAGTTTAAAAGCCTCTTCTCAAGCAGCATTTCCCCGGCGTCTCGTCTTTCGTCTCTCGCAGAGTCTACCGTGTCCTCTCTCTCTTTCTCTCGCCAGCAGAGCCACGGTTCGTCTGTTCCAATTTCCATCGGTGGTCACCTACCTGACCACGTCCAACTTCCGAGTTCACGTAAAACACCCTCTCCTCCGTAACCTCCGTGCCCTCGGAACCCCCGAACTTTTCCGGCGAGTAAATAGCGAGCCGGGACAGAAGACGTGCAATGCACGCCACCGCAAATACACTGCGACCGCGCGAAGACGCATGCACACCCCTGCCAAATTTATTTCGCGAATCGTCGACGCCGCCTTCCCTCGTCTCGCCGTTCCGCTTCCGCTCCTCCTGTATTCTGCATTATTTGCTGTTACATTCCGTTCGATCCGACACTAAAACAACCGGTACCCTTCGCGTTCCCTCCGATTCTCCAAACTGTCGGTCAACTATTATTTTTGCACAAGTTCCCAGTCCACCTACCGGCATTTCAATCAGAAAAATGCCACAAGGTTGGTCTAAGTCCCACAACAAAATCATGAAAAATAAAGAAGTTCTGTGATCGGATTCAGTTCGGAACCTTAGAAGATTCCTGAGCCCGGGAGGGGATATTCGTTTTTCTTAGATCGTACAGACCTTCTCGCAGATATTACGGTCGATCGCGCAGAATCATCGGTGGATCAGGACGGAATATTCGGGGGTCGTAAAACGCGTTAGTTCCGGCTTGCTACCCAGGCGCAGATATGAGCGGCCGGCGAGTTTGGCGCAAAAGAATCGCGACACCCTGCGCGCGGAGCTTACCCCAATGCCTCTATATCGCTGCGTATCGAAATTTTTCCGCGTAATCGGATTAACCACCCACTGAAAGGGTGGATATACATCCCTGTTCGTTTCGTCCGCACGACCAACGAGATCCCATTCAATCCCCCGTGGAATTCAAGCCCTGTGCAATCTGAAATGCGATCGAACGTCGCCGGCTTAATACACTCGAGCCATCCCTGGCACATCCCTTTGCCTCGCCACGTGCGTCCGAAAGATCGTCTCTTGCGAAAAATGGCTATGATGCAGACGGAACGAGCAAACGAAATTCCTCGGGACCATTCGACGTCCTTTCTAGTCGCAATCTTTTAATTGAAGTTCAATATTTGAGCAGGAATGTTTTCAAAAATGTCTACTAGTAGAATTAATCAGGACTCAGGAAAACCTTGAAAATCGAGCAGGTATGTACGTTGTACGGGATCTCGTTTAAAGAATACGAAATGCGAATCCCAGGCGCTCTTGTTAATGAAATTTGTGTTGGGTTTTTGTTACCAGTTTCGAAGGTTGGCTTTCGATGTGTTTATTCGACGGATTCGTTAGTTCAGGGTTCTTCCGGGGCATTTCGTTTGGATTTCCCGCACGCCAAGAGAAAGAACGACCGTTCTAATGACGGGATGGTGGGTCCTCTTGGATTTTTTTTCCCTTCCCTGGGAACGAAAAACAAGAACTTTCGGAAACACGATCCGAAAGTCGGTACTTAATCCGCCAACTCTTGCACGCCGTAAAACGAAACTCGATTTAACTATTCCACCTTATTCCGAGACTAATTAACAGACTGTTAAATGGGACGACTGATCAAATATTATTACCTCGCCTTTAAGGTAATGGAAGGATTGTTAGATTAAATTCTTTTATCATATTTTTTTTATTGAAAAATGTCTATCGACTACGAATGAGTTATGACAGATTTCCCGCAGGTCTACTCAGAAAAGCGATTTCATTCGGTAGAATCTCTGCTCGCGATTCAATTTCTAAAGTGAAAATGATGGATCTTAAATGACTAATTTAATTATGTAAACGTAAGAATACCCGAGGTTAATGGCGCGGGTATAATAGGTACACTCGTTGCGCGAACGTTATAAATCATGCAACGCTGTCAACACAGTTACGCGGAGGTAAATGATAAAACACTTATCGAAGAAAAGGTACTAATGGAAAACTAACGATCTGGACTGCGCTCAAGTACACGTAGTAGCAACCCGGCAATCTCCGTAAATTCGCGGACTCGGTGAATAAATGCACTCGCAAATTATTCCGCGGGTATCGTTTCGCAATCCCGGAAAACGAAATCCCGTTTCGCCAGTCATTAAAACATCCCCGTTGAACAATTAAAATTTAACAAGTCCCCCAGACTTCGTTTACCACGGTTCTACGTTGTGTACAAAATTCTGCGTGGTTTTAACAGTCGTAAAATTTACATCTTTCGGAATCGAATTGGTCCGAACGATTTCTGAAAAAAATCCCATTGTTTCACGTATCGAGAGTATAACGAGTAGGATTTAATATTTCTATTTTACACGACGATGTAACGTTAGCGTAGAACGAGAAACCACTTTACGCGAAACCAATAAATATCGCTTACGATTTTGCCACGTAGGAGTGAAATTACAAATTGATGCCTCTCTTTCAATGGGTCGTAAGTCTACCGACACGGTAATACCGTAAACAACGAGGTGATTTCCTTGCCGGTACCATTGACCCTCCGTAACGGCTTGTCGCGGATTACTGACATTAGTAGATCGTCAATCAATTTGATAAACTATTCGCACGTGTTCGAGACGATGCACCGGTGGGCTATCTAGGTATCTGAAACCGATCAGATGTCGAGCGCATTCTCGCCATTTTTATAAATAATTCTCTAGTGTCTGCGTCACGGACATACGCTTACGCGCTGGTAAGAAATTTTCTCGGGAACTTTCATCTTCGTGCTTCGATTGAACTCTACAATTGCCCCCCTGCCAAAATTTTGGTACCTTTGTACGGTACTAAGTAGATTTCGATGGAAATGACAAAGCGTGTGCGAAAACGATAAAGATTACCCATGCCTGCATGGACCAAGGCCCGGATCAGTTTCCACAATTATCGTGATCAAGCCATTCGGGCTGATCAGAGCGGTTCTGGCAATCCGTTGAACCGGCTCGCCGTCAAATCAGCTCGGTCGCGATTGATTTGCAGAATTCGGATGCACGATTCTGGAGCAACGAGCGTGGCTCGAGGAGACGCGGGACAAAGCTTCTCGCGGATCCTCTCTGTATTCTGCACGCGTCAACGGGACAGCAGCGTTATAACCGGCTTAAAATCATCCGGGACTACAAAAGGGAGGAGCGACAATGACGTCGCGTCGGTGCTGACCGACTAGCCGAATACCGGACATCAGCCAGTTGACAATACCTGGATTATCTTCGGCACGACAAAGCTGCCTCGTAAACTCGGTTTCGCATACAAACGGGTCTGCGAACGCGTGGCACCTGTGATCTTTCGTTTCCTCTCCCACTCTTTACCCGGTCGCTCGCAATTTCTTCCTGTCTCGTCATTTTTCTCCCGACGACAGGCAGTTCCAACTTGCAGCTTTTCCGTCTGGAAAGAAGAGACTCGGGCCAGCACCGGGGCCAGGGGGCCAAGCTTAATAACCTAGCAGTTGAAGCAACGTAAAAGAACAAAGAAAAAAGAGGGGCAAGCTTCTCGATCCACCTAATCAAGGTGTTAATTTTTCCGCTGACTATAGTTGGAGGTTCGTCAAGCCAAGAATCGTAGGAGGCCGCGGTGGGAATTAAGCTAAGCGACTTCCTCGTCGCACTCACGTACCGTTGAACACGCCGCCAGACTAACAATGAGAATCGACTGTGAGTCGTTCCGATTCCACGTATGAGTGCGTCCCGTGCAAGTACAAGTTTCCATGTACACGGAATGCGGACGGGGCAGATGCAGCTCATGCTCATCTGCTTCTTCGAAGGCGCCGCGTGCTTCCGCAAGCCGAAGAATCGAGACGATCATAAACGAACCAGCGGGCAAGATACATCGGACGTTCGGTTCTAATTCAATGTTCGCGCGGCCTGCTCGCCTGCTATGTTCGTGAAAACCATCGGGGAAACCCATTGTGATTCCCCATTGAGTCCCGAATTAACGGCGGGTCCGTGCCTCGAAATAATTCTCCCGTCTGCCGATATATTTCTCGTGCCAAGAAATCATTTCTAACGGTATACGAACTCCGTTCGAGGAATAAAAATGCATTATAAATTTAGTAATATTAAGTCTAATTGTAAACATGATCACTACCGAAATTTCTACACGGTTCCAATTCCCTGCAATTGATGTAGAAAATTCTTTTTCCGTTGCTGCATATTTAGGATTGAAGATGACGAGGAGTTGTTCGGCGAATGGCAGGTTTGAGGCGGCTCGGTGAAGATCAATGAGACGTCAAACAGGAATAGTCGGAAGGCAATCCCTGTCGACAGTTCAGGAAAAAGATTCGACCATTCGGATCCGAGTAGGGCATCCTCCGAACAGATATTGCCAGGTGCAATTGGAGGGCCGATTACCCAGGGATTACTGCAATTGCCAAGGCACCGGCTCTCTCCCTCTCTCCTATACTTCTCCAAGGCTATTGATATTCAACTAGGAGCACGCCAGGGTAATTTCCCGTGGTCTGATTGTGAGTATCATGCCCCCCATCCACGAAGACCAGTATCCTCCAAAGATCCGCCTTCTCCCAACCCTCGAGAACGTATTTAGGTCCGCTCACCCAGACGCCGAACTTACGATTCAGCAGTCGATTACTTTGAAGCAACGAGATGCCAAACGATGGCCCCGTCTCGGTCAAAGTTCGAGGATGATATTACGAATCTCTAATCTAGTCACCGAATGTCACAACTCTCGGTTCTCTTCTTGCGTAACGCCGGGACAATTGTCGAAATTATAAAAATATTAACCTGCGCACGTGCAGGATCGCTGCACCTGATCGGTTTCATCAGAATCCCGAAGGGCTGGGGAACTTCTATCCGGAAAATGAGATCCAGCCTGGTTGTTGACGTTTTGCTTAAACACTGGAGGCCGGTGCGTGCAGATACCGGGCGCTCCGTGTAAAGACGCGGTTTTATCAGCGATAAAAATGTATTAGCGAATCTTATATTCAAGACCAGGCCCTCGCCGAGAGAGATAAAGCCGTGCACGATGCCTCGTGGTACGTGCCTGATCTGCATGCCAAGAAGAATAACGCCTTCCACCTCTCCGCCTTCGCGTTACACCGGGAGCGCTTCTGTTCGGATCGAACCGATCGCGATAATTCGTGGAAGAATTCTGCTTCGTTACAACGAAATAGCCTGTGGTCCGTGGTTCTTCTTAGATCGTGTAGTTCTCCTATTTCTTGTGGAAAATGCAAGAAAAATTGATTTTTGAGGGTTCAACGCCGGGATCGATATCGTTCGAACGGTTAACGCAGACATTTCCCACCGAGCCTTTCCGGTAAGTCGAGGAGCTTGGGAGACACGCTCGCAAAGCCTGGACACGCGGTTCCCCCCGTAAGATCACGGTCGGGAAAAAGTCGTGGGACAGAAGCAATGACACACGGCCGCTCGTAAAACACCGCGAGAAACCGTTTTAAAGCAACGGACGTGGGTACACGCGTAGCTCGGTTTATACCCCGGGTTTTCACGGCGGCGTCTTAGGGTAGCTGCGGCGAGCAGCTCTCCCTCTGCGAAAATCCTCGCCGATCAACCGGTTCTCTGTTTACGCGTCCGGGTTCCGCGCGCCGGAAAAATATATCGCCGATAAATTTCTGCGACTTCCGGCCCGGGCTCGGGATGCGCTACCTTTTGATTTATGGGCCGTGTCGGCGACGCTTTTTTTTCCCACCCCGACGGAGATATTCGAACTGGGCGTGACACTCTCTCTGCCCGAGCGACATTTGACAGCCTTCCTCTCGAATTTTCGCGAATACCTGTCGATCGGCGCTCGTGAGGACGGCCATTCGAAGATGGCCTCGGAAGATATATTCTGTTTAGCACTCTGATCCCGAATAAAATCAATCCGGATCGAAATTCGTGAAAATAATTTGCCGGACTCTGCAGACAATTTTTATTTTGCATAAAGAGTTAACACTTTGCCGGAAGACGACTGATTAGCGGTTCTAATGCGTTCGGCGTCGATCGTGTGTGAAAATTGTTCAAACCGAGATCAAAGGAGTAGTTCAGTTAGTTTACATTGGCGTTCGTCTCGAGACCGTACACTTCGATTGAAATTAAATGCATATTTGAAGTCCGGCCGGAGAAGCAGCGAATTGGTTGAACAAGTTCAAAGGAGGCCACTTTTCTAACTCTCCGTCGCGCAATTCGAGGAAATGAAGCGCTGGGAGACTGAAAGCATTTTCCTGTCGCGTGTGCTCGACCACGAAATTCGCGAATCGAGCGCGCGATGGTCTCGGTGTATTTATTTTTATCTCGCCGCGCGCGCCATTCGTTCCCGAATATTCTTGACTGCCGTCATTAGACCGCGGACGTTCACGCGAACCGACAATTATGCTCGTCCATTTATAAAATAGAAAATTAGGCGGCTCTTCGACACGCCACTTCGCCTTCGTTTCATTCGGTTCTTCGGGAAGTAATTTTGGAACACCCTGTAGACGTTTTCTAGGAGAATGCTTGACTCGAGACAATAAAAACAAGTTTGACCTTGAGGGAAGGGCCAAGGTCAATGTTGGATTCGCCTGCAACGTTGTTTCCTCGATCAATCATCGCCGAAAAAGGTTGATCATCTGTTAGGGACGGTCCGATCGCGTATTCCCGTCGAGGGTGAGAGCGTCGTCTTCAATTCCGCGAGTCCACTGCGGTATAATTTCGCGGATCGATGCGTTATCCTGTTCGGCTCGCGTGATTCAAGACGATAAAGCTCCCTGCCGTTCCCCGAAGCTTCCTTTTCGCGAATTGGATACGATGTTTCGCTAAACGCGTGACGCGAGGCGGAGCAGAGCCAACCATTGTTCTTTCCAATTTCAGACGAGCCGTACGAAAGGTTCGTTCAAACACAGAACGCGCCCGTCGGAATATTTATGGCTCGGCGCGGCGTCGCGCGTCGCCCGAACAAACGACCGCGTAAAAATATTTTCGACGTACCGAAGCTTATAAAAACTAACGACCATGTTCAAACGCGCGATACATCTCCGCTGGCTCATAGAGCTCTCACATTTTCAAAAACGAATATTTTAGGGCGCCTCTTACTGGCCGCAACAGATCCGTCGATGGCTATGTTTTGAAAATGGTCGCACATTAGGAGCATACGATACTACGACGCTATCCCCCCACGCTGCCGCCACCCGATCACGTGACGTGTTTCGTCGTGCGCGCGTCACAACGTCACGTGACTAAATCGGCACTCGAAGAGAGATGGTAACCTTTTCCCTTCGATTCGAGCGAATTCCCCTGATCGGGCGTTATCGAGCTTCGAGATATTTCAAATACATTGTTTTAGTAAGACTGTCGTCCGATACAAAGAGCTCCGCTCCCGATAGAATCGCGGCGGCGCGGCGGAAGAAGAGAACGTGCTAAAGAAACAGAAAAGGGTTTTCTGGGTTTCTGTTCAGCGACAAGATCAATTCTACTTTCCTCGCTAACGAAAATGTCGTTTCTCGCATCAACTCCGTTTAAGCTTCCGGAAAGTGTGATAAAATCAGTCAGATACCACGGCCGACCTGTTTCCCCGTTCTCCCTCGTCGCTCCCTCTTTTCTTTCCCTCTTTTCTTCGATCTTCCTGAGCACAGCACTCCCCCGAGGCGCCCGAAGCCGCAATAGTTCGCAATTTTTCCGTGGAAATAACGTTCCGACGGTTTTCTAAATTTAAATGACATCCTCTCCGCGCGCGGCATTCACCGACTTATACCTCTCGCGGATTTCATTTCACATTCGTCCGATTAGTTGACCGGTTATTATATTATATTTGATTAATTCCAAGCACGATATTCGATTAACATCTATGTCTCAACAAGATCGTTTACCGTTTAGAAATCGAGGGCCCAATTGCGATCTCGCTGGTATCGAATGATGTGCTTTCCTGTGAAAATGGTAAATGGAATAACAGTTTACAATTTATATTCCGTAACGGTCTTAATTTCAGCTTATATTTGTCTGGTGTATAGTGTATATATACATATTGTTATATTTTTGCAGCGCCATAAATATTGGATAAACTGAAAACTCGTACGTATTTTAGTTAGCTCGGTTCTCTCTTATTTATTTGCTGGAGGATGTTTCATTTTCCGATAAATATCAACATCTATTTCATCAAGAGAAGTCTTTGTAAAAATGTGAGGCGTCAATTATAGAAAACCGTGGAGAATTAAATTAAGGATCTCTCTCTCTCTCTCTCTCTCTCTCTCTCTCTCTCTCTCTCTCCGGAAAGAGAGTTAATTCAATCCAACGGGGAACGGTCTTATCTCGATGCAGGATAACGCTCGGCGTGTTTCGAAGGTAAGCTGTTCGGGGGCTTTATCCTTCTCGGGCCGGGTTCGGGTGTGAACTGTTACCATTCTAATACATTTTTTTTCCCTTCCGCGATCCTCGAGGCGGCTGCCGCTGGCGAATCCTGATAAAATTTCGCCTCACTTCTCACCGCGCGCACCCTCCGGTTCGTTCTCTGGTTTTCTCTTTTTCCTCCTTTTTTTCCTCTCTCTCTCGTCGCGATCGCCCGCAACGACGAGGATCGTTTCTTCAATTTCGTCAGAGACTTTGGACTCCCGAGATTTAATCAACGTCCTCCGGCTCGTATAAATTTCCTAATGGACAGGCGGCGGCGACGGCCCGGGAAACGCGAATTCCCTCGACGACTTTCCGCTGGAAAATCCGCCGTTTCTCGATGAACGGTACCTAACCCAACCGGTCTCGCGCTTTATGAAACACCTCGCGCCTCCGCGAAATTTCTTTGTCGCCGAGCCGAACACGATTCGCGCATTTGCGAACGTCTGCGCCGGTGCAGACACCCGGAAACCCGATCCGATTGCGTCATTACACTTACGGAACAGTAGAAGCGAGATGAGTAAATATTTTTTCTTCTCCATATAGTTATCGTAGAGTAAATGTTAGAGGACTATTTTAAAGTTTGTTTATTTCGGAGAATCTATTCCAACTGTACCTTTCTCGATGCATAAATAATGTTTAAAAAATGCGAGAATGGAGTTTTCAGCAAATATATCCCGCTTCGGATGAACGCAATTTTCCATGGTTGGCACGTCACATTTTCCTCTCGTTGATGATAATAAAGAGGTGGGGATGGGGGGGAAGGGTGGCGGCACGTTGAAGGATTAATTTGTTCCTGCGGGGAACTGGCAGCCGCGATTTAGGGGTAAATTTGTTGGCGAAATGAAAATGTAACCTCATAACTCTGCTTCCTCCGCGTCGCTTTATGCATAGCCAGGCCGCATCCGCTCGGTTTTATACACTTCATAAACATTCCTCCGGATTTCCTCGTCGTCACTTGATGTCATCATCCCTCGCTCGCAAACAAAGGGTGACATCTTGTTCGACGTACCCTTCGTTTCCGAGTAATCGTGCTTGTTCCAGCTTAATGACCGCACTGTCCACTTTCATCCAGTTCTTACAACGTAATTATTGCTAGAATAATGATTACTTTGTTCATTCGCAATTGAAAATTGTTAGTCTACGAGAATAAGTACATAATTACTTTCGAGAACGAAATTTAACTAAATATGCCAAGTCAGATAATATTATCATTATTATTAATGGAGTAGACATTTATTGTTTTATTGTTTATTATTTATTTTAGTTTGTTTTTTATTTTTATTTATTATTTATTGTTTTAAATTATACCTACTCGTTTTTGTCTAAATGCATAAAATCCGCTGTCTAATTATTTAGTAATAGATATGTATCATATAGAGGTCACATATATCCTTATCGGACGAATATTAAAATACGAAATGTGCATGACGTATTATGCCGTATTATATTTATGTGTCATTTTAGATAAGTCACACATACATTCTTCTGCCTATCTAAATTTATTCAAACATTAGCAACAGAGTTTTAAACGCTCACATATTAAATAAATAAACAAGGGCAGGCTTTGTTTAACAGGCACGTGCAGGAATTGAACGGTTGATAAAAGCTGATCTCGAGTTTCCGAATAGCGAACTGAAATAGCTTTAATTAATAATTAGTAGGATTTAGAATTCGATAGGGGATCATATTTCTTATCAGATTTCGAGCTGCTTTCCCTTCGCTGGCAATGCTGATTGAGCATTAATTACCCGGATAATTGGTATTGAAAGTCGAAGCCACTGGTCGGAACTCTAACGATCATTATTCGTCCTATTTTCAGAGTATTTGTTAAACTACATTACACTCAGTTAATTCTTTTAATTTTCTGTAAAAGACCATACATGTTCTATAAGTGTGCAAGCGTGAAATAATTTGGAACTGCTCAAAATTGTAAAGTTCCAGAAAACTATATGTCGACAGTGTCCCTGCGGAACACTTTCCTGTCGAAGGATCTCTCCACATCCTGCAGGGTCTTGTCCTTTGTTTCGGGCAGCGTGAAATAGAAGAATATAGTCCCAAAAAGCGTGATGACACCGTAAACCGCAAAAGATCCGTACACCTCTAGCGTGTCTATTATCGCCGGCAGAAATTTCACGGATACGAATAGGCTGACTAAATAACAACTGGCAGAGAGTGCGGATCCGAGACCCCTAAACTTCCTCGAGAACATTTCTCCGCATAGTACCGAAGGAAGAGGCTCCAGGCCGATCGTTATAAAGAGTATGGTGATCACAAGCAACGCTCCAGGACACCAAGGCCTTCCAATCTCATAATACAAAACTAAAGTCAACAGTAACAAAGTCGAAGCTGTCACAAATCCGGACACGAAAGTCAGGGTCCTTCTGTTGCACGATTTGATCAAGTAGCACGCGAAGATGCTGAACACCACTTTCACCAGATCGGTAACCACGGTTCCAAGATCCGCGTAATCAGGTCCGGTTATTTCCGTTATTATGTCAACCGAATAGTAGGATATCACAGCGTTGCCGTTGAATTGCGCGATGAAGTAGTACACGCACACGATGCCGAGAGGATACAGAAAGTGCCTAGAAGTCAGTGCTTCCTTCAAGTCCGAAAGAGTAGACTGATCGTCGAACTTTCTTGCAGCACCGACCGAGTCTTCCAGAGCTTGATACTCCTTCAAGGATTTGCATCCTCGCAGGTACACCCACACTTCGATCGCTCGATCTGTGTCCCCTTTGTTCAGCAGCCATGTAGGACTCTCTCGAGAAGCGAAGCACGTCATCCAGCTGGTGGCAGTTAAAGCTACGTAGATGTAAGCTGTGGTCCTCCAGTGTAACAAGAGTCCTATCGCGTGGACCAGTAGAATGCCGAACGCCAGTGCCACGGCGAGCATGCATAACAGGATCCCTCGTAGAACGGGATCCGACAGCTCGCCGATGTAGACTGGCACAAGAGGAGTACCCATGCCAATAGTCAAGCCGCAGATCATTCTTCCAATTATGAGACTGGCGAATCCATCTGCTAAACTGATCACCAACCAGCCGACAATATTCATAGGATAAAGCACCACTAGGGACCACTTTCTGCCAATCATTTCGAACATGTATCCACTGATCCAGCTGCCTGGTAGCATCGATAGGATCAACGAAGAGGCGATCCAAGATAAATCCTCGGAGCTGAGGTCGCGAAAGACTTCATCTTCCGTGGAGTTTGAACGCAGTTGCGGTAACAGGACTGCGCTGTACCCTGTTGAAATACCACCAAGGAGCGTAATTAACAATATACATGCACATGCCAGCACCTGTCTGGAGCGAAGTACCAGGCACGATTCTTCACGTTTATCAAAAATATTCAGCATCGTCTGACTGTGGCTTTCGGTTTCACACACTAACGGTTGTTCAGTCCATCGCTATTAGCGTTTATACAGCCTGGAAGTGTACTGTAGAGCGCCCTCAACTGTCGAACTGCCCTCAACTGATGAATTTGTAATTTAAACTAACTGCGCAAGCCTGCGTGCGTAGAAGCAACTGTCTGCCGATGGACTTTGTCCTGCGGTAATCGTGTCGCGAAGAATAATTTAGGATAATTGTAGCTTGGAAAGTAGAAATTTCAGCTCGTGACGTAGCTAACACCGAACAAAGCTTTTCTTCAGTTTCTTCAGTCCTATATTCGTCGTTCAATCACCAACAAACCAACGATCGTTGCATCTCTTCATTGTCGCCGAAAGTTAGCGCTGAAGTTTATCATCCGTCGCCCGTCGAACAGGCTGCACCTGGAGGACTGGCGTGTCTCCAAATGAGAGGATACTAGTTTCCCGACGCGCTTTATCCGGTCTGCTCTTTTCAAGTACGTCGAAACACACCCAGGAGAGTCGGTACTCCTCGGCGATTCTCCTCGTGTGTCCCCGTAAAGGCGCGCGTTGTTAAAAAGACCTCTTTGTTGCCCGGAGAGGCTGACATGGTAACGAGACTTTGGAGGATCTTGCGCATTAGAAGACGCGCTACGAAGTAGATTCTGAAGTTCGAACCGAGTCAAAAAATAGACCTGTACAAATAAATAAATTTAAAAAAAGGATAGGTCGCAGGCTTGTGCACTACGAAGAGTTTTTGAATGAACCAGCCCGGAATGCCTTAGGGAGCTGTCGATCCGCCGAAAATCTCGTTACATGCCTAATACGGAGGCGGTAATTCGCGCGTTGTTGTGCTCGCGAGCATAATACGAGGTTGGGTTGGTTTATTAACCCTCCCCGAGGAACGAGGTTCGTAACGGGAACTTTTCCCGGTGCTTTTCGCCCGGTTTCTGACAAAGGGTGCGTAAAGGTGGCTGCACGAGTAGTGCACGGAGGAAATCTCGCGGCGCGGCGGCAGCGCGAGGAAGATTGATACGAAGCTGGAACGATGGGAAAAACAACTCGCGTGGGATGCGTTTGTTCGAGGTTCCTCGGCGAAGATAAAGGATATGGACCCGGAGAAAGGAAAGTTCCAGGAGCAAGCAAATGGCGCGGCCGCGTAAAAGCGGATGTGTATTGTACACGGAGATTCTGGATGGGGTCGCCAATCTTCGGGAGTGTAATCTACTCGAGGGTGAAACGAGAGAGGCTCTCTCTCTCTCTCTCTCTCTCTCCGTTTGTGGTTACACGAAGGAACATCGACTAGCATATTTGTCGTTGTAACACTGATGCGTTCAGTCATCCAGATTATTCCCGGTAAGACGTACCATGCAAACGCGTGACTTATTATCTCGAAGACAGTGAGCGATACGACTCCCGGCAAATGGACGAAATTTTTCTTGACGAATGGGAAAGCTCGTCTCGAGGAAGCGTGGTGCGCGAGCAACGTTGCTAATTGCGATGACATTTCACACGCACGCAGAGAAAGGAAATGCGTGTAGACATATTTCGCAGACTACTTACTGAAATTCTAAGCACGAGTTTCCCAATTGGATTTAAACATTTTCTAAATTCATTTCCAACGGAAAATTCGACCACCACTCGGTTCCGACGACCAATCGGTACCATTTTTGATTCAGCAGTCCAATTCGCGGAGCTCTGCGAGCAGCCCGAGCCGAATCGAGTCAAGAACCGCAAGCTTTAGAACTTCCGCGGAGCATTAAACGAGTCCACTCGCTTTGGCCAGCGCCGTTGATGTCAAAAGACATGCGGAAAGTCATCGAGTGTTCATGGCACGGACGCGGAAAAAAGCGAGGCGAAGCGGACGAAACTAGGGAAGAAGAAGAGGATAAGGCGAGTAGTAGCTCGTTCAATTTCATCCCAGTTTCCCAGTCGTTTTTCGAGTTCAGAAGCCGTTTGAAATTCCCTGGGCCGCAACCGGCAGCCAATAAAAATCAAGAAATCTGCTCGGTAAACAGGCAACTCGATTGCTCTCGGTCCTGCTACGGGGTCTTTCCGGGCTCTTTGATCCTAGGTATAAAATAATCGATCTTGAATAATTGTGATCTTGACGTTTTCACATTTTGTAGAACTGTGTTAACACGTTCGATAAAGTTCCTTTTAACTTACACACAGCGTGCATCAATTTTTCACGGCAATTCGTGTCCCGAACCGCACGCTCTCACGGAACATTGACACATACACATACATATACGGCGGAGCATTTTATGTCTCTGAATACACGATCCTTCTTCAAAGTGAGCAGAATACGCTTTCAAAATTTCGAAGCGCAGCCTTCGTGAGCACAGAGTTACTGACAGAAGGGAAAGCTTTTCATGAAGAAAGCCTTCCTCTCTCCTCGACGATTGAACGCGCCGCCGCTTTTTGTCGCGCGGCACGGTTATAACCCCCGTGGAAGCACCGTAGAAAAGCATTGCCGTAAGAGGGGGTGGGTGTAAAATTGATGTATGAGACACGATGATCAATGGAGGTCTTCGAAATAAACTGCGCGAGGGTTTTACACGTGTTGGGGAGGCGTGAGTTGAAAAATGCGAGCGCTTCGAGCCGAGATTGGAACTGCGAGGTCTCGGAAAATTTCGAAATTGCAAATCTTTACCGAACCCCTAAGTATGCCTTCGAAATATATTTCAAAATTCTATAAAATTCCAAACTGGTTCAAAAATATGTCCCAATTCTTGCAATTCCTTCGAAATAAAAGAAAGACTGAATCCAAAGGTTGGATTATTAGGATCATCCATGCGACTATTTGTGGAGGGTGAGCGGGGGGTTGAGGGCAGGGAGGGCACAGAAAAATGCGATTTGGGGGAACGAGTGGCGGTACAATCGATACCGATTCAGGTCGACACGGAGATGATTGGATGGAACGGACGATAATCATTAGCGTATATAATCAGCAATTGTAAACGGAGAACTGAAGGTAGATATGAAGAAGGTCGCGCGTTATCCGGCATTCCGCGAGCTTAAATCCCGGGTAAAGCCGAAGTGCACTCGCGATCGCATTAAGCACGAGCTCGTTCAACTCCTGCGGAAAAATAATGGGGATAAAATGTCGACAGAGAAAAAGAGAGAGAGACACGAGGCGTCGCTTCTCCCACGAATTCATAACGCTCTCCCGCAATAATATCACAAACGTATTGCGAGCACGCGGTCTGTTCGAGCCGATGGAAAAATGATTGTTTTACAAGAGGTCGCAGCGGCGGCGCAAGGTTCCATAAAATCGGTCCGGGCTATGAGAAAAACATTTTCTCCTGATTCTCCGGGGCGAAACGGCGCCCCGTCACCGCTTATGGCACCGACAGCACGAATATGCGGCGGGAATATGCGTCTTTAATGACGCAATACGGAGGATACATTGAGCCCGCGATAAATTCGCTACCGGATATAGGTCTCTGCATCCCCCCCAGCCTCTTCACCGCCTTCGCCGACCCTGTAAACTATTTCGAATGATGTATGCAACGAACGGGACCGTGATTTCGGGAAGAAGAGAATTTTGGGATACGCGACCGATGTCGTATAGCAGATAGATTTGATGTCTGAGGGTCTGGCTTTTCCGAAGGGACTCGTAAAATCGACCCAGCTATTGGATAGCGGCAAGTAAAAATGAAATTTAGGGGACGGCCGGGCGAAATTGCGTGCTTCACTTTATAGTACTTATTAGAGGGCAATGACTTGATCTCTTCTCCGTGTGATACCATTTGTTATCGTCTTTTTAACAGTATTATACGAATATTAGTGGGAGTCACTGTATTTATGTTGAAAAACGAGTCATCGAGTCGCGCCTCGAAATAAAAGGGTGTCAACGAGCAATACGCGAATTTTACGGGCAGCCACGCGCGAATTATCCTCGTTCCGCTAATTCACTGTTTTAAGCGTATTATTCCCGGCAGATTTAACTATTAATCGATGAGGGGCGATGGTGAGGGGATGACAGCCGATTAAGCATACGCTTAAACATCGAGAGCGGCGATGGTTTTTCGCGTGTCTCGCCGTTTGTATTTTTAATTTTCCGGTCGACACGCGGCCAAGCTGCTCTACCGGGCTAAAGCTTCATTAAAACGTAGTCGGTTGATCGTACAATTTGTCAATCGTGGATATCCGATAATTGTTCCGCTGCGTATCGCCCGGAACGAAGTACGTCCGACGTCCTTTCCGCTCGAACGACAGGCCTTTCCTCGCTATCGACATGTCGCCACGGCTACAAAAAAAAAACATGCACACACACACACATACACACACAGCAAGATACATTATTTGTTGCCAGAAACAATCGATCAACGCTGCCAGCAACCGATACGACGGCCGCCGAAAACGTAACACTTTTAAATCCGATGACAGCGGCCGCGGAATTCAAATCGATGGCTACGGATTTCCGCGGAAAAACTGCGACACCATGTGGAAAATCAATTTTACACTCGCCATTAGTAGACTGCGGATTTTTATGCATTTACGAAGGAATTGACTGGCTGAAATATAAAACACTGAAACATAAAAAATCTAAGAACATTTTCATGTTGTTTTCAGCGTAAGAAGACTATTAGCGGATGAAATGAATTTATATTTAATCGCTGCTTCCTCCAAAATCAGAATATTTTTATTTCCTCCCTTTCCATTTCAGATATCGATTTTATCTTATCGGCGGCTGAGCGAATGAACCTTGAGAATAACATAAAACCGTTGATACAAAATAACATTGCAATATTGTTTAAATTTGCATTTAATTTACTTGCTATTTGCATAGATACATAAAATCTACTGTTTTATTTACTTGCTACTTTATTTATCTTGCTACTTTATTTATCGTTACCGATTATGTACCACACTGTCAGATAGCATGCCCTTCCATTTTTCCTGACCATCCTAGCATCAGAATTCATCCGATTATCAAACCGGTCACATCGTTAGTAATAAAATAAAGACCTTCAACAAAGTTCTACAGTTGTTCTCCTTTCGGTATCACGACACACATTCCACAGTGACATTTATCTTCGAATAATAGAATATCCGTGCATTTCTAAACTTGCAAGAAACTGAATATTTTGTATTTTTTTTATAACATATCAGAGTAACAATACGATAAGAAAACATTGATGTAACATTTAACTACAGGCACCATAAATACGAATTTCGAAGATTCAGTACTCAATCCCTCCGGTATGGTCTAGTGGCTAGGATACCTGGCTTTCACCCAGGAGGCTCGGGTTCGATTCCCGGTACCGGAAATTTCTTTTTTCCTTTTTTTTTCTTTCTGCTTTTTATGCATATGTCATACACTTTCTAGCATTCAATGTTGAAACCTTTTTTTCATTAAAAATAAAACGAAAAACTAAATTGAAGGTAGCGTGTACCTGCAATTCTTGTACCTTTGAATTCAAAGAAAACTAGACATCCGATCAAATTGGATACTTACCAATTTTTAATTATCAATTTTTAATAAAAAATTTCATTTTGCATATTTTGGACTCGAAGCAATTTTAATTCTGGAACCAAGACATTTCTTTCAACCCGGATCGTTTTGATTCTATGTAATATCTTTTTTACATTGTGCACATCGAAATGAATCTGTTTTCTCGTACAGCAGTTGAGTTTTCTACAATTTATAGAATACAGACGAATTTGGCAATTTTGACTGGCGCCTCAGAGCCACCATTCGAGCGCAAACGGTTAAAAATCAGAGCAGCGAATGAAGTGGATCCGTAAGAGCGCACTTAAATTTCCTCGAGTAAATAAACGAATCGCTTCATCCGACGGAGGAAAAAAGTTTTGCGCTGTTGCGAAAACGACGTCCCGCGCTCTCCCGGGAGCCATCCGAAAAATAGTTCTATTAGGGTTACCCTCAAGCAAGCCGTGTCGAACGAGGAAAAGTTACTCAATTAGACCCGCGGACGTCGTTCCCGGAACTTACTTTGTATTTGACCGAAACTCAAATTCTTCCTCCTTTTGCACCTTTTCCGCGAACAGGCACGTACTTTCCGCCAAGTTTTCGCGCGGCATTACCGCGCCCCGCAAAAGCAAACTTTTCGTCTCGGTATCCGCGGCACGTACACCGTTGAAAAATGACCGGCAAAAAACCGGATATCGTTGTTAGAATGTGTGTTGAAATGTGCGATTCGATATACGGTCGATCGCGTCTCGACTGCGAGTTTTTATACATTTATGGGAAAAATAAGTACAGGAAATTGTTTACTGTCGTGATCCCGAAAGGAGGACAACTTTAGAATTTTGTTGCAGGTCTGTATTTTAGTACTAACGATGTGAACGGTTTGAAGATCGAATGAATTCTGATGCTAGGATGGTCAGGAAAAATGGAAGGAGGGATAACTTTAGAGTAGGAGAATTGTAGAGGAAAAAAGTGAAAGTTAGTAGAGAAACAAGGGATGGTCGCTGGCGAGGATGTCTGGTTTTCGTCTACGTCAAGGACGGCTTAAATTTTGCAGGAATATAGTTGTAATAGGAGGACGGAAAGAGAGAGAAGGGACTGGAGAGGATGGTTGAGATTTATGAGCGCGGGCCACCCTGCGTTTGGAAAACTACCATCGTTGGTACAAATCGGTCGACGATGGGACTCTCGCTGTAATGTGTTGTACATGTGGCACTCGGGCCCTTATTGTTAGGAAGGCACAGGCTAGAGTAGGTATAAGATACATTATTCGAGCCCCTACTAAATAATTGCTTTGTATAAATAAAGCTCTGTTCCGAGTACAATCGACAATTCTGTCAGCATGCAGAATCGCAGTCGAACGTTCAGTTTTTCTGTTCGGAATAAACAAAAAAATAAAAAAAAAACAAGCTAAACCTCCGATGCATAGGGAGATCTAAGCGTTATTGCAACGACCGGGAACGTTAATAGACCAATCCGTTGAGTGTACTGTTACATTGTATGTTTTGCAACACGGCATCGACGATTCGGTTTTGGATAAAAGCTAATATCTTGTTTGGTCGGCGGATCTTCATGCAAAACGAAGATTAACAAACACAAATATCTGCCTTCAATGATTTTTTGGAATTGAAAATAATATACCGGGATTCTTAGATTTTCTCAATTTTTTATTCAGACAGCGGATTTGATGCATTTATAAGAGAAATGAGTAGGTGTAATTTAGAACCTATTGTGTTTGTTGGAATTGAGGTAGAAAATTTTGATCTTGCATAAAGCTGTCTATCTATAATAGAAGGTACATACTAACAATCTGTTCCGCAGTAAATATTTTTCACTGACACGGATGCACGGATCCAATACAAACACTTTGAAAAGGCAAATTGATTTACACACGTACCATTTTGCTTGAAAATTTGTCTATAGAGTTACGCGTATAAACAATTACGAAAAAAAATATTCCATAGAAATAACCAAAAAATTCGATTTCCCGAGCAAACATATCCCCGATAGCATTGCCCGTGACGTAACGCTATAAAATTTTTAACGAATTTATTCTGTAGAGTGCGTATAGTTTGTCTGCGCTCTGTTCCATCGTACTTTGTTCTCGCACAACAGTAACAGAGGCGAAATATCATTTTTATGAAGCGTTTCCTGTGAAAACACTATGACTTTCGATTATGTATATCAATCTATCTATCCGAACATCGCGCCGCTGAACCATTTTAAAATCGAATGACCCATCCACTTTTTCCAATTTACATTTCTGTCCATAATTATGGGCACATATAATGATTGAAAGTTGTATTCGAATTTCGATCTAAATTGGGTTTCTGAAGAAATTCTATAAAATGCGCCTTAAGATCCAAAATATTCAGAACGCATCGGAGACCGGAAAATGCAGGGGGAAGTGAATTAATTGCTTAACTTTTTATTGGAAAGCCTTGCTATCTGGCTGTTAACAAACTCATCAGCTGCAATCTCGCTAGGAAAGAGTCCCTTTTATCGCCTCTTTTTCCGGACACCTACGCGTGGGAGAAATATCGCCATCGAGTGAGTAAGTCTACGGTCTCCCATAAACTATTAAGCTGTTGCAGGTGTCTCGTATGACCTTACACGACGTCAGCAAACTTTTCTTTCTTGGCGGTGGCTGCTCATGGTAGCAATCTGCTATCCGGTGGAGTAGAGAACTCTTAACGGGGACCTCGAGGGTGATATGTATGGGGCTTAAAGGTCGGTGTGTTCACGGGGGAAACGCGATCCGGAGGACAGACGGCTTGTTCGAGCAATTACCGACGCCATTTTATACGACGACGCAAACCACCGCACTGATTTTCTCAACGATTTTCCCGGATTAACTTCTTCCACGTCTTCCTCCATACTGCGGAGGAAGCGTAAATGTCTCTGACGTGCACTGCCGTGTTCGTTTAAATCATGGCACCGAAATAAGCAGGTGTACGTATACCTGGTTTCTATAAATATTCTGATCTCACAATGACCTAAATAAGTACGGAGTGGTCTAAGAGAGAGGCACTGGACTGTTTAAGATTCGGATTTCTTTGTACAAGACTAAATGGGAATTTGTTTACTCTGCGGTGGGCGTAAAAATTAATTTGTACATTATAACGAAAAGTGAAATGTTAGTGTACACGGTGCGTCTAAAGAAGTTCTCACTTCAAAAATGGTGAAATTTCTCTTACTACTCAATTTCCCAAGGTATATGTAAAACTTCGTTTCATTGTATGTATTCGTATTATTATTCTTTGTTGCGAGAGGTCACACGCATAACAGTCAAGGAATCGTCCAAGAATGGGATAATTAACGACATACTCTCTCGCTCTCAGTCTCTCCTTGAACCTTCCCGATTCGTATGGGCCGGCCGATCGAGATGAAGAGAGAAGGCCGAGGAGCGTATCGCGAGGCTAAAGAACCTCGCCAGCAGCCTCCGAACAATCAACGATGGAAAAAAGTTTCAACTTGGGCGGCATCTCCTCACCTTTTCCCATCCCCGATGCTGCTCGTCCATTTAGCGGTGCTCGCGTGCAGCAGGGAATTAGCAGTAAAACTGTGGGACAAATTTTTAAGCAGCCTCAACCCTCCCGGGGCTAATGGACGCGACCACTTCATACCGCTAATTGCGAAATACATTGCGCGATATAATTGGGGAACGCTCACTTTCACGAGACGGTAATCTAAATTGCGGCCGGCGTTATCCTTAACGTTTCAAAGAAACGCGGCTATTCGCCGCGCGGCAACATTTTATTGGCACTCCTGAGCAGAATCTGAAAAAAACGGGAACTGCGCGATCTAAGGAAAACGAACGACCCCTCCACTATTTGTGTAGTTGCATTTAAAATGCCTGGATAGTGTTTAAGAAGTAAATACTTGCTCAGAATAGAATTGAACAGTGGTCTGCATTCGATTCCGCATTCTATTCGCATGAGATCGTTAGCTTGTTAACTCGTTAACGGGTGAGCCGAAGGTTGATCGTTTTGCACGATTTCCTCAGATAATTGATTAAGACCGCGATCGTAAAACATCACAATGATTGTCTTAACAAGGAGGCAATAACACTCGTTCACCTTACTAGGAAAGCAACCAGCGTGATAAGAAAGAAGGAATACAAGAGAAAGAGAGTGGGGGAGACCGAGAGAGAGTGAGCAAGAAATAATGGGCTGCTCTTACAACACGGACGGATTTCTTTCCGCGAATAAAGTTGCCACTGTCATTAAATTAAACGAGCGTTCGTTCGCGTATCTTCATTCGTTGGTTGCGTGATGTCCGTGCGTGCTCGCCGTATGCGACATCGATTCTAAATTCGATGTATCTAATCTTATCTATTCGGTGATTAGAAATTATGTTCTTTCCACTCTTAGCTTCACACGATCCACTCACAGCGAACAGTGGACACTAAGTTTCCGATTACCCAGATATGATCGATATTCAAGCTTCGGTCATTTCGTTAAAAAAAAAAATAATAGAACAATCAATTTGGGCTCAATCTAAAGCTGGAAGCCTCCACTTTCGCGGGACATTTTTGTCTAGAATATTTTTGCATGGTATGATAGGCGAAAAATTCAGGACACGTTCTTTTCTGAAAGTACCTTGTAATATACTCCGTATGTTTTATTCTGTAACTGACTATTCTATAACTTCTTTTATGCTGTTATTGACAGTTACTTCTGCCTGTAACGTGCCAAACATATGCAACCTGTCTCATACAAGTTTCAACATCTCGGGCTAAATTCGGTGTGGCTATTGACACCTGTATTGATTTTCTGGAATATTTCTTAGTCGCTTCAGTGATCGACTTTAACACGTCGACTGTCATATTGTCGCTAACGTAAATATTCGCCCAGGATTAAACATTAAACCCAGCAATAAACAAACTTCTCGATAAATCCACAGCTGCGAAAAAATATTAAAAGATAAATGAAATAATCATATTTCCATAAATATCCTGCGTACAAGTTTGCAATTTCCATGAGTCGATACGGAGCGAATCATTACAATATAAATTCGTCATTAGCTTGCGAAGGAATTATTAATTATTGGAAAGCATCGAAGGTATTAATACCGTTCAAAATATTAACCATATTGTTTTATAGTATCCCTTCCATAATTCATTAACATCTCGACTGCGAAAATAAAAAATTCGTTTACCGATTGCATCACGAACTTGTTAATTACACCGATATTTAAAATACTTCTTGGATCCACTGTATGTGCACGGGGCTAAATGATGAAGCTCGAATATCGTTGATATCTGGGCTTTCCCAGATATCAACGGCACGATGCCGGATCAATATGGATCGAGATGCACGGGCGCGGAGTGGAACAATTTTGACCAATCGAGTTTAATTACTTGCGTGGGATCGATCGCCGATACACCGAGGAGCGAATTGAAATTGTCCGGCTAATGGAAAAATAACAGGAGTGGGAAACGGTACGTTGAGCAAATAATGCAGCTCGCTTTTAATGTTTAATACACGTTCGGCCGTCGCGATTATGATTCGAGCTATTGAAATATTTTGCGTATCGTTTAATATTTATGAGCCTCGTGCTCTTCAAATATGCCTGGATTGCTGATCGACAACTGGATCGACGGAATAATTAGCTTTCGATCAGGACGGTCTCTGTATAAACTATTACGCGATCACCGTTCGCGAAAACCGAGTTCGTCTAATTGTAAGTTTGTTCCTGTGACAGTAACTCGATGCAACTGCGAGGTAACTCGAACATCTCTAATTGTTTAATTGCGTTAGTATATTCGGACGATACTCCTGGGATAAGATCATTGTCTGCGGAATTGCGTGGACAGCTGAAATTGAATTTCTTAATTGTGTATCCACATTTAGAATTTTAATATTTTATCGGTCAATCTTCATCAGTAAAGGAAGTCTAGGGGTCACGCTTGTACGAGACACTCTGAATATAGCAACAGGAAAATTTTAGGAAGTTACGCGAAGGGGTTAGCCGAGACATTTAAAGAATGGTGGCGGATCGTAAATTGTTGTCGGAGAATCAACACGTAAGTTGCGAGCCCGGGCGAGAGCGTAGCAGCCCGAAAGGCAAATTCCCCGGGGCAGTTAACCAACAATACCGCAAATTGCGATCATGTTGTTACTCCCTAACCAGGGCAGTCTCTCCGGTGGACGGGATTTATTGGGCGAAATCATCGCCGGAGGCAAGCACGAAGTTAAGTCGGATTCACGAGGTGTCCTTGGTCGCAGCTCTCGAAAGGGGGCGTGCACGGGTCTGTAGATTGTTGGCGGGTTTGCGTGCTGTTACGGTGTAATTCAAAAAAGCCCGCGTCCATCACGTGACCCTAAATCTATCCCCGATTAAGGCTTGTATTACTGACGAACACGATCGAGGGGAGTTCCCTGTTGTTCGATGAACGAAACAAGAGACTTCTCTTCTTTGCGAGGGTGACATAATTTTTAAAAAATTAATTTTCTTGTCTGTCATGATATCATGATCGCCGTGGGCTGTCAAAGAGTTAGCCGAGCCAGTCAAAGAGTGTAATGCTCGAGCGGAAAAAAAGAGCAAGAGAGGAGAGAGAGAGGGGAACACGACTCAGTAGGAAATTTGCAGCGGCGTGCGTGCCGACAATAGCTGGGGGCCATAATTGCAGTCTAAATATGCATGCTGGATGCGGCTGTCTGGCTTGACTGTTCCATATTCAGCGATTAAGTGTGATGTACGAGTTTTGAGTGTCGCGGCATATCAAACAGGCGTAATCGTACGCGGAGTAATCCCCCACTCGCTGTCTGTTGTTGTCTCCCTCCGCGCTGCCATTCGTACAACACTAATTCCCCCTCCACGTGATAAATTCGCGCAATTAACTACGCCGTGCACGACGTCGCCGGAACAGTACGTATCGTGAATGCCAAATGAACGGCGATACGATTCTTGTCGGCCGCGATCGGGAAAGTATTTATATCGCCGGGGCGAAGGCGCTGAATGTCGATTCGATTCGATTCCGCCGCAATTAGGCTGACTCGCATAACACCAGCTCCTCCCAAGTCGACATTTTAAACGTATCTAATATTTGAATAACTGCAAGTTTGATACTGCAAGTATCGTACGAGGTATTATATCAGTTTTATATCGATGAAAAGAGAAAAATCATAGAAAATAGAGATATTTCGAGTCGGAAGGAAAATTCGGTTTCCAAAATTTCGGAGAGCTTCGGAGCGTCGGATTTTCTGAGACACTTCCACTTCATTCCACGGAACGTAAGCGGTGTCTGTAATCATGTGCTGCACACGCGTACCGTTTTATTCATGAGCCGCTCATTTTTATACAATGAGGTCCAACATACGCCACGTGTCGCGTCTCATGATATTTCGGCCCATATGGCGCGCGGAGGGCAAGAACCGCTGACATATGGTCCAGGGGAAATGAAGTTTGTATTTTTCTTACGCTACCCGTCTCCCGATATTATTTGTCAAATCATTAATAATGCCCTCTATAAGGTCTCAGAATCGATTCTTTACAATTGATTTTTAATGGGACCCATTGTTCTCCGAGCACGAACAAGTTTGTCCTCATCGGACAGTCGCAATTCACAATTAGCGAGGGCTCGGATCACGAGGACTGTTTCACTGTAATTATTAATAAGGGGGTATAGCCGAACGGCGGATTTAATCATGTACATGCAACTTTCCTCGCGCTGACTTATGCTTTGGAAACACGCGAGCCCCAAAGAATCGAGAACCACGGCTCTCGCGCACGGTGGCGCGAAGAGACGACTTGAGAATCCGCCTTAATTCTGTCTCGGCCCACGGTGCTGATTCTGGATAATAAATTTCATCTGCGGACGACCAGGTTTCGTCGTTAACTCGTTGTGAATGGCAGTCCGTTCTCGTCTCGCGTGGTACACAGTCAAAATGGTCCTCGGACTTTTTAATGTGCGAGCTCGTATATCGCTCAGCTAATTAGAGCTCTAACAATGGGATGGTCCTTATTTTTCAATTTTTTTCCCGGTCCCACATTGTGAGACCTCCACTAGATTTCTAACCATTCTGAATATTGTGAACTAATTGTAAATTAGATCATTTGTAGTGTATGCGCTCTATAAACATTATATGGTTTAGAGCAACAAATAAGTAAATAAATGCGCCCGATAGCGACGTCTTGGGAAAGGGGATCGATGGAGAGAAGAGGCGGGAAAGAAAATGTCTCGTCTTCGTGTCACCGTACCCAATAACACGCGAGTAATCACGATTTAATGGCTCAATAACGTCTGTCGCATCGGCCTGCTGCGGACCAACGAAACAATTTATCGGTCCCGCCAGTCAATAAATTCAGCTTTTGAGTTGTATACGGACCACGTACCGGCGCGGCGCGGCCCGCTTAAATTTCAAAACGGCCGCATCGAAATCGAAGCGACGACGAGCACGAAAATGATGTGGATAAATTACGCGGGAGATAAATATCCGGATATTGCTGATCCGCTCCGATTCACTTCTCGTTCGGTATTCTTATTTCCACCGCAGCCACAATGTTACGATAACAACGAATTAATTATTAAAAATTCAGAATTTATGAACAGCTGTCACGCGAAACATTTTTATTTTGCATAAGATTGCCTCTGACAACCTCTCTGCGCATTCATTTCCGACAAAAGTATATCTTGTCTGTTTGCATTGCGTAGACGCGGCGCAGGATTATTAAAAATAATGCTAATTGCAGCGGTATATCTGGTGGCTACGTGTGTATAAATGTATGATTCAGCGAACATGTCAGGTTCGTTACGTCTATATTGAACGTCATATTAATAGTGAACAAAGTGTACACCCGGAGCCATTCATTATTCCCAAGGCGAATATAAACCTGAGCGCCGTAATGGCGGCAGTTTCTCGACGCGACGGAAGAAAGACCAACGGAAGGGGTCGTTCGTGGCAGAGTCATTAACAGCTGTCGCCTGTTTCGATATTGCCGCCTAGAAAAAGCAATTCCACGCTTCTATTCTGCATTAGGGTTCACCCTCGCTTTATGCTAGCGCCGGTGAAGATTGCCGATGACTTCACTGCTCCGTCAACGCGAACAGCCAACTAAACGGATTCGTTACAGACACCTAATACTTTTATCGTTGAGACACAGTGCTCTTTTTACGAAAATGAAAAGAATGTATTGGGAAGAGAAGTTGTAGAAAATGTGGGATTAATAAATAAAAGAACCCGTGAGTTTACCCAGAAAATTCTCTCGATTTTCAGGCTGAAGGTAAGTAAAAGACGACGGGAAATCTTTCAAGAGATGTTTCGCCGATGTGGGTAACGTATTGAGGCCCTAGGGCCTAGCTAGAAACTGTGGACTGGGCTGCAGAAGACTTACGTTACCGAGACATAATGGTCTTCACAGTTTCCCAGGTCGACTTTCCCCAGAGGAAAGCAACGTACCTGTAAGAGCGAAGATCAATACGCCTCGAAATGGATGGGATGTCATCTCGCCTATTCCACTTCGGAACTAACATAAACGTCCGCGAGGAGTTACACTGTACCTCTATTTTGCGTTTCGATAGCTATTAGGTTGGACGGAAAGTTCTGTCGTATTTGTAAAAATATATATCCAATGATATAATGTAAAATTATATTAGCTTATTTAAAATACAACAGAACTTTTCCTCCAACCTAATAACAGCTGACAGTCGAAGCAACTCTGCGAACTGTTATCGTCAGACTCGTTATTTCTTCCCTTAACAATTTCCTGCGGTTGGAAATTGCTCCCACTAATGTTTCCCGAGGATAAAATCCGCAAAGGAAATAATATCTTTCAGCTCGAATCGAAAAGGATTGTGTTCTTCGACGAGTATAGATACAGCCGTCGATTCAAACGGATTTTGATCGACAAGCACGCGCGTTCAGCTCTATTACAAAGTTGATGCCGTTGACAGTCGATAAGATTGCCAGATCGAAATTATTCACGAATGATTACGCGCGGACATTACGATATCAGATCCAACGGAGCGACTATGTTTCCCGGAATGAAATGCGAGGGTCATGCTCGCGGCATCGATGTCGATTTCGCGCTGATGGCAATTCATGGCGTACGGCTTGTTTATTTAAAATATACCGGGCCTCGTTCTTGAATTTTGTTCGTGATAAACTAGCTAAATTAGTTTTTTCCTTTTGAATATTTTTCCTCAAAATTCGAGAGCAATGGCATCTCGAACAGCGGCTTGGCGGATCAATTTTGTGGCTTTGTCGACGACATAAATTCCAACCATCCCGGCAGAAGATGAGCGGCGCGAACAACGTTGTTCCGAGAAGAAGTTGTTTCGCTCCCGCTCCCGCTCCCGCCATTGTGCCGCGCGGACGAATCAATTCAATGGCTCATCGTCGGGAACCATAAAGATATTCTTGTTCGAGGTTTCTTTCGGTTGGCTTCCGGCAACCGTGTACACGGATATGTGCGCCGAGAGGCTTTCAGGTGGTCTGCGAAAAGTGCAGCACACCGGAGTGGCGTTCCTGTTTGCCCGACAGCTGCACGCGTCCTTTCTTCGGGATTACTTTGCACCGTGTCTTGAATCCGACCTCGCCCGAGCTTCGGAACGTTCGAGAGAAATTCGTGCACACGTACTCGCGACTATTTGCTCGGCGAAATTTTATTCCTTCTCCCAACGGTCTGACGAGATTTTCCGAAAAGACTGGACCCGGAATTGCTTACAGATAAAAAACACGATTCTCCCTCCTACTAAATTATCCTCCACGCGATCGTAGCAGTTGCTTTCCTATCGAATAACAATGAATTCGCAAAATTCTTTGAAGAAACTTGGATAAACGTATATCTACAAACTTACTTATTTCAAAAGAAATCGACAAAACTATTTCGTTTTGCATTCTGGTCGGACGTAAAATATCGTCTCCAATAAAGATCCTCGGTTATTATTTATGACGGTCCGGCGAATCCACAGGACGCAAACTGCACGATGCCCAGGCTAATGTCGCTCTCTATGTCGCGCGACAGAATAAAAATGGCGGCGTGCGGCGTGCATAATCGTTTTTTCTCCCGCAGTTGATCCACTGGATCCTCTGCTTGCTTCGCGTATTAAACAATAATCGTTTCAGAGTCGAATGCAAATCGTTGTGGTCAACTGGTCGTCTGATTAAATTTAGAAAAATTTTCAGCATCGGGTAGCGGACATTTTCGGGTTCCCGGGCACGTGGACAAGTCCGGTGTCCACCTCTGGGTTTCGAAACCCGGTCCGTCGTATCGTGGGATCCTTTCAGAGGTCAACCCGGCCGGTTCCATCGGTGCCATCGGCTCTGGAAGCCGACCGGTCGCAAATTGCGCCCGGAGAATGTACGATCGTGGCCGGTGCGTATACTCGCGCAGGAACCGAAGCCGCAGTCGCGACAACAAATAAGGAATGAAAAATATAGCCCTTGGCGCCCGTACAATGGCGATATTTATAAACGCATGCTGAATCCTTCCATCCCCGATACCGCATCTTTCTCACTTTTTCTACCCGTTCCTTTTTCTCCTTGCCTTTTTTCTCCTCCAACCGTTCCGCCGGGTTCGACACTCTCTCTTCTTTCCTCCTTCTCCATTCATTGTCTTCTTCTTCTTCTTCTCGTTCTTACTCGAACACATTTCTTCCTCCGGGCCACTCTTCTCTTCCCTTCGATCGTCTTTGACAAATTCCCGGACGGAAGGCACACGCCTAAAAGGATCGACTTCATAAATCCTCCGGTGCGGTAAACCACCGCGCGTCCGGACCTCCTCCGTGAATTTATTCGGGCCTCAAGGCGGAGGACGGAGGTCGGTAAAATTTTTCCGACGACGACATACGCGTTCCGAAACGTTTTAACGGTCGCGCTGCTTTTTTACGGGCTTTCGCGCCCGAGCAGCCGTGGATATTGCGATGCAAAGTTCCCGAGGTGTCGAGGCGTTTCCTCCGGGGACTTTTTCGCGCGGACGAAGTGATCCGATAGCGGAAACTAATAAAACCACTTTTTGAAAAAATTGGTATCTACAATCTACACCAGTGATGGTGTGTAAAATGGGCGTGAACAGCTAATTCATCGTTCTGGCACACTGTGGGACCCCGATGTACATAATTGTAGAAATACCACGAGTGTGCAGGCAGTTGTACGAGCAGAACGGCAAATTCGCCGAGGTCGATGGCTGGTCGCGGAGTACATAATTGAAAATCTCATTCGAAAGAATGAATGGTCGCTGTAGCGGGAGATATTATTCGCCGGCGGGGCTCGGTCTCGATTTAATTGCCGCAAAGAAACGAACGCGGTTTTGTTCGCGAGCGTTTCCCCGAAAGCTTTCGAGTTTACGGGGTGGAAAGCAGCCGGGCACCAGGCACCGGTGAAAATTTCAAACGGTTCGCCCGGGATAACAAATTTAGAACTCAATTACAACGGCGCGGCGACGGTGGCTCGCGGACAGAGCTCGCGGGAAAATGTAAACTTGGTCGCGTGCCGTTCAATGAAAGATTCAACGCCGGAAGTGAGGAAATGGTAGTGAACCTGTACATGTATTGTATTTCCGTGTGTCCGTGTCAGAGAGAGAGAGAGAGAGAGAGAGAGAGAGAGAGAGAGAGAGGCTCATCAACCTCTCCGTCCTCGGAATGAAATGTAAACGGTCCTGGTAGAGCGAGCTGAATCGAAATTTTGACATTGAATGCGATTCATGACGGTTGCGGTGTCGGCTTGTTGTTGGCCGCTAGATCGGACACGATAATCAAAGGTAAACCCGGCCCGATGCTACCAAATCAGGATTTTGAAATTAGGCTGTCGGCCCTGATACCCTCGGCCTCTGCGTCACCATCGATCCCTCATTAGCGTGGCATGATCGAACGCAAGCTTCCGCAATTGTGTTGCTCAACGGCGAGCCGGTTAAAGTTGCAATGTCCTCTTTCGCTGCGAATAACGTCGGCGCACTCGGAACTATTTTAACTCGAAAATCAAACGTTCCTTCTGATCTAGAATATTTTCATTCTTCATGATTTTTTAAATTTGGTAGATGTGTAATTGATATAATCTCCTCATACAATACTTAATTGGTTAGATATACATATCTAATAATGTAAACAATATTTTAAATAATAGTACAGCAATTTTTAGTGACGCCTCAGAGGCGCCACTCGAGTGCCAAGGGTTAATTGGCGGAATACAGCCGAAAAATTGTTTATGACAAAGAAATTTGTTGTTGAAATTTTTTTCACTTCGGGAAGAGAAGCTGCCGCGATTTCAGCAAGATCTTCTTACCGGATCCCGGTCAATTCGTCTCGCAGTCTGTTCCGCGTTAGAGCATCGTCAAGCAGTTAAATCTATGTACTTGTGCGGCGGTACGCGACAGAACCGTTCGGAGAAGACGAGGACGCGTACACAAGACACAGGGTACGTAGAGGCACGCGAGACGAAAATTCACGCGTGTCGTAAATCATTCTTCGTCGATTCCCCGTGTGCAGTGTCGTCGACGATCGTTCCGACGGCATTCCCGTTTATGGCACCTGGGAACGCCTACGCCTATATGTCTCGTTTATGCTGCCATAAAATTCGTCGGGGAACAGGCGACGTCTCGACGACCGTCTGACCCGGTGATGAAACGCGAATTTTTGTTTCGCGTGACCAGAAATATATTCCATGGAATTATTATCTCATTTTCAAACTGGAAAGCGTGGAAGTGTTAATTAAATTAATTAGACAGTAAGAGAGAACACAGCTAATGTGTAGATCGTGTACTGCATTTCCTTTATGTTTTTCAAGAGCGCTTTCTAATAACGAGGAAATCGAGGCTGTCTTCTCCGTGATTATTATGAAAAACGACTTGTCGAACATTCGCCGGTGTGAAACCGGCCGGTGCGAATTAATTCGTCTCTCGTTTACACGCTATTCCGGCGCGGAGATAGCGAGCCGCGCGGAACATTTGTCCGCGACCACTTCATTTTCTCTGGTTTTGAAATAAAGTGATTTATTGAGGCCGCGCAGCCTCTGCGGTCCCCTCGATATTTATTGGCCCGCGTGTACCCCCATTATTATTGGCGTGCGCCGCGCAAATTTGTTTAATGCAACGGACGGATGTTAGTTTTCCCCGCGTTTCGGTCGGAGGCCACCGGCGACGCCACACCGCCGCCCTTTTATAAATCCAACGGGATCATTTTCGGCGAAATTGTTTCTGTGAATTGTTCGGTGGTCACTCAATCAACGCGGTTCCAATAACGCCAATTATCTCGACTGACCACGCAACAACAATATTTCGAGATAATCAGTAGTACAGCAGCAAATAAATAAAAATCAATTAATCGAATCAAAAATCGGATCCGACGACCACGAAATCATGATAAAAGTTCCCGAAAGATAGATCGCCGGGCACTTGGCTATTTATCTTTTCGATCGCCGCATTACGCGAAATGGTGAATAGCAATTGAAATGCCAGCTATAATCACAGGCAAACACCATTTATCAATAAGCAACTACCGTAAGCGACCAGTAAAAGTATTCGTTAACTCAGCAGGGCGATAATAAATAAGCAATAAAATTGATGTCCGTCTGCCTCGGTGAATCACGCCCATCGCTTCCGGAAATGTAAGTGTCGTCGAAACCCGATGGAACGCGAGAAATTCCTCGTTCCTCGCGAATTCTTCGCGCCTGCTGAGAGTCTCTTCCATAATTTATCCTCGAAAAGGCAGACATGAAATCGTAGTTTCGTTTGCATGCTGCGGAACCCCCGTGAGCACACATTTAGCTGGGTTTCTTTTTTTCCAATGTTCATCTTCCAGCGATTGTTTCCGCGATAGAAATATTTTCCTTGGAGGACAGAAACTTTTGGAGAATTGTTAATAATTGAATTAAATCCCTTGAAATCCCGAGGTGAAGCGTGCGCTAGAGATAGCGATCTCTCCTGGGCGCGCTCAATTTTTCCCCGGGGCCTCTGCTCGTACACGGACGGGGCTGGAACGAGATTTTCTTTCCGAAGCCGCTATTACTGTTCGGTTTAACGTCAATATTTACCAGCTTTCAGGATCCCTATTTCCCTATGCCCTCGGTGTACGGTGTTCCCGTATGAATCGCGATGAAAGCACACCAGTTCCATTCCACGGGATCCGCCAGTTTTCCGGACGGCCGGGGATGCGTTACATTCATACTTACGACCGTATGTAAATGATCGTCTCGCATCCGTCTAATGCCCACGCTCGGATGCACTTCTGCCCTCAAGAATTTGTTCCAGCATCCACTTGGTCGCGACCCGTTGCCGGCGGAATTGCTCGCGGAATATCGATGAGCTTGCACGGCATAGATCTGCGACGATTGCCCCATCATTCACCGCTTTTTCCTTGCCTACTCGCCTTTCTATTATTCTAACATGATGGCGAATTTGGTTAATCGCCCGATAAAATCGTCATAAAGAGTCGATAGCTCTGATTCGATGGGAGCTGCGCTCTCGAACACGCCCGCTATTCGAACTTTCAACGAAGAATATTTGCGCTCATAATTAGGAAAGTGGTCTGAGTAATATATTCCTTGTTTCGAGAAATTTAAAGGATTACATGTAGTATGTTGTTGCGGAAAATAAATTTATCGAAGCTAAATAATCAGAATTCTCACGCTGCGAGCTGCGAAGAGAATTCTCGCGACAGGTAAAAACACGTGAGAACGTAATTGATGCACCGTCGGTCGTTAGAGGGTTTTAACAAGAGAGGCGATGCTGATCGATCCCGAATCTGGCCGGGGTCGGTTCGTCACGAGTCTCCCGTTTTCCGGCTGGAGTCCCGGAGTCCGACCTGCGATTTTAAGATCCACGACACGAATAACGTCCGACACGTGACCGTTGGCCGATTCATCGTTCACCGTCGTCGTCGTCGTCGTCGTCCGACCACGAACGGACATGTTCGACGGGTTGTTTTTATTCGTTCCAACGTGAACGGAGAGAGCTTGCCCCGGCTTCGACGTCGGCGGAAACTTAAATCGTAAAAGTTTAATGGGGTTACGAACCGCAGCCGCGCGCGCGTTTTGCCTGCGAGCGTGCACCGAAATCGATACACCACCCAACCCGTTCGATTCGACTTCGAGAGAGTCGAATTATCTGCTCTAATTAGACCAATGAGCCCCCGCGAATCGAGGATCTACCTTTGGACAAAGATTGATCGTGCCTGTCCCTCTCCGTACACCAGGAATGGCCATTTTTGTCCCAATCGAGGCAAGACCTTCCCCACCATAGCGCCTAATGCCCCCCACCAGCGACGAAGCGATGTCGGTGGGGAAGCAGACGTTTAAGGGGCCTCTACCGTGCCCTTCACTGCCGTATTCTTCGAACTTTCAACCAGGTTCTGAAATTGTTCTCCTTCCCAATATTTTCGACTGTCAGAACATTAATGAATTTGATAAATTAATTCATTAAAGTGACAAGGCGTCTAACTCTTATTATACAACTCGGCCACAGCATTTACCGCACAGGCCCATTAGCTCAGATGGTTAGACCGTCGTGCCGAGTTGACCGGGGACCCTCAAGGGCGATGGACACAGCGACCGCAGGTTCGTCGGAAAGGGCCGAAACCCCCAAAAGTGTGAAAAAGGTCGCCGGCATTATTTTTTCCTAAACTCCTGAAACAGTTATTCTGCAATAAATTTGTAACGGTAGCAACTGTGAATGTCGGCCCATTAGCTCAGTTGGTTAGAGCGTCGTGCTAATAACGCGAAGGTCGCGGGTTCGATCCCCCCATGGGCCAACTTCTTTTTATTTTTTCACAATTTTTCTTATTTGCTCCAGATATACTAACGAACTCATCTCGTATAAAACAATCTATTTTAAACAATTTTTACACCATCATTCGGTCATAAACTCGCACTTGTTTGATCATGCACAATATTCATTCAATGGTTTAGTTAGATTGCTTCTTTTCATTGACACGTAAATATTATATGAGAATTGTTCAAAAAGCACTTTCAGCAAGTTGGCGAATATAATAAATTATTTAATAATTGCCTAAACAACTGCTACTTCCCGAATGACTGGAAAACAGCTAAGGTCATACCAATTAGTAAAAAAGGAAAAGACCCATCTCAACCCATAAGCTATAGACCAATTAGCCTATTGCCCAATATTTCTAAAGTTTTCGAAACTCTCCCAAAATCTCTCTAGAATCATTCTATGAAAAAACAAAAATAATACCAGACGTGCAATTTGGATTTAGATATCATATGAGCACCTGCCTTACATGCCTTACAAAAACTAACGTCGGACATTCACGAAGTGATTTTCAATAAAGAAAGTGTAGCAGCATGTCTAATTGACTTAGAAAAGGCCTTCGACACTGTATGGGTAAAGGGTCTACTATACAAGCTGAACAAGAAAGGCTGCCCAAATCACTTAATAAAAATCATCGCTAATATGTTACAAAACAAAAAATTCTTTGTCTCCATAGACAATAAAAGAAACAAACTATTCGAAGTGGTGGACGGATTACAACAGGGAACAGTAACAGCACCGGTACTATTTAACTTTTATAATGCAGACATACCCAAATCTGTTCAATATTTCTGATTCGACAGACACAAAAGTGATCTTCTTCGCAGACGACCTCATCACCTACATAAGAGGCAAAAATGTAAACAAATTGCAAAAAAAATGCAAGAGATATTTAATAAAATCAGTGAATATTACAAGACCTGGAAGCTAAAAATCAACCCAATGAAATGTGAAACAATCATATTCAGACGGAATTTAACAAACGGATGTCAAACTTTCAAAAAAAACGTATAAAACATTCCAGATTAAAGCAGACAACACAAACATTCCACACAAAAATTTAGTCAGATACCTTGGAGTACACTTAGACGACAGTTTAGTGTTAAATAACCACGTAAAAATCCAACTTGAGAAAGCAAGAAAGGCCTTCATGGCAAACAGTAGACTCTTTTTTTATTCGGACTACCTAGATAACAAAATAAAAATAGTATGCTATATGCTGTTAGTAAGGCCAATCATCACATACGGATGCCCAATATGGTACAATGTGGGACCTCACCAAATGGAAAAAATCAGAGCATTCGAAAGAAAATGCCTAAGAGCATGCACCCGCATTTACAGAAGTAGTTCTTCGAATTACAAAAAATACGAAAGCTGTAGAAAGCTATATAACGAAGCAGATATACCGCGAATAGTCACATAATCAAATTAATAAGAAATTATTTCGCAAAAATAAACAAAATCCAACGCAATAATCTAATCTCCACATCCCTATACCCTCACGACGAATATTATGCAAAAACATTCGAAACAGGCAATATTCCTCCCGAAGTCTTCCTCCTCCTAGACAAAACAGGCAGAATAATTGACAAGAATAATATACCAGTAATATACCACTTAGACAGAAAAACAAGCGACAAAAGAATAATGTACCCCCCCTAACATTAACTGTACGAACACAACACACAAAATAATATACAACACAGCGTTACCGGAAAGAGACACCAAAGACACATACAGTGACAATAAAAAAAGATATTGGTGGTTAGAAGACTGAAACTAAAGACTATTAATATAGATAATAAGAAGAAATCAAAGACTGCTAGTATAGATAATTAAGAAAATAAGAAAAAGACCACAATACTCATATCTAAAGTACAAAATAAAATAATAAACAAAATAATAGCTACAAAAGAGAGAAAAAAGGGGACCCTCAAGGGTGACAGACACAGCGACCGCAGATTCGTCGGAAAGAGCCGAAACCCCCAAAAGTGTGAATAAGGTGGCCAGCATTATTTTTAAACTCCTGAAACAGTTATTTTGCAATAAATTTGTAACGGTAGCAACTGTGAATATCGGCCCATTAGCTCAGTTGGTTAGAGCGTCGTGCTAATAACGCGAAGGTCGCGGGTTCGATCCCCCCATGGGCCAACTTTTTTTTATTTCTTCACAATTTTTCTTATTTGCTCCAGATATACTAACGAACTCATCTCGTATAGAATAATCTATTTTAAACAATTTTTACACCATCATTCGGTCATAAACTCGCACTTGTTTCATCATGCACAATATTCATTCAATGGTTTAGTTAGATTGCTTCTTTTCATTGACACGTAAATATTATATTTATCATTCTATGAAAAAACGAAAATAATACCAGACGTGCAATTTGGATTTAGATATCATATGAGCAACGTACATGCCTTACAAAAACTAACGTCGGACATTCACGAAGCGATTTTCAATAAAGAAAGAGTAGCAGCATGTCTAATTGACTTAGAAAAGGCCTTCGACACTGTATGGGTAAAGAGTCTACTATACAAGCTGAACAAGAAAGGCTGCCCAAATCATTTAATAAAAATCATCGCTAATATGTTACAAAACAAAAAATTCTTCGTCTCCATAGACAATAAAAGAAACAAACTATTCGAAGTAGTCGATGGATTACAACAAGGCACCGTAACGGCACCAGTCTTATCTAACTTTTTAACGCAGACATACCAAACCTATTCGACATCCCAGACTCAACAGGTACAAAAGTAATCTTTTTCGCAGACGATCTCATTACTTACATAAAGGGCAAAAACGTAATCAAACTCCAAGAGATCAAATTATCTTTTAATAAATCTGATAAAGGCCGGGTTAATTTTCGTGTAGTCTCGAATAAACTTCCGAAAATATCCGGTGAGCCCTAAAAAGCTTTGAATTTGTTTCTTAGATGCCGGAACTGGAAAATGTTGTACCGCTTTAACTTTCGCCGGTGATGGATATACGTATCCACCTTCTATTTCATATCCCAAGTATTCTACGCGTTTTTGTAAAAATGTTGACTTTTTCCAATTGATTTGTAAACCATTTTCTTCCGCAACTTTTAACGTCTCAACTAGCTTTTGGAATGCATCTTCGTTATCAACGCCAGGTATTATCAAATCATCCATGTATGTGAGAACAATTTTGCGTACAACTAAATCTTTAAAAACTTTGAATCCGTATAAATAAATAATAAATAATAAGACATATCTTCGAAATCGTCTGTCCCGCTACCGCTCGTTTCCTCCGCTCCGGTTTGTCCATATGCCATCCTAAACACCTATCGTTATCCTTTCTTTCGAAATTTATCAACTTGCTACTTTTGCAGAACATCTTTCACTGCACTTAATAACTTCGAAACTTCACAACTTTTACACGTTATTTTTCACAATATTGTCTGTTTCCCAATTCGAAACGATCCTGGACAAACGATCCTGGGTAACAACGCGTATTTATTTTAACGATATTTACTAGGATGAGGTTACAAGATGATGTTCGCTCTCGCGACGATCGGACACAACTGTTATTTCTAACGTTCATTCGCTCGTCGCTTCGCTCTTTATTCATTTGTTCGCGCGTCGCTTTGCGTTTTTCATCTATTCGCGCGAACCGAGACAACGCTGACCGTCGCTTGTTTTAACGGAAATTACTAATTACATTCGCTTGCGCGGAGCATCCTTCATTTACACTATACATATACAAGAGTTGAGAGTGAACTGTTACTATTGCTACTAGGGTAAACGAACTAAAGGTGCAGTTAAAATGCAAGCTAAGATGTTGTTGAGTATACTCGTGGTTGATCAGTAGATCATAGTTCGAGTTTCTCGTAAACTTGCACGTAGTGTGCCGACTAACTTTGAACTAAATGCTCGAAGGACCACTTCCCTCAATGGGAAGAACAAAATTGTAAAGTTTCAAACAATACTTTATTGTGTCTACTAAGAGAAATCCTCGACTGCCGCTACAGGATGACTATGTTTCGATGTTACTAGGTCGACAGTCGGAAAGAATCTGCCTCAGCGTACGCAATACAAAATCAAGAAAGGACGTCCTTTCCCTCTCCTTTACAATTTTCATAGGGTGGGAGTATCCATGGGAAAAAGGGCGAGTCGCGATAGATGTCTTCGAGAGACTGGCCCATGAGTGGACCCCGGAAATATACAAGTTTCGAATTTCGGCGCCGTGGCGACGACAAGACGACGCTCGAAGAAGTGACATAAACAATCGCAGCTATGCACCACTTGAGTGGTGCCCCAGGCAATAATTAAGGGTAGAATTTCGGCGCCTGGCCGATGACGAGACGACTATAAACAAAGATGCAGACCAGCCGGGCAAAGATCACCCTATTCCCCGGAAAAAGCTTATATATATCTAAACAGATGTTAACTAATCAAATGCTCGGTGCAGTCTAACTGGAGGACCGAGAGTTCGTATATTTATCAGCTCGGTTCTCTCTACTTCTACAAGATTTCATCCCTACTTTTTTGACGATTTGGGGGTGGACGGAACTTAAAACCAGGTGCTCGAAGCGGGCCCAAGCATCCAGTCGCGCTGAGTCCAAGAGACGATGATTTTAGGCGTTTATGACAAGGGACTGTATCCTGTATCGAGGGTACCCAGGTACGGACGGCAATGCCATGAAACTAAGTGGCGATGAAAGGACCAACGCCGTAGCCAAACTACAAAAGGTCACGTACCGGACCCAGTGCACAATAGCGATGTCCCTGCCATAAACGGTTGCTCAGAGCAGGCCGCTACAGTTCATGTATTTCAAATGCTCAGCCAGCGCATCGAGCGAACGGATCGATGGAAAAATGATTTCAAAGTGAAAAAAAATATATTCGATCCTGCCAGGATTCGAACCTGGAATCTTCTGATCCGTAGTCAGACGCGTTATCCGTTGCGCCACAGGACCGGATTGCTTTCACTTTCGCAGTTTCGTACGCCGTGATTCTAAAGCTTCGCGGATACATATATTTACAGTTAATATGGAAGTTTTGCGCGAACGTTTCACGACAATAGATCTGGATATACGACTCGGTAAACTATGAAATAAGTATAATAAACGCAGCACTTTTCACAGCTCGGAAAATTTAAGGTCGATCGTAAAATTTTATTACCTCGAATATAGAGTCTCCGCGAAATGTGTTTGGTAACTTTCAAAGATTGTTTTTCCATTTATGACGTCGATTACAGCCGCTTTATCGGCGTTTTAATGGGATTTGATAAAAATTTCATAAGCGATAAACCGAGTGGCGGATGAAATTTGTTACTTAACTGGAGCTGTTCAAAGATTCTTAGAAATGTGTGTCTGTAATGTGTTTTAATATTAAAAATCTCTTGCAATTAGCTGCAAAATATTCGAGGGCGGGAGAAAGATGATTTATGAAAATGAGACAAGGAAGAAAAATAGTTCTGGGAGAGCCACTTAATGAGAAACCATCATACTCCGGAAAGATCGATGATCCTCAGTTACCACCTGTCTCTTCAGGGTGTGCAAAAGATGTTCCTATGATTAGCAAACACTCTAAGAGGTGTAGTCTCAATCATCAATGAGCGATGGATAATAATTTTTTGAACAACCATAATTTTGCATGAAACTATTTTTATTCGTTAGAGTCTTCAATTGTTGGAGTCCGTTGAATGAAGAAACGAGTAATTGAGCATTTACGGGCTTTAAAGCCCGCCGCCATCGTAACGATCTCCACTTTCTCTTTTAGAATAATTTCCAGCAATTTTGCAGGAACGCGACGTCACGCGGTAGAGATCCGCGTCTCGCGATATCGGCCGTCGCTCGAATATTTTAAGGTTCATTAAAGGCGCAATAATGAAGAAGTCTTGACCGGCTCTCGAATAATTTCCGGCTGGTTCGTCGTTTGAACGAAACTACCCTCTCCCCGGTTTCCCATCACTCGCCTTCCCGGACTTGGTCGTACTTTCCGCCGTTTCTCCTGTGCTCGAAACTTTATCCGCAAAAGTCTTTCGGCCCCGACGGGCCTGCGAAATTAAAGCCGAAGTTTCAACGGAAAAATCGTCAGCCTGTTTGCCAAGTAGTCCTTCCCCTTTCGACGGCGGCAGTGAAAATATCGGGGGTTCTCCTTCACCGTGGAAATTCTTCGTTCCGAGAATTTTCCGCTTGATTATTTCCCTCCTCGCGGCATTACGTGTCTCTGGGCCGTCTGACCGGAATAATAATCCTGGAAGAGCCTGCAGGATCCTCTCGTAACCTTCCTCGCAAGAAAATCATAGGGTACTTCGCAGTAATTAATCAATTGTAATAATCTTGCTATTAAACAAATTTAATAGCAAGAATTTTTCGACGAAGCTTTTCAATGAGCGAGCATAAAATCTGAACTTGTGCGTCTTCAATTACTCTGAATGGACGGGGGGGAAGAAGACACCCGCAGTGATTTTTAACGATCGAAAAACAACACCTTGAGCAGAAAAAGGGTAGACACACAGGGTCGCAGGAAGAGCGGCGACGTAAATCTGCGGTACAGAGACGCGTCAAGCCCGGTGATTTCGGGGAGACCTTTCGCGCACGAAACGTTTCCTGCTGGAAGAAATGACAGGTAAGCGAAAAGGAAAGCGAAAAGCTCCGGGGTAGGTGCAAGCCGTAGATCAGAATTTTATGGGCGATCTCTGCGCTCGGAGGCTCGGGCGCAAGACCCTGAAGGCGGTCTTGACCATGTCGAAAAACATACATTCGGCCGAGTGGGTCGCATCGCAGCTATAAATCTTCGGCTTTATGTTACGATCCTGAAAATACACCGCGAGGAGCCTGGCGACACGCCAGCGGATCACCGATCCGGCCACGTTCTAAAACCGTTCCGGATACGTCTCAAACTTCACGCACCGGTTTTGCCGAATAAACTCGGTGAACTCGCCGAACTGCGAAATTGAATGGAAATTTCAATCTTGTGTAAGTACGGTGTTCGACAGTGAGGTAGCAGTGATTAATATTCGGTGATAATGATTAAAGTCGAGGAAGCGAGTCTTCCGCGAGCCTAACTCGGTGTGTCCACAATATAGTATTATTTACCACACCATAAATTCCCTCCGGAGGAAACGCAGTCAGCGATCTCGTCAGGCTTAATACAAACGCCAGGACTCCGGCAAAATTCAACACGTGGTTTAACCCTCATCAACTCTTGCCATGAGTGCACCGAGCAGACAACAACGTAACGAAGTTGTCTAATGGAATACTTTAAATCATTCCGGGTAATAACTTACTGCTACGCGCGTGTGTGTGCAAAAGCTACCAGTGTTCCGACTCATTCTCTGCCGTAGAATCTACAGTGTACTGCTATTTTATATGAAACATTTTAAAATAAATATTTTTATTTCAGTCTCCATTTCGAATTTATATTAACGTTCTCCGAATGTATATTTTGAAATGTTGTCGCAGGTTCAGCAATTTGCCCAGTTATTGCCCACCGAATTGGTGGTCTACATTAAATTCCGTATTAAACGGAGATTCTCATTATGTAACTAAATTGGGTAGAAGCTCTGAACGTTCTATTTCTCACGCGTCTATTTACAATTTCCCGTTGAAATGTTAATTACGTTAAATGAGATTTCGATTAGACGATAAGTGATCGAATTCAGTTGTGGTTTATTAATCATTCCGGAACATATTAACTAAAATCAATCAAACGTTCGAATATAAACGTTCCTCCCGTAAAAAGTATAATCGCACTTAATTGTGCTCTGGACGGCATACTCTCGGACCGAGGCATAAATCTAGCAAACGCTAATTTGTATTCGTTGCTTCCACCGAAGCGGAGGTGGCTCCGCGTAGATACAAATCTTCAATTATTGCAAATGACGATGCTCGGATTAAACGTCGTCGGGGGAACGGGGTCGCAGGAAATAATTCCCCCGTGGAACAGCTTAAAGTGTATTTGCGTAGCCCCGTGACACGAGCACGGTGGCGTATGAACAACGCGCACTGAAATAAGAGACTCCACTTAAGCGACAGATTTATGCGAACAGATACTATACGTGGTTCTCACAAAAGAACCAGTTTCTTTTTTTTTCGGTTGCGGCGCGTACTCTTCGCATGACGCGCCGCTTGTTCGTGAATTATGACACCCGCGACCACCCCGACGCCACCCCCGGTTTGGTTTATAATTTCGCATTGCGCGCAAAAGTAACGCTAACTGTCGTAAATTTATCCTGCGATCGTGTTTGCCTAGAAAATTCATATTTCTCAGCAGAAGAATAATTTTTCGTTGTAAAATGCAGTAGAAAGATTGCTTCGAACGCACCCGTGGTCAAATGCAATGAAAAGAAGAAGCGAAGGTGGTATCAAAGGGGAACGAGCGGCGTACGGAGTAGCCATTTGTTTTCGGGCTTGCCTAATGATCGTTAAGGGCCAATAAATATCTCGCTGCTCGCCGAAAGATCGTGTCGTCCCTCGAGAGGGCCTCGCGGAGACGCGATAAAACATTTTCTAGTTTATATGCTAATATCACCGGTTGTAAGTGCTCTCCGCACGCGTGCGCGCGCCGATCTGTGAATCGAGCGATTCTACACAAGCGGATCCTCCTTTCTCTCTTAAAGAAAAACTTCCGCGGAGGAGGCGGAATTCGAGAACTCGCGGATAGACTTCGCCGAGCAGATAAAATTGCGAGGGGTCGACTGTAAATTTTTCTAATTTAATGCGCCGGTTAAGTGTGCGCGGCGGACTTTCTGCGCGGACGACTTTCCAGCAAGGTGTCCGATTTCTCATTACGTGACTGTAATGCCGAGAGTCCTGCCGAGGATATATCGAATTCGGTGGTCACGATTAGGGGCGGGATCAAAAGCGTCGTAATTAATACCGGTGACTGATTGATACGGTCCTGTAACCTCGCCAGGATACCTGGGAGGTAAGCGAATGTTACGATGTCCGGTGGTTGTTAAGTGAAAAATACCGTTTGTTGCAATGATTTAATCGCAATTACTATCGTGTTGGATATTTTAGTAGCGATCACCGCGACAGTTACGAAGAGGGAAGACTGCAAATCAAAACGGACATGGAAGTTGACCGCGCGGCGGGAAGTCGAAGGGAGAATCGAGTGAAAGAGACCCGGTTCGAAAAACTCAAACACGCGCGCAAGTTTACCGAGACCGTAGAAAGAACCGTAAGTTTTAATTGCAAAATCCCCGGGCGGGAACTTCTTCGGTGGAACTTGCCGCGCAACCCTTTCGCATTCAAATTCACGGGATGCGTTGGTCGGGGCGTCGTACAACTTTCTAGACAGACGTTTTCGCGTCGGCGGAGAATAAAATCTATCCTGTTGGTAGGGAGGGTTAGGGTAGCTCTCTGTCTCTCACCCCTCGAGGTTCGATTAAATCGGGAATCGAGTCGAAATCGTGGCGAGACGGATCGAGAGACGACCGTAATTGGCCCTCCTCGCTCTCTTGTGCCGTCGATTCTCGGCTCCCTTGGCCCTTCACTTGGCCCGACGAGTCGTTAATCTTCCCCGAGATATACTTGATCATTGCACGCCTCACTACGTCTTCGTTTACGTCGAAAGGGATCGAGTGCCGACAATTTCCCGTTTCCACTCTGCCATTTCTGCGTTCCGCGCGCCCTTAAGGAGCAAAGAATGCCCGAGAGGGGTCTCGCCGAGACAGAGACCAGAGGCTACGGGGAGGAAGGAAAAAAGGAGGATCGAAAGGGGAACAAGGAAAGATAGACGAACGAGGAAGAAGGATCGAAAACTGATCAGGCTTCTTATTCTTTAACGGGCCCGCATGCAATAAGAGAGAGAGAGAGAAAGAGGATCGCTCCACCGAGGGATTAGCAATCTATTCGCTAGTCGATCTCGCGAGTTGGAAATCTGGATTTCAAACGGCTGGCTCGCTGCTCCTTAACGACCGATTGCTTTCAATTTAGGATTCTTTTAATGGAGCCGGTCTACCGGGTCTAGAACCCGACGGTTTGCGGCTCCTTTCATGCCCACAAGGTATTCGAATCTTGGTACGTACACGGTTTCGGTCCACGATCCAGGACTGCAATTAGCAGCTGTGCTAATTGATGCTGCCCGATTTAGCGTGAACCGTAGTCTTAACCCTGGCGATACTGCCTAGTGGGTATAGTCATATGCCATAAATAGACCTCGAAACCTACGGCCCGCTCGATAAGGAAACGCTTTTGGGACTGCCGAGATAGCCTTCTCCAGATGGCTATCTATGGGCACTTCAAAAAATGGTTCGCTTTCTTTAATTATTTTAATAGATTCGATATTATTCGTATCTATCGAGCGCACACGGATAAGCAGCTGGCATGTCCCATAAAATTGGTATGCATAATGGGTTCACCAGGCGCGAGAGAGTGCCTTCAGGACCGTTTAGCAACAACTACGTTTCCACGTAGGTTTGATAGCGAGTCCGGATTCTGAAGTTCCGGCATCGTTTCACGGCGAGCGGGGTTAGTCTTTACGGGATTACGTGTTCACGGTAATGGAACAGTTGAAACTCCTTCGCCACTTCAGAACAATATCAGAACATGCGTATAATAACTGTCAACAATATCCCCTTTACGACAGCCAGACTTCGGTATAAGCTCGACGCGACACGGCCGATTCGATAAGCAAATTCGCCGTTACGGCGGCATTAAGAGTACTCTGCTAAGAAGCGAGTTGTTTTAACAATTGTGAGGCTAAGAATAATTTTGCTTCCGTGTATCAGATCGTCGAACGTGTCCGCAAGCGACGAAAATTTTGCGGACGGGTGTGTCGAGCGAACGCGACGCACCCAGGTAGGTCTAATTAGGAAAAGCTGCTCTTTAAATAACGTTGAGCATGAAAGACGTCGGACAGGGCTTCTCTCAAACAGAGCCCCTCCCGTTAGAAGGGATAATACGATTACGGTATGCACTCTCGCGAATGCCACGATCTCTTTCGATCGGTCGATAGCCGAATGCTTCCGAAGGAACTAGACGCGGAAGTTCGTATCGAGAGAAAGAGAGATTTTCCGGCTTTGAATCAGGAACATCAAACGGCTCACTACGATATCGCGTTGAATTCGTCTAGTTTTGATGCGATTTGCACAATGGATGGTTTTAATGCGCTTACAGCTCTGAATAAATAGAATTCGGAATGATTCTATCCCTGCCTTTACCCGGGGCGTTTTAATCATTTCTTTGGGGAGCTGAAAAGGTTGAATTCAGACGAACGATTTCATTCGTTTTTAATGCACCCGATTCGAAAATGTTGTGAATCGACTCCGGATTTTATGCTGCTCGCAAAAATCTGTTCCCTATTTGTTAATGCTGAGATATTATTATTATCGCGTTTCACACCGGGACCAAAAGCATTTTTGAAATTGCTTCTAGTTGCGTCTTGTTTCGCTCAAATTGATAATATTAAAAATCTCCATCCGCTTCATTCCCTCTCTTTGTTCCATTTAAAATGATATTAAAAATTTACAATTACGTCGGGGAATGCGTCCAAAGGGACTGTTCAAAGGGAAATAGGACCGGCTAATTGTTACTTCGCAATTCTACCCGGTAGTTGACAGTAAACGGACAATTCAATGCGACCTTATTCCGTTTAACAGAGAACAAACGAAGTCAACATGCGCGCACCATTTTGCTAGCTGAAACCACAGTTTAGCGGTCGCAGCTACTGTTTAATATTCGCAGAAGTTACGTTTCTCTATTTAATCGAGACAAACCAGCCGGCAGCGTATGAAATCGATGCCTCGGCTGTAGAATCGAGTGCAGAAACTCGATTGTTTTCTTTCATCTCCGTTCACAATATCTAACTATATCAATTTTTAAAATATCGGTAAATACAAACTGTATCGACGTTTTAATTTAAACCAGCAGAGGAATATCAAAAGACTTTAAACAGCATTCTAAATATGCCAGATGGAAGCATAACCGCTCCGACCGGCTCCAACCATAAGGTAAATAAATTGTAGAATATCATGGTCCCAACTCACCGTTTAGTTCACATGATTCCCGAGGCTTCAAACGATAGCGTGTCGTTAGGAACATCGATGTTTTCCCCGGGACTGTGTAACTGTCTGCGGCTCTCTTTCATTTTCCATGCACGAGGTAAGATTCGGTGCAGCGGACCACCGGAAATTATTCAGCTCGACCATGCATGGAAATTGCCTTCGGTAGAGCGCATTCGTACGCAGAACGCGTTTCTTCCCTTGCCGAGCTTGTTTTGCGGTTTTCGAATCCTGCGTGTCCAGTGTCCGACCGTGTATCTGGGACGATCGTTGGAAGGAGCCACGCTTTGTTCAGCCTGTAATTAACTTTACGCTGCACGAAATTCGCTCGTCGATACCGGGCGAGACCGAATACGGTTAAACTTTCACTGAGGGAACCAAAAATTTTCGACCTTTCTCCATAGAAAAAATGATAAAACTTTAAATTCTAGTGCGAGGAATCCAAGACCTAGTTTCATCATTTTTTATTACATTGAGAGAAGTCGAAAATTTTTGGTCCCCTGGGTGAAAGTTCGGAATAATATCTCGGTTTCCTTTCTCATAATGTTTGCGATACAAGCCTGTGGCCGGAGTCTGGCGGAATCTCTGATTTTCGGCACAGAGAGAGAGAGAGAGAAAATTTGATCGCGAACGTCAGAGGAACGCTTTCTATTATCAGCATGAGTTTGAAGGCCGCTTTAATCTCAGACCTAGACGGGGTCATTGCGGTCGCATTGCGACCGACAAGTCGTCGCTTTGTGCGAATTGCCGAATAGCGTGGCGCAGCCGAGGTCATTAAATGAAGTTAATTACGCCTGTATAATCCGTGAACAACCTAGAATTCTGTTCTGCCGTGAAAGCCGTGCAACAACGCCGATTACAGGACAAATTGCTTCGCCGCGCGATGTAACGTCTTAATTGTGGCTCGTCTGCGCGTATGTCTATGCATGCGTACGTCACTGTGTACATGCATTAGACCGACACATTTGCAAAATTAACTGACTCCGTATCTGAATCATACGGGGAACTCGTCTGAACTTTCAATAGGCACTGTTCAATTATTGTTATATCCTGGGAACAACATTTTCTATATTTTGATTGAAAAATTGCGTTTCGGTGCTAGAGCATTCCCGCACAATATCGGAGAATATAGAAGAAGTTGTGCTTCATAAAAGTAATCTGCATTTTAATGTTAGCTTATCATTTAAATTGCGAATTTCATGCATTTATAGCACGTACGATTTATTCATGAATAACAAAAAAAACACGTAATTTATTCATGAATAATAAAAAAACACATATCGGCCACAGCGGATATAGCCTGACTGCAGTGCGACACTTAAGGAACATCCGGGCATCCGGACTCAGCAGGTGAATTTATAGTTACGATAAGAATCGCTGTAATTTTACATTTTTAAGTGAACGATTAAGCAGACTTTTGTGATCAGGATTGACGATCAGGACGATCAGGATCGCAGCTCTTCGTCGGGGCTCCGCGGTCGCAAATAAACGCGATTGAAATGCGTCCCGGTGTTCCTCGACGAGAGTATTTAACAAGTAATAATCAACGGTAGCCGCGTTCCAGGGTGGAACGATCGAATCTGGATAGAGCGGAGAGAAGCAGTCGGAAAAAGTGAAGCGGAACGCGAGGAGAGAAGCCGGCGAGCCGTCAGATAAGCTAACAAATGTCCCCAATGAATAATAATAAGTGGTCCGGTCCAATTTGTATTGCATTTACATTCGGCGACATTCTGGACGTAATTTATATGGCTGGCTAGCCACTGCTCGCCCCTTAGCCTTGTTTCGTTTCTTCGTTTCCTCACCGGCCCGCTAGATAACATCAAATTAAGCCTGCTTTCTATGCAACGATTTTTATGCACGCGGATGCTCTCTCTCTTTCTTTTTAACAGATTATCAGTCAGTCATCCTGTTAGGTTTCTCGCAACAGATTTCTTTTAAAACTGCATTCTTATTTGGCTTACCGCAGTACACGTGATAATGGCCGGAACGATCACCTTTCAAATGCCATTTCAGTTGCGGATCGGCCATATGGTGAATCGCGTGTAACGTTATCCTACTGTTTCGGCGATATCCCGTTCTCCGATTACAAGTCGCGAAACGTAACATCGTGTACGCATTATCGCGAATAACCCGGCGCGATTGTTCGTGCCGGTCGTGAAATCAATTTCCGTTAATTAATTGTCATCGGGCCCGTGATCGTGCGTCATTGCGGAAATGGTAACTATCGCGCGAGCACCATAAAGTACGCGTAACACGCGTCGCGTCGCGTTTCGAGAATCGGGCAATTTCGTTGTAGAACTCTCGTTGCAGAATCCAGCTCGATGAAGGCTCGCCGAATCTGTTTCGACGTTACACTATAATTATTTAACGGTGAGAGAGTCCACCGCCGTGCTGTAAGGTATTAATACGTTCCCACGGCAAACAGCCGTCGGAAATTATATTCGTCTATTGAGCGTACGTCGAACGAGAGAACTCGGTGGACGATGGTTAAGCTGGTTACTATACATTCGCGACGCGACGCGAAACATTTTGTAACAATTCGCCCGAAAGACCGAAGATTAAACCTCATTGTTGATTTATTTCCTACCGGTGCGCCCGGTGTTTGCTAACCGGATCAAACTTGGAACGCTGCGTCCATCTCCACAGTTTTTGAAGATCCTTCGGTGTCACGAAATTTGTATTATCGAACTAACATTAGCCCTTTGCTGTCGGAGCTATTTTAACTTGAAAATTAAACATTATAATATAGATGAACAGAAATAATAATTCCGTTGTAAATGATTTTTCTCATTTTGCGGATATGAAATTGATATATAATATCTCATACAAGACTTGAATTAGATAGGTTCAAATGCCAAGGGTTCGAATGCTCCTCGAGTGGCAATTTCTGAATCGATAAAAAAATAATTCGACGGAATTTGACCTTTGATCGACAGTCGATTCGGATACAGGCTCGCCGAGCGATACGTAAACAAGATCGAGAAGATGGGGGCCGACATCGAAATTCCTTCCGCGCGGATGAAACGTTGAAAATCAGCGACGGTTGCGGGAACGTGGTCGGCGAGCGCGACGAACTCGGTGTTTTGATTACGGTGACAATTTCACCGGAAGCATAAAAGTTTCACCGGGCTCTGGGCTCCGGCTTGATTTTAATAAAAGCGAACAGGCGAGACTGGAAGTTCGGCTTTTGTCGGAACGGTTCGCGGCAGTCCCGAGGAAAAAACGAAAGGATCGAGGTCCTTCCGAAGTTTTTGCCGCGAGACTTTTCGTTCGGCCGGGATATTTATTCGAAGTTCGCGGAGAGGATGCAACGGGGCTACTTGGCGGAGAGCTCGTCGGGGGATCGGGAAATTGGCAGAGAGCTCCCAGAAATCACCACGGAGGCTTGCGAACAGGTCGGGTTCTGCCGGGGCGAGCAATTTTATTGTACGTGGAACGAGACTACTGATTCGGTAGTACATACTAGTGTCACCAGATTGAGTCTTGTCTCCCACTCCATCCTTCCGTCATGTGACGTGATGCACGTGGGGATATCTTCACTGCTTCTACCATGCACGTAGCACTATTTGCATCAACCTGCAGGCTGCATATTTTATTAACACGTGTATACGGGATTGAGCGCTTGTGTGCTCGTTAGCCGAGCAACAAAAGTGCATCGTTTCTTTGGCGAGCGGCCAAAAATTAGGGAAAGCTCCAGCAAGCGGCTTGATCCATTTACGCGTGGACGGCAATTTATAGGACGCTAAACCGGGGAATGTTTTCCCGCCGTTCCCATGAAAATGACGAGGAAAAAACGATTCGGGGAATATCAATGAACGTGATCGGGCACGGCCGATAAGTTTAATCTTTAAACGAGTTGCGCGAAACCGAGCGGAAAAAAGATACGTTTCCCGGTCCTCGATCGAGCTTCCACGAATTCGTGAATTTAATAAATAAAATCGGTTTGATAACGACGAAAATGTCCACCGTGTAATTTTTCTGCATGCTGCACAATAACAGCATGGACATCGGATTGTTGCGAAAAATTGCACGTCCGTCGAAGAGTTATAGCGCCTATCGGCTAAGACGGTTCTGTCCGGAGACTATGGCGGTCCATAACCGTAGCATAATAGCCAATACAAGTCCTGCGCGAACCCTAAGGACACGAAGTTATCCGAGAAATCCCCTCGGTACAAGCGCGCCAGTCCCTATCCTAACAAGAATACCGGGTGGGTTTGCCTATAAAAATTACTCCTGTAAACAACAACGTAATCCATCCGATTCTAGCACGGCGAACGGTCATAAACTTGAGCGTAAACACCTGTACGTAGAAGCACGGGGACCGTTCCTTCGACGCATAAAGCGCATTGTCCCCAAAGGACGAGGATTGCGGATAGCGAGAACCAGAGAAGATCCTCCTCTCTCGGATGTCGCGGGGAAGTACAATGCAGCATACTCGGTCGGCTCGCAGGACACCAATGTAGCCATCGTTATTGCTACTTTATTGCTCGTAAATCCTGCGGCGCGGCGTGCGTATCCTGCCGTAGAAGGATACGAGCGTATCTTTTAACTGGCCCCGATGCCATCCCGAACCAGTGAGAACCGAACCAGACGAAACGAAACGAAACGAAACGAGCCTCGTCCAACGACGTTCGACGACCACCAACGAGTACCGAAGAATCCCAGCTATCAACCTGCACTACCTCCCGGCATGTTCTACTATTTTCTAATTAACTGCTCGATACAATTGATGCCCGCTCGTTAAGGATTAACTGGCCGTGCGAGCCACGGCGAAACATTTTAGCGAGAAATCTGTTATCTGAAATCGTCTGGAAGAACCAATTACTTGTCAACAAATTGCAAGTTATTGCATTTAGTACATTATAAATTCTTGACTTTTATCAAATATTTAAACGGCTATGAAACACTCGGATCGTGTATACATGTTCCAGTAAACGTTCTTTCAGATGCTGACATACTAACTAAACAGTTAGGAATAATTTAATTGCATAATTGCTCCGGCACACGTAAACGTAGAAGCAGCTAACCGGAAGGTGCAAGAGCACGACTTTATTAAACCGTTCCGCGTTTTGCGGAACGGTAATGATTGTCTTAACTACAATAGAATATTCAAACACGCTGGGAGCAGACTAGATTATTGCTGTTTTATTCAACTCGCTAATATAACCCCGTCGGCTATATATTCCAGAAATATTACAAAAAATTCCAAGCAGAGCTTTCGAAGAAAATGAAGTGTAAATGATTCGCATGCCGAATTAGCGAAATTGTACTTGGAGGACGCGTAGCAGCGGGAAACTCGGAAGGTTTCCAGCCGCGCGACATTTCACGGGAAGAAAAGCCAAACGAGTCGCGATTTCGGGGCGGAGGGCGAGTTAACTACCTTGTATTTAAGAGTGGAGAGGTTTCCCCGCGGGACAGAAAGTTGCATCGCGTCGCAATGACGATAGCTGAAACGGTTTAACGTTCTCCGGGAGTCGAGAGCCGGTAATGGCTCCAGTCGGAACAGTTTCAGAAAAATGGCCCTGCAGGCTGAACTTGAATAAACGCCGGCATACTACCAGACCCGGATAAAACGATTTACTGGCGCAGCAAGCCAGTGGATAACGCTATCCATTTGTACGTAATTCCAACATGGTCGCGCCTTATCCGCGTCCGAAACTGTTATGGCTAAACGAGTTTTTGTTTCGCGTCCAATAATCAGAATAACACTGTCCTCCGCTTCTAGGCGAATTCGTGCGCTCTTCGATTTCACAGCGAAGTGGTTCTTCATTTATTTTTGGTTCTTCTTCGTCCCACAAATCGTGACAGATTACACGAGCAAATATAATCCGAATGGTATCGTGTCTGGGTTCGTTTCAATCGGGATTTCGCCAGTCGCCAGTACGCTAGTAAAAGAAAAAAAATAATTAAATGTTAAGACTACAGAATGGGACTCAAGAGCGAAGACTGAGAAAACAATGAATTTGTTGGTGTGTTGCGGAATGCACGTAAATCAGCAATTACCGCAGCCGCTCGGCTAGATTAGAAATATCTTCGGCTATTCAACGTTCCAGCGAGGAGGCGGCGGAACAATTCTCATCCGAGATCACCTTATCATATTTCATACCCCGTTACACCCTTATCAGTTTCCCGTTTCAGCGACGCGTATCCTGCCGGGGGATGGGGGGGGGTGGGGTTGCGTATCGCGCATAAAATATTCACGCCTCGGCTTCACGCTTCCTCGGTCACGCCCCTCGATGTTTAACGAGCCGCTTTCAATTCTGACTTTCGATTGCGACGCGAGAGGAAGGTTCACCTCTTTTCATTCGAAGCGGAGAGGGGAATCCGTACATAGACACACGTACACAGGCAGACTGCGCCGATTCAGAAGCGCCCGAGCGTGACGCTGATAGCTTTGTTGCGGCAACACGCAAATGAGAACCACTGCGAAAGACGCCCGCCAAGGAGAATAGGAGATTCGCGAGTTCGAAAGGATAACAACGACCGAGCACAATGCGAGGGTGTCATCCACGGGAATCGAGCGCGCGAGAACAGAGATTAAGGGAATCTGTTTCTCAGTCTATTTTTATTAAGTGAATGTCATTCGGATTTAACAATACTGAATTTTAGGGTAGGTAAATATTGTTAAATTTGAGAAATTAAGGGAGCAAGACGCACCCTCAGAAGCGAGATTACATTCCTCACGGATTCGCCCGTTGCTATATGTCGCCCGAAACACTATGGCGGTTACAATACCCTGTTACAGGCGCGTATCCGGCGCGGCACATGCTTCCTGTTTGCTGTTAAATAAAGCCTTTAGCTTCCACCGGACGAAACTAACGACGCGCGTTTACCGTGTAAATACCGGTGCCATTAGTCGCGCGAGCAGAAGGGATATTACGAAGTTAAGGGGTAAATTTATATGTCGACGATCGCTCCCGCTGCTAAAACGCGGTGCATCATTGACGCTACTTTCAGTAATTAGCCCCCGAAACCACGCCCGTAATTACGTGCCGATTTGCCACGGCCTCCAGCCCTCCTCCTACCACCATCGTGCCTGTCTACGCGCCGGTTTGTCGAATTAGTCGCTTTGTATTTCGTTCGCGCGATCGTTGCTTTGTTCATCGGATTATTGCCACTTTCTATTCTGTTTTTGCCGCACCGAACTTCGAACGTGTTCATTAATTACTGTGATACACGTTTATTAAACTCGGGAAAAGTGAACTATGTTTTGCGAATGGATACTGGGAAATTGCACATGACGTTTGTAAATGTTACGAAACTTTCCAACGAGCAGTCGTGGCCGAGTGGTTAACACGTTAAGCGCCACGCCGAATTTGCGTGCCTTTCCGTTCAGGCCACAGTTAGCCGTCAGGCGGGCCCTGCCGGTCCGTAGGGACCGACGTGGCCTGAACGGAAAGTCTAGCGTCGGTCCCTAGGGACCAACGTGGCGCTTAACGTGTTAAGGCGTCTGACTAGAAATCAGATTCCCTCTGGGAGCGTAGGTTCGAGTCCTACCGACTGCGAAAATGTGAACATTATTTTTTCCACTTTTTTTTCGTCCAATTTCTTATATAGATCCTATCGCTGTTTAGTATTAACATTGTCTACACCAATTTCAAGCGAAATTATTTTATGAAAACAAGCAACTTTTCACTTGAATATGAAAATGTCTTCCTGAATTTTTGAAAAAATTCCTGTCAACAATTTGTGTTACAGATGTTGGTTATACATATGTTTAAATAATTATCTGAACAGAGCACACGTGAAATTTCAGACAAACACGTTCACTGTTTTTGTAAATGAAAAATTGTGACTACACCTGTTTTCGTGGCGCGTTCATGTATCAATTATAGTGTTCGTTGGACCATGATTAGAAATGGCCATTATAACGAACATATTTTTTATTGTACTTCGCATTACGCGCCAACACTTGCTGCAACGGGAACAAAACGTTCACACGAAATGCATTTCATTCACCGTCAAATTTTTAAACATTTTATGGATTATTCCTGAAGAAAAATTCATTTCTTCTTCTCAACTTTGAAATTCAGGAATTCCACAGTTTTTCAAGTATTTCACTGAAAATGTGAACTACTATAAAAAGTAGTTGAAGAAAGAGATTTTTGTTTTGAATTAAATAAAAAGGACCACTCAGACAGCCCCATTCCCATGTCCCCCGTACTGAGTACAGGGGATGAACGATCATCGATGACTGAGAAATTGGAAGGTTCCAACTTCTCGAGTCTTTCTCACGCTCAAGGAAAGGAGCTACGACTCTTCATCGTAGCTGCATCAAACTCTAAAATAGAGTTCGTAAAGAAACAAGATCTACTACAGAAATAATCCTGTAAAGTATGATCTTAGTTTCCCTCACTCGCAGCGATCTATATATCGTGAACACCGAGCATCTTCAGCAGCGAGAAAGCGTTCAGCGCGGCGGCCATCTGTTGGCAAGAATACGAAGTAGTTTTGATGATCTCACCACGTGTCGTCTACCACAGCGTCTCCACGACACGTTACACAAGAATTGGCGACCTGATCGGAATGACTCATTCTAGAGTTTCCATTCCACCGAGGTTGTAAAAGTACTTCTGAAAATGTTTAAATAAATTTCACTGGTGTACAGCAGTTTTTGCTAAGAATTCTTATAATAATAATATATTTGCAGTGTGCTTATCAGTGATCGCGTATAATGAATCCGCAACGCCACAGTGTTCGCGTCTTTCAGCGGCATTTGCATGACACAAGAACAAATTAGGCGTGTCGTGTTGGTCCGGTGGCGCGTTTCGTCGCCATCTAGAGCACGTGGGTGTCGAGTAACCCACACGCTGGCCTAACAGAGGTGGGTGGACACGTGTGTCGGTTGTTTGCCATGTGAAATGGCCCACAGCAACAAGACAAGTCGCCGGTACACAATGTGAGCATACATTACTTACAGGCACCTACGGCCGCCATTGTGTCAGCGTGCCATACTCATCCTTGTCCTCTTTTTGCCACTTATTCATGGATCCTCATTACTTCTCGTCCCTTTCTTTTAACTTATCTCGTGCAACGGGAAATGCATCAAATCCACGAATTAATAACAAGATCTTTTCCTGTAAAGTACTGATTAACAAAATTGCTATTCGAAGTTGATACGTGCCAGCGTTTCAATTATCAGAAATTGATCAGGATTATATCTGCAGGAACGCGTTTCAATTACATTCATAACGACAGCAGCTGTTCGTCGAAGCTTTTGTGTGCTTTGCGTGAGTACCGTGCGAGATACCGGATTAACCGGAGTAGCACACAGTGTCACTCCAAGAATGACTGTAAAACCGTGTTGTACACTATGATCTTCTATCAGCTGTGCCGTGACGTCTTGTTATCGTAGTCTTATTAGGTTGTAAGCTGCTTGTCACTTCGAGATAATACAGACGGCAGTTTCATCCGCGGTGCTTCTCTCTGCATCTTGTTACTGGAACTACCCTAACTTGCGCTCCCTTGCAATTAACCTCGAATCTCAAGGTCGAAAGGTCAACGATGTTCTCGATTCGCGTGCGAGTGAAATTTATTGAAAAATCGGAACCGGTGATCCGAGTTCGTTCGAATTTTGGAATCGGCGTGCTCGAGCTTCCGGTAACCAGTTCGGACAGACGGCGGGTATACAGACCGCATTATGGGCAGCGGAGAATTCGTTTGAAGGAGCTCATGAATAACAAATGCGTTCGGTGGTTATTTCTCACAGCGGCGAGCGTTTCCACGAACGCGAAATTCCGTTCCCCTCTTTGCCGGAGATCGGGGGTGGAATATCGAGAGGGCGGTAAATAATATCCACGCGTGTACAGGCGTCAAGCGATAAATCACCGGTCGGCGTGACAGGAAATTGAACTTTCGAGAATACTTATGCCCTCGTGATTATTCATGTCGATAGTATGCGTTCTACTAAGTGAAAAGGTGCGAGGGGGAAAAATGGCCGACATCATATTTTAGGCAGGATCGTAGATAATAAATAACGCGCCGCTGTTTTCCCCGATTCGTGCACGCGAGAGTCCAACCTCTCAGAACACGGAAAGATACTTTCCTATTGTCTGCTCATCTTCTCGCATTTTTTCCGGGAGAACGAAAGTCGAATTCATATTTAAAGTTTTTATAATGCCTCATTCCTTTCGGTGGGAACATATTCTACAGTCTTAAACTTGTTTTAAAATATCTTTGTTTAGCGCATTAAATAAACATGTCAGTGTGTACCACCGCGCAGTGGTGTGCAACAAATATTAATGGCGCCTTCGAGTCATCACTCGAGTGCAAAGGATTAAAGTTCTAGGAAGCAAGCGATAATAGTAGAATAATCTGGCCTCGTGTAATAAATTTCGAAGCACTCGTTAGAATCAATATGCCGCACAGACGCCGAGCTTGAAGGGTTAATCATAATATTTGAACAGCACTCTACTCGTGTGGGATGCGGCAAGCGTTTGCAGATATAATTTAATTAAATTTATTCAAATTTATTCGTTTACATTTAAATTTAGTTGCTCGAGCTAAAGTGATTTCAGTGTAATGAGATTTAATGTTCTGTAAACGATAATTGCTTGTCTAGCGGGTCTCTCGCGATCTGTATTACACGATACCGCGAATCTAGTTTCTTTAAAAGATGACCAAATCCGTCGAGCTGTACGATTTCATTGTCAAGACATCGTGGCAATCCTGAAGGCCAACAAGCGCAAATTGCATTACAAATTAACCGGGGCTGGGCCTCGGCGATTTTCGTCGATTGCGGTTAATTAAAAAACCACAGACGAGCATTATCCTATTGATGTTCTTTTATTACGGGGCCACGGGCAACGAGTTTTCGGCGGGGGATAGATTGTATCGCGGGATGATTTACGGACTTTTTGCGCAAAGATAATGGGCCCCGGGTCGAACGAATACGCCGATAGCCAATTTCTTGGATATACCCAAAGATACACGATACACACCGTGCAACCCTTCGACGGGAAATAATCTCGTTTTTATCGGGCTCTCGCAAAATCCTCCAATTAGCGCGCATAACATTACCGTAATTACAGTACCTACCGACGACGAGGGGGGAACCGCGGCATCATCGGATAGGGTTAATATGCTACCCGAAATATGGCAGCGCTCGCCTTTTTCTTGCCTCTCCGTCGGCGAGAGATTATGTTCCGACCGAGAAGTCTACCGATACATAAGTGCGCCATTAAAACATAGCACCGAGTTTGGGAAAAGTAAGCGAAATAAATTGATCGTCATTACGCAAGGTGTTCGGCGATCATCGAACCGCCACCGGAAATTCCGTCGGGAATCCGAAGCTTGACCGCTTTATCATCTGTACCCGATCACTCTTGTCACTTGGCGTTGCTCCTCGGTATGAAAAATATTAGAGGAAAGTACTTCGTACCGGGGAACAATTCGCGAGTCTCGTCCGAGTTGGGGCGAGTATCGAGCGTGCCAGAAGAGAGAAGAGGATGGACCGAGGTATCCGAACATGAGTCTGGGGGTTGGGCAATAAATATCCGCGGAAGGTAGAAGCGGCGTTGTTTCGGTAGGCGATCGCGGCAGCTCGCAGAGGCCGTCGAGAAGGCAATCTTGCTGGTTCGAGTGTCGATGCCATCTTACTCGCGTACGGAGTCACGGTTACGCGCGTCCAACAAAGAGGAAAGAGAAAGTGGCCCTGAGTGGGTCCGAGAGGACGAAGGCCCTGGCCGAGGTGGAGGGCAGAAAGGAAGGCGACTCCTGCCTCGTTCCTCTCGGTTTTATCTAGTATCAAGAAGCGCCATCGACCGCCGCCAGGTAGGCCGTCTTCCTTGCACGATCCCATCGCGGACAGCGCATTAAAAGCAAAAATAAAATTATTGGAAACCGGCGGAATTCGGCGTCGACCAGCTGCCCGTTCGGTGGTTCCAAGCCGGTAGATATAAACGAGCACGTTCATCAAGCTGGCCGACCAGCCTTCTGGCTGTCTCTGCCTCTCTCGCTTGTCTTCGGACCCGCGGATGGCCAGCTTCTGATAGCATTATATTCTCCTCTGAAAAGTTTTCCTTCTTCCTCTTTCGCTCTCTCTTCTTCTTCTTTCTCTTCAGCAAGCTCCGAGCTCTTAGCTCCCAGCGCTGTCCCAAGCAAATCTCCGGGGAACTGAAGTGCCGACTTGCTGTGTGACAGCATATTTTGATGGCGATTACCTTTGGTGCGTTAACGCGATGTTAGTGACACTTTGAATCCTGAAGTCCTGGTAGTTAGCTCTGGAATAATAGAGTCCCGAGCAAGATAGAAACGTTTCCAAGCAGCAGGTCGGTTATCAACCGCGGTGATCTCCAGCCGATATGCTAACGAATCGATCAGCCTTATCACCGGATTCCTACGCCGGTGCGCAAGGGAGAAAGAAGCTCGCGGGAAGGAATACCGATTCGCCCGTATGCTGACGGCCGGTTAGGGCAGTCCGGTTTCCCTTATCAGGATTCCGTTGCCTCGATCGGCAGGCATCGCCATTCCGCGTGCACCCGAAAGATTTCGAGGAAGCGCGAGTTTCGAGGAAGGTGCGCGAGGAGAACTCGATTAGCTCGCAGCCTTTCAGCAATGCGGTTTTATCTGCGTAATGATATCTTCGGAGAAACGAGAGAGAGAGAGAGAGAGGGGGAGGAGAGAAGATGGGAGGATGGGAAACGGTGACCGCTGGAGAGAAGTATCTTTCTGGTCGGCGAAATCTCGACTTCGGATTACGGCGACGTCGGTAGGTGAGACCTCGGGCTGTTCTTACAACGGTGCTCCCCGCATTCCTGCCGGTAGTGAGTAAATAATTCCCGACGCCACGGAGAAAACGTGGCTCCATTATGGTAAACCAGCGCTAAGGGGCCATGTACGCCACTCGGGAGCCGCGCTTCCAGCCGAGGAGCTATCCTCGCGAAACCGATTGCACCTCCGGGGAACGAATCCTCTTCCTCGCTTTCCAAACTGAATCTCTCTACCCCTACCACCCCTTTTCACGCTGTTTACCCGTCCACGGTAATGCTTTAATTGATGAACTTTCTGGCCCGCTGTCTTGCTCCCCAAACGAAGCGTTATCGAGTTAGCCCCCGACTAGGTAACAAGTCTGACGAGCGACGAGAACTTCAAACGGAATCTGATAAATGTTTACATTAGTAATCAATTTTGTAATAAATGTTTCAGCATTACAGTCAATATAGATGTAGAATAAATATAAAGTAAGATAGAGCAAGTTTTCCCATGATCGAGCCGCAAAACGAGGATCGCAGAGGGCACGAATCGCGAGGGCGTATTAAAATCTCTCTTTCTCGAGAGAAGTCGGCCGTGGAACTTATCAGGGACGTTGAGAAATACGCTGATTACAGGACTAATTACGCAAATCCGGCGCGTACACGTCGTCGACACGATAACGGCTAACCAGAGATTCCACTTTGTTGACGACGACGAATCCTCCAACTGCGAAATAATATTATCGCGGTGTGTCCCGAGGCTATTCCGGCACGATCGCGAACCCTTCGGGTGACAAAGGGCGACGAGAGCCACTATCTGACGATGACCCTCTCAGTTCGCCGGAGTTAAGGTCCTTCTTAAAAGGACTCGTCGCGTTCCTCTCTTTCTCTCGCTCTCTCTCTCTCTCTCTCTCTCTCTCTCTCTCTCTCTCTTTCTTCAAACTCCGCCAGCCACAGTCTTTTTCGTTCAGGACGCGACGACGCGCTATCGTACACCACCAGCGCGCCGGAAGATAACCGCGCCGAACCGGGATGCCTTAAGGGGTTACACACACCTTAAAAGTGTTTCTTGAAAAAGTTACAGGATTATCGTCGTCCCGGGAATGAAAATAGATCCGGGAAACAACGTTCCGCCATCGTGCTCCGCAAATTGTGTGACACGCTCCCGAGGAATTGCGTTTGAAACGCGATTGAGCTGTTCGAGTGAATTTCTCCTTCGAGGAGATCGATTGTGGGAATTTGATAATTTTCTTTTCAGTTCAGACTCAAAGAAAGGTCACCGAGCAGATTAACATTTCAGCTATTACCGATTATCGAGCAGGCGAGTTATCTCTGATTTCCAGGAAATCGACTCCGTTCGATCGGCCCACGGCTATGCCCATGGCGGAGAGGAGGTATACGAAAATACGATCGTCTAAGTTCGGGTCGAAAAACTCGAGGGAGAGACTTCTCATGAGTATCTCGCACGAGTTCTCAACAGAAATTCCAACGATATGTACGAACTTCAAAGGGAAGACTATTAATCGAGAAAAGAGTTCCGGTATTATTTACCCGGGGCTGTTCAATCTCGAAATACAAATTTGCCGAGGCCGGCCCCGGCTCTAATTGGCCCGCGTCATTTTGTTTGCCTCTCCGCCGAAAGTGTTCCGACGGAAAACTATGCACCAGAATTATATTTGCGATTGTTCCGCCGTAAATAATTAGCGGCTCTCCTCGCGGCAAGTAGCAAAAGGACAAAATCGAAAACGTTCAGGGACGACCCTAAAGGCAGAGAACGTATTAAGCGTGGAAGATTGTGGACATTCTCTCGGCTGAATGGCTAGAGGGTGACTTATTTTGCATCGGGGAAGAAACTTTGTAGGCACATGCGTGCGAGCCGGGTTGATGTATGCTACTATTAATTTATGAAGTCTCGTTAGAGCATGAAAACGTTGGTTCATTAACGACCGCATAATGTGCCGGGTTTATTTATGGGGATACGTGCCGCGCCGCGGCATTAAAATCTGTTGAGTTATGAATTGCCGATGCGGCCGACGGAATGAAAAAATCCAGGCCGAACGCGCGTTTAATGGCGAGATATATATTTCGCGGCGCGGATATTGTGCGTTTCGCATGGACACGGACCATGAGGAAGATTAATTCCTTCCGATCCGCCGGCGAGATTGATTTTTCGAAGAGAGAAAGGACCGTTCATCATCGACCGGGCAACCATTGACTGCTACTTAACGAGAGTGAAAAACGATGTAATTAATGCTGACAGCCGATGAATCGTGGCTGGTTGACGCGACGCCAGTCTCTTTGATCTCCCAGCCAATCTTACGTCGGCTCCGGTGGAACGTTGTAAATTACTTTAACCGTTGCGAATGCGTTATAATTATCAGACTTTATGTTTATTATAAATGGTAGAAACACATCCAATATATTTTTTCCTCCAGCGCCTGGAGCGAAGCAGTTGCATATTCACGGGGGATGCGCGGGGAAAAAATCTTGAGAAACGGGCCGCGTCTCGAAGTTTATGAGAAAACGTAAATGTGGTAGGCCAGGTGTGGCAGGCGGGTTGCGGTGTTGCTGGTTTTTGATTTGGTCGCGCAAGAACGCTAATGGTCTGACGCGTGACCGGCTCAGGTGGTCGCGCTGCACTCGCTGCACTCGGTGCATCCGATGCACTCGGCGCCGCTGCTGCAGAACACCGTCGTCGCTCCGCAACTCGCATTTACATACCGGTACCCACACGGCGCATGAATAAATATGTCGTAGCCTGAGTGACTTAAACAGTCTAAACAGCGGCCTGCTTGGGAAACATCGCGGGTGCATCCCGTGTGCCACCATGCTCGGCGCATCCGGATCTTTCTTGGTTGGCCTGCATCGATTTGCGCTGGTCTTTGCGGAATACTGGGTCGTTGCATATGAAATCTCCAATCTTTTTTATGTAGAAGCACCTCCTTGCATCACCGAATAAGTTCCCTTTAATCGAACACGAAATAATAAAACATTAACAAGAAGATGGTCGAGCTAAGTACAATCTTCCCTTTGCGGCATACAATGTTTTACATACTCTCAGTTTTCAATTTCGATCCGGAAGTAACGTATCCGACCGCAAATCACAGTCGCATTACGCGTCACCGCAAGAGACTGCTCTGGACAATTTACGTCATCTTTTATTCCACCGCAAATCATGCGAATCTTCTTTGCGAGATCTTTTGCCAACATATTTCTGATTGAAATGACTTGTCCCTCGATTAATTCAAAACGAAGACTCCAGTGTGTTGCGATCAAGATCAGTCTCCGTCACGCGAAGCGACAAGACCGAAATATCTTCGAAGTTCCGCGGCCAGTCAATCCAAGTCGCGGTTGTTTCGCGTGAACTTGGCAAATATTTCATCGCGATCTGTCAACCGAACTGTTGCTGAATCACCGTGACACCGGTGCGTCGAGGATCCATTAGCGGTTCCGCTAACTAATCGCGCTCGAACCTATGAATTTGAACAGGGGGAGGGGGATCCTTGAACGTGTACCGTTAGCAGTCGTCCGGGGATGAACTTGTCCGATAAACCGGATACACTGGACGGTATCCGATCAGATTTACAATCAATATGGTAAGCTCGCGCTCCCGTAATATATTCCGAGAACCGGTTCTCAACCGTGTTACGTTCCGCGGACTATAACGCTATGCAACGAGTGATAATACACGTATAAACGTACCCCTAATAGCTTTCGATTACCTGTAAACTGTCTACTTTTCCTGTGACTTACGACCTCGTTTCGTTATCGTTAATGCGGATTAAACGACCCACGCTCTCTGGACCCCTGCGCCCGAGATACCGGGCCGCAGAGCTGTTTTGGTATCGGCGCCGCCGTTTCAATCACCAGATTACCGAACGGTCTAGTTATTAACAGACCCGCCGATTTTTACCGTCTATATTTGTCTTACAATAAACTAGATCGAGCATGAACCAGAGAAAATGTCAGATTTGAAGGATTTCAAATTATTAAGAGAAGAGATCAAGGATAAACTTTTGAATTTACCGATTGTAACTTAGGATCGGGTAATCTGCTAGGATCACGGGGGTACCAGATAGATCAAACAACGGTCCAACTATTGAGACTGTTGGTTTCTAGCTAATCAAACCACTAGGGAATCCAGATCGGATTATGACTCGTTTTGCAGATTAACCAACACTGAGTGATCTCGATCGCTGATGCCAATGCTCCTGAAGAATTTGTCTGATCTGGTGCTGTTTCACTGGCGATTTACTCCCCTAATATGTAAGACCCTCGATTTGTTATTTCGTATCAGTTTGCAAATATCATGAATCCTTACTAATCAAGTCGCTTTGAGTCAGCCGCGCACCGAGGCGCGACGCGTTGAAATAGAATACGCTACGGGCGAGTCAATTCGCGAGCAACCGTGACAAAGACCGGTACTCCAGGGTCGTGGCAAATAGAACCTGAATATGATAGAACTGTACAATGCGAAAGAGTCTGGCGACCGAAGGAAAATCGAGTTGAAAATCGCGGTTCGAACAAAAGCAGCTTGAAAGGTATGAAACGTGCGGACGGGGGGCGCAGGCGGCTGCCGTTGAAGGAACACACGAATTGTTTCCATTGTGCCACCGAAATGGGAAGGCAGTAGGCGGCCTGCGACGGCTTCTGACACCCCGTTACAGCACACGGCAGCGCACCTAAATTGTTTGTTCCTTAGCGGAGTTTATGTTCGGCTCGTGTAATCGTTCGCGCTTTGCACACCCTGAAGATCCCGTCGCAAATGGATCGCACGCGTTTAGAAAAATTAGACGTTACTTCGTCCGCGCTTCGTTTAACCGGTTTAGTCGCGGCGAACGTTTGCGAGTAGCCTAGAGTTAGCCCGATCAACAAGCGTCGTTCGCGCTGAACTCGTCGACGCAGCAAATCCGTTTATCCATGCAAAGCCGAGATACTCCCTTGGAAAATACGAACACCTGTCCCCGAAATCAAGCAGCTGCGTCGACGGGTCCGCCTTAAAATCCTGCTCAACCGTTTCGCTGTTTATTTTCTGCTAATACGGCTCCGCTGTGCTGGGGGATTCTCGTGACACCGGTCTGAAAAAAGTCGATTTTCCAGAAGCATCTCCAAAATGCTTTAAAACGAAATTTATTGGAACGAAGTTGGGCAAAAGCTGCGCACTTGATCCACTGAATCAATCCCCCTTCGGATGAGCCCAATCATCGATCCCGCTCTTCTGGAGACTCCGAGAAGGCCTAACCGCGAGATAAAGGATCGATTGTGATAGTCGAACCGGTAACAAGTAACTGAAAGTCATTTCCGGGGAGGTGGGGGCCGGTCAATGCATCGAGCGCAACACTTCTCGGCTCGTTGACCTAAGTGCACTCGAGGCTCGCCTAACGCCTCGACGAAATCATTTCAGTCAGTCACTTCAGGGTCCCGGAGAGGTGCGGAGCCAATGCAAACACCTCTCGGGACCAGGAGGAAGACAAACACCGGCCCAGGGCTGGTCGAACTTGCTAACTCACTTGCTTGTACGCGAAAACCTCTTTGTCCTTTTTTTTCGCAGACGAGAGCCGGCTCCCTGATCCTGGCCGATCCTCTTTGGATCCTCGTCGATCCTTCCATCATCCGGCACCGGTCGCCAGTCACCTAGAGTCCGGGGCCCGTCGATGTTTATCCATCTCAACGCTCCGAGAAGCGGAACACTGTTTTCAGACCATGTCCTGGTAATTCCATGCTTCATGCGAGCTCGTTTACTTGTCGCCACCGTGGCTGATTGGATTCATTTTTACAGAGAACGGCCAGCTTATGGCTTCTATTTTTCATGGAGAAAAGTGTTTATAGTAGCAAATTCGTGGGAGAGGAGCTGGACAGGTGCTCGGGTAGTTTTTAGTACTCATTGTTTATTTTCAATCACCCATCAGTTTACGTGATTTCCATCCTCCCCGATTTCACGTCGTTTTATCTCGGATTCCCCTGTCGATACTCCGGAGAGGTTTTAATACTGCTTACGACAAAAAGCCATGAAACGTTTTGTTCCCTGCTGATCAGTCGTTGTCTGCTCTTATTGCAATCGGCCGGTACGTGTATTTTAAATATACACTTTTTACTCGATGAAAACGTTGACGTATCGGATGAGATCGGCGTTCTATAGATTCGACGTGGCCATCGCCCGTTCGTTTACTTATCGATGGACAGGAGATTGGAACGTTTTTTTTCTAAATATCTGCCACATCCAGTTGCCAGATCGTTCGCTCCCGCGGTCCATAGCGCTCCTTGTTTTTGTGGGAATTGAGAAATATTTATGTTGGAGGCATCCCCGGCTGCGCCGCGCTGCCCGCAAAACTTTTATACGTTTCTATCGATCCATCAATTTCCGCCTGGATTGCGGTCGATGGAAAAACGAGACCTCTGTATAAGTTCACTTATCAATATGCAACAGAGCGTGCCGAGCAATTAGCAAACCGTCTCAATTTGCGACAGTATTTCATAGTGAATATCTGGCCTAATTACTTGACATTTTTTAAACATTTATTATCAAGATTTCAAGACCATCGATATTTTTTTATACGGGACTGAACATATTTTCTGCGATATTCTCGTAGAGCATGAAAAGACGAATCCAACGACTACCATAACCGTACCATTACTCGATCTCGAGATATTCGCGTCTGAAAGATGCGGTACCTAACCTAATCTTACTTTTCAGACGCGAATATTTCGAGATCGAGTGATCGTAATGGTACGGTTATGGTAGTCGTTGGATTCATCTTTTCATGCTCTACGAGGACATCGAAGAATATATAGGGTGTCGTACAAGAAATAACATTTTTCATTCTTTCTTTCGATGGATATGGGTTGATCGCGCCACCCTGTATATGGGCGCAGGGTATTGTTGCTTTGAGAGCGAAGAGTCGCATCGATCGGCGGGGTAAAAATTCTCTAATTTTCGTGCGCGCGGTATTATTTCAGGCGGTGTCGGATCACGAGAAGAGCGCGTTGTCGACGCAGCGAGGCGTGCGCAACAATAGAGCTCACTCGAAACAATTCCCTTGAACTCGCACAGGTAGAAACGGTCCCCTGCATTAAGTCGAGTCTCTTCACGAGAGTGGAATCTCTCAAGGAAACCCGATGTGTTCGCGACAAGAAAGAAAAGGGGTCGGGAATGATGGGCTCCGTGTTTATAGAGCCCAATGGAGGCCGTGGTCGTGGTACGAGCACCACGAGGATTGAGCAAACAAACGGGGAAATCTCGAGTTCGAAGACGGCTTCACTCATCATCATTAACACCGCCATAATACGTTCGCGAAACAACCAGCGTCCTCGGGACTTTCTTTTTTCGCTGCTTTCCTCGTGCGTACCCTGTCCTCCCTCTTTTTTTTCCAGTCTTTTTGCCATTTCGAGGAACCCGGCGTCCCCGCGAACAATGTTCATCCTCGCTCTTGACTCGATTCTTTTTCCTTTTTCTTTTTAATTTATTTACCCTACTTGCACAGATCGCATCAATATCAGGATTAGTCCATCTTGCATTCCACCCAGCTCTAATTTGACACAGTATAGACTTTGAGGATTTTAGAAGACTATCAATATTTTTCTCTGGTTTTACGGTTCAGTTAGCGGAAGATCAGTAGGACACCCGGTACAAGGAAGTTGACGTAATCGACTCGATCCCTTCGACTAATTTCTCCGTGACTGCCACCTATTCACCGAGGCTTACAGTTTTACGTGGACCGATCCGCATTTAATCCGACAGTCGAGGACGGTCTGTGTACAGAGTCGGCTGCAGGAAACGTCCTTAAGTTAAATATTATGTTTGCTGAGCGGTGGCGTCTCCGTCGAGGACGTTATAGAAGGCTACGTGCCGATTCCGCGTCTGCAATATCGAATCCAGCTTTCGAAGCGTCTCGCAGTAAATCGAAATAGCGCGGTGAGACGTCGAAAGACGATTTCTCCATCTCTCTCTCCCTCTTTATCTCTCTATTTCTCTTTGGCTCTTCCCATTTTTCAGCTTCGCCGGAGACTAAAGTCTCGATACGGTTCTTTACGGCGTATAAAAATCAGACGAGAACCGCGAACGAACCCATCCTGATGAGAGCACTCTTTCCGCAGCTTTCCAACCCTTACAACACTGAATTTGTTAATGATATTTATTCCCGTCTCGTATTTCACGATCTCCTCCTATTTTCATTGGATAGAATAATTAGTAATGGTAATTAGTAAATAAACTCATTCTAACAGCGACAGGATATTAAAATAAACGCTTCCAACTTATTATCAATTTCCTCCTATATGCGAAGTGCTTTGCATTTTATGAGTTGCTGTTTTTAAAAGAACAATGACGAAAAATCGCTCGTATCATAATATGCTCGTAAAGGTATTTTCCGTGAGCTTATTATTACCATTAATCAGTAATGCAGAGCAACCCGATATAATTTAAACGTACCGTATATAGGAATGATTAACGATCCAAAATTTGTCCGCGCAGGAATTGTTAATATCCCCGAAATGTGCATGAAATAATGAAATTCAAAATATTAATCACACCGCGCGTGCCGACGGTGTCTTTATAATCCACACAGTATTAACTAATTACATTAAAATAATTATTCAATTACACAACATCGAAATTCAGTTACCATTTGCCTGCAGAAATGTTTGGTAGCCAAACTCGTTATCACGTAAGAATTTAATGAACATTGCTAATTCGTATCGCGTGCACTCTGTTCTTCGTGATACTTAATTAACCAAAAATCTAACATATCATCTAGGACCATGGTGATTTATGTCACTAAATAAGAATCAGTATCGTACTAAGAATTGGTCGACGACTTTTGCGCCCACCCAGTCGAATGCCACGGCGGATGGTCCAGTGGGCGTGGCTTCGGCGGAAATAATAATAATTGCGCGGCGCTATGGTTGGATGCCGCCGTTAATATTGCGACGTTAAGATTTTCGGTTGGATTTTTCGGGGCCGTGTTTGCGGCCGGCTCGTCTCATAATTTGCACGCGGTTTCCTCTCCCGACCGCCATTGGCTCTCCCCTTTCCGGTGTGCAATTGGAACCGCAAATTCGACGATGCAGCTTGACGCCTGTCGGATGCGATTACGGTATTACCGGCTCAATTGCATAACGACGGACATTAAATTTTAAGGTATCGTGAATTGGAAAAACGGGGGGCCCGCGAGTCGCTCGTTCAACCAGAGATTGACGCTGAACCATCAATTATTTATTTTCGGAGCATTTCGCATCGTACACTCATGCCAAATTTTTAGAATGTATAGAGTAAGAGGTCCTCTGCAGTATCTCTATATTTTTTAAATTTTATGCAAATAAAACTAATGCAACTTAAATGGGAGTTGTGAAGTCGCATTAGTGATAAAAATGTCTGCGGCGTAATATTTCACAAATCGTCCAGGCAGAAAAAGAGCAAGCGTCCCCGGCGAATTTGGTAGACAGAAATCCGCAGGGGAAGTTGCGAAGCTTCATGTCGAATTTCGACGGATTTATCCCCGCAAGATTCTCGCATGCTCTGGACGCCACGCGTTGAAAAAGTTCCACAGTTTTTCAGGATTACGAGCTCGGGTCTGGTACCACGGTGCACGGCGTCTTGTCTCATCGTTTGTGAAAGTGCATGCAACGAGGAGCAACGAGGAGCAACGAGGAGCAACAAGAAACAAACAGGAGCAAGCAGGAGCGAGCAGAAAGACCGAAAAAGTTCTCCCGCCGCGTTATTTCTCTTTTAATCTGAAATTACGTTGTCCTACAAATTTTATCTTTTTCGGGAAACTTTGAGAAAATGTGCAGTTTTTTAGAATCTGCAGATTTTGTTCTTAATTGTGAAATCGTGTCGGTTACAAGACGCCGTACGATTCACTCTTTGCACTTAAAACGTATTTAATATTTTAATAAACTACCGAAAGTATTGTACGGGGTATTACATCCGATTTATATCGATCAAATTAATTAATCATATAAAATCGAAATATTCCAGGCCGGAAGAAAAATTCGGTTTTCGTATTAGAACAGCTCCGAGTGCGAAGGGTTAACACTGATCAACGATTCGACAGTGTTGCAGCCGAGATCCTTGGGTAAATTCGGGGACGGGATTACAGAGAGGCACCGGGTAGGTCCCCTTTAGGCAAAGCTCCTAGAGCCCATTCGTATTCCGAGTCCACAGTTACAGTCCAACTTTCCGTAGCCGCGAGAAGTAGCCACGGTTCCTTCGAAAGTTTCGCCGTGCCTCGAAAATACGGGACGGAGAAACCGAAGAAAACGACCGGAAAACTCGTGTGAAATCGAAGGGAACACGGATGGTGGGGGTGGGGGTGTGACGCCGGGAAAAAGGTGTGTAGCAGGGAATTTATTGAAACGCATTAAAGTTTGTTGCTTTTATGGGCGGTCCTCCACGGACAACGTACGCCCGCAGTCCTCCCCCGCCTCCCAGGAGTTAAAGAACGTCGTTGATTTATGCGAGTTGGAAAACTTTATTAACGTTCTGTCAAGAAACATGCTGCCGAGACGAAGTGTAACGTGCTCGGCAACCAGAGGAAACGCCTTCGAGGGGGTTGAAGGAAACCGGTGCTCGCAGACGCTCGTGAACGGGGTGTGGTTGCAGTAATTTCGTTGGGGGATGAGTTTCGAAGGGTTGGACTTGTAATTAGTTATGGGGGGGGGGGCTAGGTTTTTATGGGTATTTCTTGCATATTAACTGCGCCGCTGCAGACACTTCTGCTGTCTGCTTAGGCACGAGCACCTTCGGCGTGTTGTTCCGACATTCCTATATACCGGGTGGGTCTTTCGCGATGGATAAATAAATTCTAAATCCCCCAGGAAGAAATGAAAATAGCGCGTGGCTCGGCTCATTATCCGCGATCCTCTTTTTTCGGAGTCGGGACACTCTTGAAAGGTTATCTTTCTTCGGTAACACCGACAATGATAAAAGAGATCCCACCCGTGGCCTCTGTTGATCCTAATTTTTGCAGTTCCCCCACACCGAAGGGAACCCGAGCTGGAAGACTGTCGCCGGGTTTAACGAAGAAATGTTGGGATACATCAGCGAACCCGCCCCCGACGAACAGTTTTTACACGCCGGATAAACTAATAACGTCCGCCGAGATTTTCATGATTCGTGTCCGCGCGAAATGGACGGGAATTTATCACGGGAAATTATCGACGAGTACTTCCTTCGGCTCGTTCAATGGTAACCGGCGCTGAATGCTCGTGATTAATTATTCCTTGTGAAAGACGTAAGATCAGCGCGGCAGTATGCGCGGAATATTAATTTCTGGTAACAGACAAATTTTGATATTCATTCTACAGTCTAATAAAATGTCCGAATTAAAAGTATGTTTCAGCGAAAATGTTTCTGGACAAACGGAGTGATCGATCACCGAACAAAACAATCGAGATATAAAACAGCCGCACAATAGTGCATTGATCGACCAAAGTGGTCCATCGTGGTCGGGACAAACGGTTCGACCTTTTTCAGGGCTGCTTGATGACGAGATCTATTATCGACGATTAAGCTATCGATTACGGGCCGGAGGAAGCATCTTCTAGAGGGGAAAAAGGATCGCTTGGAAATTAATTAAGCTTCGAATAAAATTAGAGGGGATAACAATTTATCGGAAAATCGGGTTTCCCGCGGTAAGGTAGTAGAACACAAGAGAATGGCTGGATTTTTTCATAGCAAAATTGAGAATCTGTACTTATCGATCGCGAATATTCAAAATAAAATAGATATATTATTTAAAATATATTTAATATATTTAATTATGTCACCGGTTATAGTTTCATCACTTTCGAGTAAAGAAACACGTATTTCACGTTTTTCGTCGGACTTCGTTATCCCGCAGCTTTTTTAAACCGATTTCGAAATAGAATATCGGTGTTTGGAGCGGAGCGGCGAGGGGTGGGGGCAAGAATTCAATTTTGTAACGAAAAGGAGCGGCGGGCGAGCATTGTTTTTGTTTCACTAAAAAGATAGCGTCACTGTTTGATCAATGGGAAGAATAACGGAACCGCGGGGAGACGTAAATCAACTTTTCGGAACGTCAACATGACCTGAAATGCAAAACAATCTCATCGTTATTCCCTCCAGTTGGTCGGCCGGGTAATCAATTCGTGAAAATTCTCGAATTAAAACACGCGCAACAAAATCAAACAAAAAGAAAAAAAGAAGAAGCAGAGGGAAGGAATTCGGTTGCGAACCGGTCGCTGCCTGGGAAATGGCGTCGTTACGGGGCTCCACCGCGCTGTGAGCCAATTATTGATTTCAAAACGCCTCATCCCATTGTTCGGACCATTTCTCGTCTATGCTCGCGAAATAGTACTTCTAACCCAGTTTTCTCTGACCTGATTCCGAGTTAATAGGACCGGCGCACGAGTGCGAAATAATTCCCTTTTCGAATGCCCCTCTATTAACAAGTTTTCGATCAATTTTCCCGGCTTCTTTTTATTAAACGCGCCGCGCTCGCAAAAGTCGAACGAAACTGGCAGCATCGCCGAACTAATGCAGACTTTTATTATTAAAGATTTATTAGATCAATTAGAAAATTCTCGAGGGACGTCTCGGAGTTGAAATAAAAATTAGTTCCGAAGACTTGCAGAGAGCAAAATCGCGCTGAACTTCGGTGGCCGTTGAAACAATTAAAGCAGAGATCGTAATTAGCGACATTCGGTAAAATTCAATCTGCGACGATTGGAGCAGGGAATCGGAACTGTCCGGAGGAAAAACAGCCGGCGAAAATGGCTGGTGTATCTTGAAAAATAAGTGTCGAATCGAGTGGCGAACAGGCTGACGTTAATTAAAAGTGGCCCAGAAGGAAGACCTCGTCGGGGAAATTCTCCAATGGATTCGCCGATAATGGATCGAACGTTTTTCGCCGGGGGGATAATCTTCTGACGCGTTCTTTTTGCTCTTTAAACTTCACCCAGTTTTTAACTTGGACGATTCCCTCGTTAAGATAAAGGGCAAAAGGTGGCTCTCCGCTTGAGCCCGGTCGCCTGACGATCACTATGATCGAATGGCTCCGCGTGCTCGACAAAAATAACCGAATGCCAATTATTCCCATTAAAATTACTTTCAGAAATGATTTTTACAAATTCATACGTATCCGTTGATAAACGAAGACCCGGCATAGTCGGATTGACCGTTGACCTACACTACTTGCACTCGAGTCGGTCTACGCACGGTTAGGTTCAACGGCGCTAATCACCGGGAATTACGAGCCTACGGAATATCAAATTAACAAGTGCAGGGCTCGCGTTACGTCGTAGAACGCCACTGTTCATTATTATTTTCGGCCGCGATACTACAACGCAATATATTTTCATGCGATTCTCATGGGAAGCTGTTGCGCGCCGCGTACTCGGCGAAACAAAATTAATTGTGGCCATTATCTTGTTTGCACATGGAAATAATTTTACACCGAGCACACATCCGTATCTCTAAAACTGACGCAAACAGACCCGGCGCGGCGGCGGCAGTGACCGTATACTAAATTTTTCAAAATACACTTCGAATATTTAATGGAACAATCGTTTCTGGTTTTTTTTCGGACGCGTTTATCCGGCGTTGATCGATAAACATTTCGCGGATCGGACCAAAACCCCCGGGGAGGCGAAATATTAAATCCTCGTAAGAATTTTCGTAACAAAACAATTAATTGTTTTTTTAATTAAACGTGTGTAACAGGTACGCAATAATGTACAATTACGTGAAACACAAATGAAAAATAAAATAAATGTTTTCGTTGTATTTCGTATATTGTTGCCTAACATTTAATGGAATTCCGCTATTACTGGGGAACGAACATTTTTCTTATAATTTGTGCTCTCGTGATTATATCGCAAATTATGATTGTTGAGGTGGAGGTTATTTGTTTAAAGAGACAGCGTTTTAAGTATCGGTATTTCTGATAACATCATAATAATTGGTTTAGCGTCGAATCCACGGCCACAGGGTATATAAAATAACGCGCTGGCCTCTCATTTCGTTTATAGCCACGGGAACATTACTTACTGGGAAACGTCGCGCGGGAAACTCGTTATTTATTCCACAGAGAGAGAGAGTTGCATCGAGGCGTTCAAAACATTATTAGCCCGCTCGTTAACAGGTATCGGCCGATACTTTCGATGAATAACGAATACGCTGCCATTAGAAAAGCTGCCGATATATTGTACGCGCGAAATGGGGCCGACCGAGGCATCAAATAAAAATGTTTGAGCTATTTAATTTCATATTGTATGAAATTTTAGATTAGAGAGAAAAAATGTAGAATTTTTACTAGATTTTTTATCAATCGTGTAATTTCGAAAAGTGAATCTCGCTGATCTGTAATTCTCCAATATTATACATTTTCCAATATTAATTTGTGACGTTGAATATTTGCAACGCCATAGTCCGTCGCAATTAAATTTTCCCTGAAATATTCATACGCTGTCTAGATTGTTGCATAAATATAAATGAATCCGGTGATTCGTTGTGAATAAATTGCGAGTCTATAGGAATTTATAATAAATTTTCGAAAATAGGAGGTAACAGACTAAATATTCCAACGGAGTTCAACGCAAATGTAATATTACACTTATTTCTCTTTGCATAGAGAAAATAATTATCGATGTATGAAATTTCTGTCCCGTTTCCATTAATTAATCCCTGAAAAATATGAACCCGCATAAAGAGAAATTGTTCGCTTGTTCGAAAAATGTTTCATTAAAATTTTTTACAAACTTTTCATCGTTATGTCTTTTAACAGAATTTAACAAATAAACGTTAGAACGGTTGTTGCACATTTCTGTTTTACTAACAGCGGATTTACCGAGTCAGAGGAGAACACGTTCCATCGATCGGCTCGCGTTACACCGTAAATAATCCACGTGTGTTGTTACATGACGCTTTACAATGATGTCGGCGCTAATTTACATCATGACAGAATTATACTCGACTCGTGCACTTAAGTGCAACATTATGCCTGCAACTTGTCGCGATTTCAATCTTCCCGAAGAAGAAACTGCAGCGTCATCGTATACTCAAACCTCCCCGCAACCTGAAGTCACGAGGTATCTATTCGTTAAATAAAGTAATTCGAACAAAAGACAGTTCACTTAAAATCGATATTTTTAACATTTTCAATCTCGTTTCACGAACTGAACCCTCGGTTTCGATGTTTTTTATTCAGATCGATGAGTTAACATTTACATCTTAGAATGATATAAAGTTCCATGTAACCAGTTATGTAGAAAGTGGAATGCGAGTAACCAAAGATTAAGAATGCATTCGATGGATCGCGAGTATACACGGTGGGAGAAAAGTGTCCGCGCGGACAATTTAAGCTTGGCGTTAACGGCGATCAGTATGCAAGTTCCTCCGTCGCACGCAAATTCCTGGGGATATTCTTGGTTCGCGAACTCCGGTGTCCGAGTGCGAAATCTTTGGTGCACCGGCTCGGAACCCGTAACAGCGAGCGTTCCCGTTTAACGACGTATTTATGGGAACAATTGCGCCGTTCCCGTGTGCTTATTCACGCTCCGTAAAGTCCCACGGTTCGTTATGGTCGCATCTTCGCCGTTCCGTCGTCGTGTTCTCGTCGGGGGATTCCGATCGAGCGGTCCCGACCACTCGAACAAATTAACGACCCCAAAACTGGCCTCCGAATATTTTCTGACATTATTCAAGATTAACTAGATTAAGTAATTCGTTAATCGATAGATATTTCGCATAATTTTCGCCGTTTACGCTGTCGTGACTTAACCCAATTACTGATTGAACCAATTTTAAACGTGTTCGAATTCGATTTAGCTGTTCGGAAACATAGTGATTCGTCGGTTTGAATGTAGCACACGATTCTAAGATTATTTCGAGAAGCAATAGACAGTCTCCATTCATCTCGCAGAGGTATTTTCATTCTACAGCACGCCGGCGGCGGCCTCCTCTAAATCACTCGTCACTCGATTACGAGTGCTCTCCGAGGATTCGAGAGGATTTTAATTAAATGCTCGACTCCTGTCTCTTTAAAGATACCATTAGGCTGAATTTCGCGTGCGTCGCGTCGCGTCGTCGGTCGCTCGAGAATCGAATAGTTTGTTTTGCCCGGGCGAAACAGGCGGTTTTCCGGGCGCCGAATTTCCGCTGATGCTCGATTAGTTCAAAAACCTCGAATCGAGGAGGTCCTCTCGACGATTACACTCTGATCTTGTCGTGGAAAATCCATTGTTGAACTGCGCCAACGAAAATATTCAGTGAAGCAACTATTTTAATGGAAAATAGATATGAACCGAGTCCGAACAAATGTTTCCGTCGGTGCGAGAAATTCATTTGCAAATGGAGGACCAACGAGAAAGAAGCCTCCTGAACCAAGAGGAATCCGACAAGATCGGTCGGCAAGGAGTTTCATTTATATCCGCCGGCTGAAAGACGTCCCCTGAGAGGGAGTGAAAAGCTCGATCAGATACATGACTAACTCCGGGTCCCGGCTACGTGTCAAGATAATTTGCTATGCAAATGTCAAAGCGCGGACGACTCATATCGGGCCGGTTCAATTATGTATAACGATTAGTTAATTAGCACGTCCCCAGCTGCTATTTAATTGCTCATTACGGTCGTGATTTGTAATTAAACGGGAGACGAGCCACGATCCGATGGGCAAGAAACGCGCGCTCGCTGCGATCCGTCGCGTCGTGACGGATACACCATCGGCGACGTCATTAGCGAAACGCCGTATCCAATTTGCAACAATTAACCGCACGTCGAGTGCACCACCCGGGACCGCGAAAGAATTTCTGGCTGGCTCGGATTCAAATCGTCTATCAAACACCATAACGTTAAACATGCCAAATGATCAGGTAAAGGTCTCGAACCTTTTATTTTCGCGATTATTGAAATTGGAAACCTTTTCACCACCCATTCGCGTGATAAATGTGTCCACAGTGTACGGAACAGTCCGAACGTGTCTGCTGGCAAGTAGACATCAAATTGTCAATTTCCTGAAGCTGTGACGCGTGCATTTCATTGCATTTACTGTGAGGCGAGGTTCGATAAGCGAGAAAGGTGGTCGAATTCTCCTCATAGATATTTTACGACTGAAGATTGATGGTTACTCGCGTTCCCAGCTAATGCTATCTTTTTCGATCTGAGCGAACCGAAGACGGTGGGAGCTTCCGATTCTCCGAAACGTCCGGAAGAAGATGGATATTCGTAATTTTCCTAGCTACAGAGCTATCGGCTTTTAGGGGAGGGTCTCTACCTATTTTTCTCTGTTCAGTTTTATTCCGGCGCGCGCTGATAGAATATGATGATCAGTCGATCGAATTTATATCCTTTAGGCTCGTCCGAAAATAATTGCGAGTCGCGTCCGCTTTAAAACCGCCGCCCCCTCAGCTCAAACTACATCTTGAATATGCATAATAAATAGACAGCGGATCTTTATGCAAAATAAAAATTGTTGGTGTATGTGTATATAAATGTTGTTTTACTTGAAAATTGTCCGCGGGAGGGATCGGATCGAACGACAGTCGCCATGTGGGTTCGAGAATCCTGAGTGCTAGACCTTAAGCCAGGTTCACGGCAAGTGTAGCTCGGCCCGAAGTCGCTTGTTTCCTGAATGTACAATCGGAACCGAAGGTATTCCGCGGAGGAGTCTCGTTCCGTTGCGTACCGCTCGTTGTCCGTTGATAAATTAAGTGCCTCGGATGCAGACGATAAATTCGCTAAGGCCGACCAGCGGCCGATGATTTATATCGCAGACTACTCCAGGAAGCCCGTGATCTATGACCCCGCGAGGGTCAGCCGGAGGTAAGACAATGCACGCCGAGTTAGCCCCGTAGAGATTCGAACACACACACACAAGCACACGTACCTATACATACGTGCGTACGTTTCTCCTCCCTTGTACACTTAAATGCATCTCGCGAGAGAGGAGGATGAATGATGGCCACCGCGAGGAAAGTCATACGCGACTAAACGCGACGCTGAGTATGAAAAATCGAGAGGCGGATACCGCGAGGGACCCGCAGACATTTTTAACCAAGGACAAACCGGCTCGCGAAATCCTCCGCGCTTTCTGCTCCTTCGTCGATTCGAATAACACGCGGAAATGATTTTTCATGAGCGCCGGATTAACGCTTGTCTCCCCCTTACAAGGGAGGTTATCCAACGTATTTTTTTATAGTGATCAGTCCTCTTCTTCCAAGAGGAATGATCTCGTTAAACATTTATAATTCGTGTTGAATTTTTACCATTCTGCGAATCATCAAGAATGTGTGGCGCAATTCATCTGGTATAACATCCTATGAATTGTTGTCAAAACAGCTATGCCTATGCCAGGTCTGTAAGTATATATGGTCTCCCTACTCTACCTTCCCCAAAGCTCCCACCCGATCACGTGACGCGCTCCGTCACTGTCACGTGACTAATCCGGTACAGAGAGGGTATGACGAAGGGTTAATTGCAGGGCATTGTCACTTCTCCTTGTCACGGGAATTTCTCTTTCAATTGGTTCCTCGCGCATCGGTTGAACAGCGGCTCGGTCGGCCGAGATTTCTGCCGATCGAACGATCCAACGGTTCCGCACGTTTCCGCGTCTGTTTCACCCCGTGTTCCACACAGCTTCCAGCCCCGTGACTTTTCTCGTGCATGCTACCACGTAGGAAACCCGGACACGTATCGGGCCGCGTATCCAACCGGAATAATCGAACAAACGATTTCGTTCAGACCCGATCAGCAGAAGGCATCCGCCGCGAAACATGATTTCGAGAGCTGGGCAACAGTTTGTCGGTCGGCTCTACCCGTAGATCCCAATTCCGTCGATCCCCGTCGAGTGGATTCCGAACCTCGTTTTTCCGCGTCCACTCTCTGCGCGCCAGTCATCACCCGGATCATTTTCCAGGGATCCGGAAAATGGTATTTAATCTTGATTCGAAAGAAATTGAGGACCGAGGATTATTGAGGAACGGAGCTAATGCCTCGTAGCCGATTTTGTCAATTGAAACACGGAAATCCGGGAACTCTGTTTCGTTTAATTAACCACTTGACGTGTAATTCGTTCACGCACCGTCTAGACAGACAGCGTCTGCTAAATATGTATGCCGCGCCTATCTTTTAGGACGAGAATATTAAAATCTAAATTAGTTGATATAGTTAATTCAGATATGAAATGTTAAAAGGAAAAGTTGAATGCAACGTGAAAGCTCCAAGGAAGATTTTAAATTGATGTAATATGCTCCGCGAAACTGTTTACATGTTCTTTGAAGCATTTCTAGATAATACCCTCAAAGCAAATGAGATAATCGTATAATAATCGTGTCTCCGGTTTGAAGTAAATAGAATTTCATTTACACGGTTGTGATAGAAATGTTTTTACATCGCGCTATTTTGTAAGTTGCCCAGCTGTTTATAATTGCTCTCCTTCATTTTGTTTGTGGTTGTACATGAATATTATTATTATTTATTACTGTCTTATTATTGGGCTTTTAATTGAGAGCAGGTTATGTATCTGGCTTTAATTAATACTGCTCTCTCTGAATAGTCGTTGCCACTTTGTGACCAGCATCAATGGATGGAAATTTATGACTTCAGTGTTTTGTTAATTGCTCCGTTCTGTTTTCATGATTCTTTAGTTTCTATTGTTAACGATAGCTATGTTTTTACGTGGAATTGCGTATCAGCAACTAACGAGGAGAATTTGTAGAAATTAATGAATAATGCAAGTTCGGTTGTAGTCCAGCGGCCTAAGGTGAGCGAGATTGTTCTCGATAACATGGAAGGACGGGATGACCACACGATCCACAAACACCGGGCTCGTGATAAATCAGCTGCATGCTCCCATGCCTTATCAGTCACGCCATATTCATAACGGCTCGTTCTGAGCCGATGATTTCGACTGGCCAGTTGTTGTCCGTCTGTATTGTATCCGGTACAATGTAGAGGCTGTATTAATAGAGAACTGCCTTATCAGTCGCTTTCAATTACTGATTAATTTCGAATTGCATTTCCCTGGGCCGCTCGCGAAATATCTTAACTGTCCTCCCACCAAAAAATTAAGAAATTCATTTATATAAATTAAAAGCACAATTAGAAAATGTGTTTCTACAATTTTGCGGTCCGAGCTGAACAGGTCTGATTCTCTATGTAATTCGAAACCTGTGTCCACATTTGTATATCTGCTTAGTTGACACTCCACGAGTCAATACTCAGTTAATATTTGCTAAGAGATCTAGCAATATTACCATAAGATAACACTGTGTATCAAGCCTATAGCAAACCACATCAGTTTGTTCAATTTAAGCTGTTGAACTCCGATTTATTGTGTACACATCTCTAAAAAAACATTTTCTAATTCTTTGAATGTCCTAACATTTCATTGTAACACATTTAGTCGAGCATCTTGCATATTAAAACGGAATGTCCGCGGAAATTCATTTATCTGTCGTTCCAGCCGATTTATTCTGAAGGGGTTGAATTACTGTTACAGGATTTCCGGGACAAACGAAAAGCGAAACAAGTTTTGATATTCGCGAGTGGCGCGCCGAGGTCTAATATCGCAATTTAAGTGGTCCCGAGCTCGTTCTTAAAGCAAACTCGCAAGTTTCGTCGGGGCTTAGTTCGACGGAAAAGGAAATTGTCTGATCCTTCACGGTCGATTTCCACTTTCCTGCGGGTTTCCGCCAATGGGTCGCGCGAGAGCCTTCGAGAGAGGAGAGGGCATAGTACTTAAAAATCCTTCGCCCCTCGTCCGCCACCCGTGGAAACTAAATCTTCAACACCCACTTCCTGCTCGGAAATGTCTAAAGGGGTGAAACATTTACGCAGCTACCAACTTCGACGAAAGTTTTAAAGACACTCCGTCTTTCGAAAGAATGTTCCCCATTCGTTTCGACCTTTTTAGTCCTCGCTCGGCCGAGTATTTTTACCTCTCGCTTAAATGAAATCGGGCAATTCCGTGATGGGATCGAGAAGTAATTTCTATAGGAAACTAACTAAATTCATTTAACTCAAAAGGTCACATTTCCTCGAATAGATTTATCCAGCCTAGAAATCAATTCTGTCCACTTTTTATTGAAAAACGATCATCATCAGCAGTGAAATATTTATAATTCAGCATCGTCGAATTCATGAATTTTAATTGAGGCAATTTCCGAACAAAATATATATGTACTCGTGCCTATTAATAATGTTGTAACAATTTTTCAAAAAATCGATAGAATACATTAATCGTGTAATTTTAATTGGAATGAGCTTAGGATTCGGTTGAAAATGTAGAAAAATGTATCTCGCGTTTCGACTAACGAATCCGAACCTAAAATGAACAACGCGAATTTCCCATTATCACGTCATTAATTCTGCAAGCGTGGATTGTTACGTATACGTACAATTTGCAACTTAACGAGAACAACCCCGGACGATTGATTTATCGACGGGGATATTAATATCACTCGGTTCGGAAACCGGTTATGCATGGGCGTTGTTTTGTTGGCACTGTGACCGCACCCAAATGTTAGGTTACGACGAAACAATGTTAAGAGAACGTCCACTTTTCAATCAACCCTTAACATACGACGAAAACATTAACTGGGGCTTAGAGTTTGCACACCTGGTATCGGGTTTCTGCCCTTAGTTTCGTAATAATCAGCCTTGTTAGATGTACAATCAATCCTCCCGTAACACGATGTTCTGGGAACACGGTTCCCGTGTAATCTTCAAGATGAAGAAATTGATATTAAAAATTTTCCCATTCCACAGCGTATAACGAGTGAACTGGTCAAACAGTTACTCGCGCGAGGCGAGAAGAATTTGCGAAAGCGATCGCAACAACGAAAAAGAAACGAAAAAAAATTGCTCTTTTACATCTTAACGGGTCGCGTGCAGTTATTTCCGGCGAGATTGAAATATTTGCATGAATATCGATTGGCTGGCGGGAAGATTCATAAAATTCGGGACTTTTCAATTTCATCTTCATAGAAATTGATGAGTTTTTACAGAGCGGAGTGCATCCGTTTCCGAACGGATCAATTCCGGGCGGAGCGTCGATATACATACATATAACGTATAACCGGCGCGTATCGTAATGCCGCATTTGCATTCTACTATTTTAGACAGTTTTCAAATCGTTCGAGAGGAACCGACACTGACGATGAGACATCTCTGAAAATTCCCCATCGGAAATCTGCCATTCATCTCGCGCATCTGCGAACAATGCAACGCATCAGACACCGCACAGAAAATTGCAAAACGAAAAATTGTAGATTGTACTTCAAGATGATTTGTATGTGGAAAATATTCTTCGAAAGCGCTGCTTCGAGGTATTTCCTGACGACTCGATGGCGAAACAAGCGGGATCGCGCGGCGTTAATTTTTCCGTCTAGATCGCCATCGATCTACGGTAAATCCGGCATCGACAGTGCCTGGATGAAACGGTTTCGCTCCCGGAGCGCGGCACATCCATCTCCATAAATACTGTCGAAGTACTCTCGAAGACACACTGGTGAATATACGCGAGAGAATTCCACGGGACGATCCACGATGCGTCATTCTCCCGTAATGGTTTAAAAGCTTTCGTTGGTGTGGGCGCGCTTTCATGGTACGAGGACAAGGGCCACGACGCTGGGATGGCAGAGGACGACGGGGGTTTAGGGTAAAGAGAGGGTGTTCCCTGTCGAGAGAGGAGAGGAGAGGGGAGGCTCCGGTTCGAGGATAAGTGCCGTATTGGCATTTGACTGCCGGCTAGGGGCACGTCTGGGAAATGTACAGCACGGTTCCCGAGGAATGGGAAATGGGTTGGCCGGGGAGAGATGCTGATGGTATGAGATGCCTTCGAATGGATGGTTGTCTGAGCCCATCCACGGCGAACAGAGACCTCCGAGTGTCTCCATTGGAAAGGGCCCAGACGTTCGATTCAATCGAACCGAATTCCTTGCCGTGGAATTCCGGCCGAGAACTTTAGGGCTCCGCCGCGCGTTCGTCGTCTCCGTGACGTCGGAGAAAAGTCCGCCTCTGCTAAAAGCGTCCGCGTTTACAGAAGAGATTGCTTCGTCCAGCTTAGAGGTCCAACCCTGCAATTTCCAGTCTGCAACCAAACCTTCCTCCCTCGGCAATTAATCGTGTCACGGAATTTCATTTGTTTCAGCACTGTATTCGATTCACAAAAGATACAGAAAAAGTCCCATCTCGATATCTCAATTTGTTCTCGAGATGCAAGCGATCAAAGCTCTCGCGTAAGTAGAATGGAGTGGGGGCCCCCTTCGGAAATAATAATAATAATAGTAAACACTGACCTGCCTCTACGACGCATGGGGATAGGTCATTTTATATCTCAAGAACCAAGTGACGTAGCGAGATGCAACAAAGACCGTTTTAACAACAGTCCAAGGTTCATTAGAATACTATTAATAGTTTTAAAGTTACAACAATTTAATAATCAATTAAATATCGACTAAGATTCCATTGAATAAATATCCACCAATTAGCATACTCTCGAATGAAAATACTGTTTACTTCGGCTATCGAAGAATATTCGAACTTCCACGAAACAAATGTCTGCGCGCCACATTTCGACTTTTATAATACGATCAAGTTTACATTTATGCAATAACCGAACACCACTCGAACTTTCGTCGAACTGGTATTTGGCCAGAATCGTTCTGTCAAACTGGGAAGTGTTTACAATCGATTTCTCGGGGGGTAAAGTTTCTCCTATTTCGAGGGGTGCTGCGAAGAAGAAGTCGTAGCCGGGGAAAACTTTTCTACGGCCGAGTTCAGCCGACGTGGAATCACAATGGCGACTTAATGCAAACCGTTCGAAAAGAAGATAACCGTTCCGGCGCGGTTAAGGTTCCTGTGCAATTTGTATCCGGCGGCTCTCCGTCCTTCTATCTGATCGGCCGCGAAAGCGATAGCGCGATAACAAGTGTGTATACCGACGTTAATCTCGCGGCTGAATGGGCGACCAAATACAGATGTTATCCGTGTGTACGGAGCCTAGAGATTAGAGAACGATGGCCGGGACCAATCAGCAGTAGCTTCCGCGCGCCTAAACTTTCACATTCAGCAATTATCTATCATTCAGGGATTATTCTAGCTCGAAAGAAATGTTTAATTTTAAAGGGTTAAAAAAGAATTTATCAGACTTACTCGTGTACGGCTCAGGGTGGTCTTCCAGTTCGAAGAGCCTAAGCAGACGGTTCCAAGTATTTACAAAGTGTCGAACCTCGAAGATAAATGAGGACGATTTAAACCGTCTTTGGAAGTTGCTGTCATAATTAGCCAATGATCCAGCGATAACAAATAGGCAGAGGAAAGACCACCACCGGAGTTCAAAGCAGGATGGAACGGTAACCCTTCCGGCGGCTCGCGATTCGTCAATATCTCGTTACTTCTTGAAACCCCGGGGAACTAATTGCCCCCATTTTTCTTATCGTCGTTCCGAACCGAGTATTCGGAGGAAGCAGGCGCGTCGGACAACAGCCATTTAGCAATTGGCTCGACGGGGCCACTCAATCGTTCCTCGGGCCGACCTCGGATCGTTGTTTAAACATCTCATAGTCAGCCGCTTAAGGGATGCATTGTCTGAACAACGGAACGGCAGTTGGCTCCGGTCCAGCTTGCTGCTCCCACAATCCCCCGAAACCGGAAACGCTTCGAAGAGCCCGGCTGCGAATCCAAAGGATATTAAGCGAATCCCAGATAGCTAGACGCTGTACCCGACATCTATGCTTTTTCACAAATTTTTAAATAATATTAGCCTTTTTTCGTGGATGCGCACAATCCAATTTTGTAGGACGTCGCGACATCAAACAGACCGGTTAATTTCTGTTCTCGTCGCGGCGCTGTCTTCCGCGATTATATTCCGATGCGGGAGGCTGCGCGACTCGCGGTATTAATAATTAATAAGCCGGCTCTTTGGCCGTTTCGCCGGCGCATAAAGCTTGCATAATGCGTCGCGCGCCTGATCACAGCATCCACGGTACGAAGATAGATAGCGGATGACACTCGCGATTGGAAGCGCCGCCATTTAGGACGATTCCGGACTCGGGTCACGCAGCCCGTTTCTCCGTCGTCCAAGCAATATCGTACATCTTGGCCATCGGTCACCAAAGAGTGATATTTATGTCGGCGACGGTCCAGGTAAATATGAAAAGGATGGAGGGCCATGCTAGATATATTGACCACGATGTCGCTGGAAAGTCTGCGCTCGATCCTCTTTATAGAACTTTAATAAACTTTAAGGATGATATACCGGGCCCGGTCTAGATCTTGCTAGACACTAAAAATGAAGGATTCGGAGAACACGGGTTATAACCAACCAGCAATCGGAACGTATAAACGTTGCCGACACCCATGCGATCCAGCCATCTAGAGAGGATAATTCATGGCCAGACGATTTCTCATACGAAAACGCATCTTTTAATCCACCGGCGAACAATTCCGGTCGGAACACTACGAATGAAAAGGGGAAGAGGGTTAGCGTGATTCGAGCGATGGAACGGGGGTTGGGAATCAGTATAGTTTCGCCCTGGCGCAGAGAGCTCCAAGATCTTCGAGGAAAGTCCAGAGGAATAACGGGAATCCGCGATAGGATACGGTTCAATTATACCTGTTCCTTTCTTCCGTGGCTCGGATAGAGGCGAAATAACAATGCTCGGTAAGATAAACACACGATAAGCGAGTAGCATCGCGAGCGGAACGAAAGCTGCGCACCGTGTCTCTCCTACAAAGACTCTCTTTCTTCTTTCCATCGTTGTTCGATTTTCTTGTTGCTTCTGCCGATGAAAAGGCTGATCGGATCGTCCGCCTTTGCTGGCTCGAGATCTAAGCTTTCTAGATATAAGATTTTGTTAATAACTTTAAGTTACAGCTACCCATCACATAACTGTTGAAACTACCGCTTGTACAGGTCCCCTCAAAAACAGCGGACTCCGGTGGTCGTAAACCGCGGTAAATAAAATTCGTAGAGACGACGTATAGGGTTTAATAGAATTTCATTCGGTTTATGCGCGTCTCCACGTCACGTTAGACGCAATTATCGAGTTTCCCTGTCATAAACACACGGCCGAGCTATTTTAACAGCCAGTAGGAAACAGCGTGGCTCGAATCAATACGCCGGAAGTAAAGTCAGTAACGTAAATCCCGAGCCATCCGCGTCCTTAACCGCCTGCCTCCTTCTTTCGCCACCTTTCTTCATTCCCGTTCGTTCGTCGTTCCTCCTCATCCCGAGTTCCTTTCTCATTACTATACCACACATTTTCTTTTTACCTCTGTCTTCATCTTCCTCGTCCTTTACCTATAACTTGCCGCTTTTCTTCTCGTTGGGTCTCATTCTCTTTCTCTCTCGCTTAGCTCCGTTCAGGCTCGTTCTATTTTTCGTCCTCTTCATCTATCTTCGTTAATGTTTGTCCGCTTTATTTCTCCTCGGTCGTTCCTCGTGACGTGGCCCCTCGTTTTTCTTCTCTTCCCACCGACCGCTATCCTTATTTCGCTCACCAGTTACTTTTTCGTAATTTCCTATTGCCGATACTGGTCTTCCAGGCACGGGAATTCCACTTCCTCCTTCTCTCTCGCTCTCTTTCTCTCTAATTCGTGTGTCTCTCCTCGATAGAAAATATTTGTTCGATACAAATTTCCCTGGGCTGCAATTTTACTTATCTAGCGATCGCTCGTCTTCCGGATCAAAGTCGCGGAAAATCACGGCAACGAATTAACCGCTGATGAACCCTTCGGATTATCCGCGGCGCCGCAGGTTGATTAAACGTACAACAATGTTCCGGCCGGCCGATATGAACACGTTTCCGCCGCGTTTCAATTAATATCCCCGGTAATTAATCCGAGACGTGGCCGGAGGAACTCTCGGCGAGCGGTGCGGTATTTTCGTTCGAAAATAATCGTCGGAACTATGCGTCGAAACACCCAAAATTTCGTTTCGCCACTCCACAACGGTTTAATTAATCGCCTGCTGCTTCGGCGTGGCTCGCGAAGTAACTGCCGAAAGGAACACTGGTAAATACTACACGAACTTAGTGCTATACGATGTCAAAATCGTACATGTCGCTTATGTACTGCAATGTCTGCAATTTGAAAATACCATTCAGAACATTCTCGGTATAAAAAGGAATCTTGTCTCTGCATCGTGGAATTCGCGTTCGGGTATCTGGTCAATTAAATGAAATAAATTCGGTGTCTAATTAATTAAACGATCGTCCCTTTTTTGCCCGATTCGATAGCCGGGAGAGAAAGGGACCCCCTTCGGTGTAGCGCCGGTGACATTACGGTTTTCAATGGAGCAGATAGCTTAATTAAAAATTTCATCGGGGGTGAATCCGGTAATTAAAATCGCCACAGTGCGCTGACCTGTCTTTTAAAGAGGCAGAGAGAGCGAGAGATTCCCAATTGGTATCGACGCGAATCAAGCCCCCCTCCCCTCGCCGTAGGCTGAATGATTCTTTAGAAAGCCAGCAACGCGTGCCGCGCAAACACTTTGATGATCGTGAATGATGTTGTCGCTGCACGCGACAGGATAACTCTGTCCGGCGACGGTTAATGATGCAGTCATTCAATGAAACTCTCCGCATCGATACATAGAGCGTGTCTTAATTTTGCATGCGCCTTTTAATCTCGCACGAATTCGTTCGATTCAGCCTGCCTCAAATTATTCATTATCGTTCGCGTTCATTTTTCTCTGAATTTTACAAACCTCCTTTCATGTTTCAAAGAAAATTTGTTGCGTTGTTTGATTGTACTCTCTTTTTCATTTTGCGGGAGCCACAGAGAAAGCACGTTTTCCACGCACCAGCATGCACAGTGTGCGAAGCCTTCTTAATTAAAATACGCCGTGATGTGTTAAAGTTACGAGATTAAGCTGTGTATTTAAGTGTCGGGAGGAAAACCGACGCATTAATCAACGATTAAAAGCAGTCGTGCATCGTTCTACGTTACTTCCATGTATATCGTCGTCGAGTGTTTAACCAAGGTAAAAGCTCGTTGATTAAGCATCGCCACGGCTAATAGAAAAATCTCGTGGGCTATTCAATACCGTAAATTACTGCTTTCCAAGAAACCGCTGAGAAAATATCCGAACAATTTTCTCGACCGACTGCGAATTAATCGAGCATAAAATATCTGCTACAATATTTCGGATTTATTTTCGTTAAAAGTCATTAAAAGTTATCAGATCCGTGAAATATTTAAAAATATCGAAACGCGTACGTTCGGTGAATTTGTTCGTTTTTTGTTTCGGCATCGTGCTGTCATATTTTGGCTGTTTTTGAAGCATGTACAACCAACTGTGGCCACCGGGCTCCATAAAAAAACCATTCCGGCAAAATCCATTGTACCGCCGGTAGTACTCATGGCGTTTGACGTATTAATTTTTCGCCCATCAAATGTCTTTTTTTATTAAGCATCTATATAATCTCAGATTTATTTTAGTTTACAGACTACGCTACATAAAATGGTTAGCTCACGAATTTAGATTTAGGAAATTATTGAAATTTGTTTATTCGGAAAATGGCAAGATTACAGCAGGAAATATCGCAGCTTAGCGAAACGCGTTCTAAAGGGACAAACTCCGGCGCAGTGAATTTTTTTGCAAATAATCGATAGGGTCGAAATTCTTCGCAGCTGCGCACGATACCCATAATAACTCACTTTCTGGCTGTTTAATGGTGATGCATTATCGGCCGCGTGGTCAAAGTGCCTAAGGTGCATCGACAACCTCACTAAATTTCGTTTAACACTTACCGTGGGCCCTTTCGGTTCCGGTTTTTAGCGAATCCCTTTTTTGCTGGTGCGACTTTTCGTTATAGTAGCCGAAATGATTAGCGCTCACCTGAAACAAAACACGAGAGGATGTTGAACGATCAATTAAAAATTCCTTTCTCGTTTATCTACCGGATAAAATATATGCAAATTGACCAGGAAGGAGAAAAAATGAATTTCCACCGTATTTCTTCTCGCATAAAGAACCGGGTATAAAGAATACGATTTGTCACGGTCCATTGTCGTCCACGCGGGTACTAAACTTGTCGCTTTAAAACGGCTTTTGTTTCTTGTTGGGGCAAAACTTTTTCGAGCTGAGATATCGCGTTGCTAGCAGCGTAACATCATTTCGAATATCTTGATATCGCTGTCCCGCTCGGGCCAACTTGGATTTCTTGCTCGTGCTGGTATAGCGGCTAACACCAGCCCCCGAGCGGTAATGGCGGTCAGCGAGGGACGCCGAGTCAGCGTTCTTTTTACTATCACTATTACCACCTGCCGTGTGCGTATTTCCGCGGAATAAACCGGGTCACACCGTGTTTCCAGGACTCTCGTTCATTCAGAGGCCCCGAAGAAACTCGTGCTCGGTCTTGAAAATGGAACAGAACCACGTGCGCAAATTCACTGAAAAATACAGCAGACTCCCGTACAACGCGACCAGGAACTTGTTTAAAAAGACTGTATATACACAGTAATTTTAAATAATGTTTTCGTCGCGTTATACGCGAGTTTACTGTAAATCGATTTTGTTCGTTTTATCAAAGGTGTGCAGAGATTATTGTCCAGGGGAGACAAAAATGGGCGAACGGGTTAATGGAGGCTGAACGGGGAACATACTTATTCAAGAATTACTGTAATCGTAGAACTGACGTGAAAACCGATAACGAAACTGGGCGAGAAACAGTCGCGCGAGCGTAGCGCGCGCGCGCCGCGCCGAGCAATAAAACCGGAGAATAAAAAGCGCAGCGCGGCGTGAGGCAAACGGAAGAAAAGGAAGCAGAAAGAAGAGCAATTAACGGCGAGCCCAATGGAGGAAACAAAACGAGAGTTTAGAGAGGGAATGGGAGAGATAGAATAACGACGTTGGTAGCGCGCACGGGAGAACAACGGATGAACGAACAAAACTTTAAGCCAGTCCGGTAAAACAAAGTGGAACGAGTTAACGTTAAAATTAGCAAGATGAAATACACCGGCGAAACGAAGTCGACGTAGCGACTGTTTCGCCAATAGAAAATTATTAGACAGATGTGCGAATCTTTACGCATTTATACAGAGTGTCTGTTTTATTGCAGTCCGGTGAAATATCTGGAAAAACCGTCGAACAGAATTTTCGACGACAGCGGATTCACGGCAGCTACGAATGAGGTAAAGTTTCGCGATTTTTCCTCTCGAGTCGCGACCGTGAATATAAACAGGTTTCCCCTGGAACGAATTTTCCCGTTGGTCCACGGCACCCATAGAAAATCTACAACAATTCAGACGCGCCTTCTATCTATCGCGGAGAAATGAGCAGCCAGCGGTAGTGCGGGGACGAAAGACGAAAAATCGGAAAGAGGCGGCGGCGGAAAAAGAGGAAAAAGTATTGGAACGGTGCCACGATCGTTCGGGTTCGATTCCATATGGAAACGCTTACCCGGAGCGATAGCTATGCAAGAATTACACTCGTCGCAAAGGGGGAGCTTCGATCTTCAAATCTACGGATTGGCGAGAAGAATTTTGCCTGAGAAAAAATCTGCGGTAGGTAGTTCTTCCGAAAAATATTCTTAAAATTTGTTTAATTTAGGTACAACCCTCTGATGCTTTACGCCGCAATTTCAGTTAAACGGAACGTCATATGCTTTGCATACATTTTTGCTATAGCACGGACGCGAAACCTCTATGCGCCGGGAAAAATGCGGCGCAGCAGGTACCCGCTGGAACTACTATAGCCGCTCTTGCATTAAATAAACAAGTTACAGTTACCGCGTTCGTGGCAGCGCGGCGTTGTTCAAGATGTTACACCGGCGAAATTCTTAATTTTCGCGGGTCTCGCCTCCGTTACGAGCACGTTGTCGGAATCGGCGATCCGCCTCAATTTCGCCTTGGGCTCCGTTCGCCAAATTACATTTTTACTTTTTTTACTTTTGCAAAATTTTCCACGATACGAGCAGGCGCGCCGCGCGGAAATTTGCAACGAACGCGTGCGCAACCTTTGAGAACGTTTCTGCGACGCGGACAACAACAAATGGAACGGCTTTGACGCCGAGTTTTCGTGTTCCAACGTTTATGAAGCTTTCGCTGTGAAATTTGTTTGCGTTAAACGATTGTGGAGTAACCCTTTTTGCCGACCCCATTATTCATCGCAGGACGAAACGGAATGCAGAATCGTAAACCGCACGATTGATCAGTCCAATTGGAGTTAACGCTTTTGCAGGGTTCGAACCGCGAAAAAACGCGAATAGAAGATTTTTACGAGTCTCGTGAATTTACAGTTAACGCGAGGGAGAATGTTAGCTAATACCTAGTATTCCCGGGCTAATGATAATCGTTCGTTCGGGTGAGCGAACGATGTCGAACGGACTTTCGAAACCCGGCATCGAAACACTTCCTGTCACTCAATATTTATCTATTTAGCCGTTTATCGCCTTGCTTTACGAGTTCCGTAATGGCTGCGGTTAAATGAATTCCCTTCAATTACGGGTAATTGCGCCGGCAGATCGTTAACGCAGTTAGTTGGCCGTTCCGCGTGCAAAACTTATCCGCGAACGATGAAGTTCCACCGTTACTTCTGTTCCTATCGCTCTCGAATCGAATCGATTCGCGATTAGTCGCGTCATTTTCCCTCCCGCGAATATTTCGAATCCTGAAATTATTACGGGATTTACGGCAATTGTACAGCGTGTTTCGTTAAAAATTGATTCGGATTTTGTAGGAACGACATCTAGAAGGGAAAATAGTTTGACATATTTGAAAATGTTTGACAGTTCCGGTGGTTAGAATTAATCTGTTGTCGAGTGGTGCGTTTGAGTAGTCGGAAAGTTTCGCGAACGACTTCCCGGCGCGGCAGTTTTCGCGTAAGCCGTTGAAGTGCGGCAGGATATAACAAAGTGTTTCGCATGTGACGCGCTCGAGCGCGGCTCCTCGCGGAATAAATAATCCCGCAAAGTTTAGTCTTATCTTCGGAGCAACATAGAAGTTGCGCGGAAGTTCGCCGAGATTAGTCTCGGAACGAGATTATTACGTGGAAGGAATTTTGATGTTATGGAATCATACTTGCGGATATGAATGCCGCGAGTTTCGCGACCGACAAACAGAGAAATTCCGTACTCGTGGTTGTTTCTTAACAATCGTAATCGATTGACAATATTTTCTTTCGCGAATACATCCCGATGTGGATAGCATATCGTTTCTTTATTCAACGCGGAAATGGAATGACAATTGCTAACACTGTTTTTTAACGATGCTGCAGTGTAATGCGGATAATGCGTGTTTACAAAAACATAATAGCATTAGCGATGTATAAGAATGTGATCCGATAATGTCGGATTTTGCACGAGTGTGTAATGTGTGTAATGCGCTGCCCGCATTAAAATATCAAGTTCTATCGCACTCCATCAGATTTCCATTTGCACGCGTAGCATGGAATTTATTTTTAATATTATTTACTTAATAACTGAACTTAATATTATAAGGATCTCCTTCTTTTATGTTGTAATAAGTCTCATACGAGATTTTCTAGCAAAAAAACATGGAATTTTGTAAAAAATACTATGGGCCACCGGAAGGTGGTGCGGACTATCGCGAATTATGCGAAGCAACCATATGTCGAGATATCCAGCAGAAAATCGACCGCGAAATGACGGCAAAAACGGAAGATGTCGCGTGGGTAGGGACGGGAACCGTTTTTACGAGTGCTATAAATCCAATCGCGATACAAGGTATAGAGATATGTAGGTAAATTTGATTTATGGTCGGTCATAAATAATTCCGCGGAGACACGTTTCAATTACTCTAAACGATCCGTGTCCCGGGAGAATATCCGAGTACTTTGACGGCCATCACGTAATTCTCCCTCGATCGTGCCGCTCTAATCGCGCCTGCGACCACGAATGATTTTCGTGCAAACAGCAATGAAGAAAAAAGAATGGAAGAATTAAAAATCATGCGAAACACAACCGCAGGTGTTCCTGAACAGATTTTTCGTCCGCGTTCACACAGTCGCCCTCCCATCGCTCTTTCTCTTGCCTGCCAAGAAATAAGATCAAGAAAAAGAAATAAGCTCCGCAGGCAAGAAATTCTTCTTCTTCTTGATTTGAAATCGCCGCTTCCCGTTCATAAGGCGCGAAACGTCTCGGGCATGAAATTACAATTTTTAGCCCCCGAGAATGTGAGAGGAAAAAATCAGAGAAGGAAGGTTTCATTACTCGCTTTTTTCCTAGGAAACAAAATCGATTTTTTACTCATTACATCCTGTCATTTCTCCGAAGTGTGCGGAGAAGTTTCAAGAAATCCATCCGGATAATCGAGGTTCTACGCGAGAGTACATACGATCGAAATTGCATCGTGTTTGGACTGATTTGAGCAGTCGCCGCGATATTATCGACGTGCAACAACGCGCAACCATAACGGGCTGTTCACGGGACGAACTTATTATCCTTCGTCGCGGCGATCCGAGCGAGAGAAGCGTTGAATAGCTAAATCGTCGATAATCTCCACTTGAATGGTTTATCGGTGACTAACCGGGAATTTATTGCGCATCAAATTTAACCCTGTGTCGTCGTGTTGACGTAACATTATGAATTAATCCAGCTGGCGCTGTAGTTTAGAAAGCTCTGCTCGCCGATTACGGATAAACGTGGGTGCCCCCTTCCTCCTGTTTTCGTATAATTAAAACTTGCCCCGAAGAATGCAAATTTCGGCCAGCTATTCGCCGATAACGGGCCGAGCGGATAGCGGTTGTTATTAATATTGTGGATAACGGCCCGGTAATACGATGTAATTGCCCGGCTAAATCATATTTCCGGATTATTGTGTGTTGCCGCGCGATTCGAAAACTGTTCCCGGCCCTGTCGTGATTGAAAACGATTTTAACAAACATAATAATATTTCACGCACCTTTCCGCTTTGTTTTACAACCATCCGTCCCTCATTTTCGCAACGCAGATCGACGCAATGGTAATTGTAATTTTCAAAAATTTCACTGAAATAATTTTTACTTTGTATTCCGTTTCTTCCATTTCTGCGGGAGTGAGACTTTTGCGAATATGCATTAAAAATGATATCCCTTTTTAAAGGAATACCGTACAACGCGTATTTGAATTTAAAATCCCCTTCAATGGCACGGAAAACGTAGAGTACATAATTAATGTTCATGGAAACGGGATTAACGTTGACTGAAAATGTATGAAATTTCGAAGGTGTTCTTCCATGAAAGAACAATGCGTCATAAAAGTACGAGATGTGAGTAAAATATTAACGCCAATCCTAGTACAGACAAGTGACTAATAAAACAAGTTACGCTATCAATAATGTGCATTACCGTACGGTAGCACTATGCTCGATCCATCCGGCCATTAATAAACAAGTTTGTCAACGTTGTTCGTGATTAATCGGACAGCAAAAGAGTCTTATACGATGAACCGGCGAGATTACCGATTGATTTCCGCGGATCTAGGCGAGCAATAGCGTCATTGACAAATCCGACAGACAAATGGCGCAAAACGGTTCGCAAGTAACGTTCTAAATTACGGAACACGGTAACCGGTAGTAAAATGAAATTTGTCAGTGCCGCGAACCGGTTTGATCGTCGTGATTTATGGCAGGCAACGCGGTATTAGCGCATGAATGGTGGCTCACTCGTTTTCTTTTCGTTTAGGCCTCGGTATTTCTCTGTTGCGCTGCTCCGTGGGGACTTCACGCGAACTTTGCACATATTCTCCTGCAAATCCTCACCGCGCCATACTGTCAAAAATCATATTTCTAAATAACTTTTTTCATTTTGCGAGAGATTCCGGAAGCCGAGCGTTTCCGTAATAGCGCGGGTAAGCGGCTAATTAATTAGCATGACACCGCGTTATAACGGCGCAACGAAGTCACGCTACGCGGATTCCCGTCTCGCTCGTCACGAGCCGTCACCCCGTCACGGAACTCCATTCGTTAAGGGAACCACGTTGGTCACGTTTCGCATCAAACGGTGCATCGATCATGACAACGTGGAAATACCGGCTGTCATGAGACGGCCCCGTCATTATCGGTGGCACCCTCGTTGACCCTGCGACTGTCAACGACGTCGCCCGCCGGCGCGGCGAGTGCAAAAATTTCGCTCCGCAACGCTACGCCTCAGCTTCGACTCTTCGCGCGCCTCTTTCCGCAAGCGTCCGCCATCGTGGCAATTGATTTATAGTGCCACCACGCCAGGCTTGTTCTCCTTTTGTTTGCCAACCGGTGATCGATGGTTTAATTCGTCTACGAATAACGCCGGACGACTACGGTTATGGCGAACGCAAATCCGCACAGCAGAGGAAACGTTTATGGCCTCGAATCCGATATTCGTATCCTGTTACCGCCTGGATGTACAGCGTTGTCGAGATATGTGTGAAAACTTGCGGATCAAAGTGTACAAACGCTATACCTCGAAAAAGTATAGCGAATAAGCGAGAAATCATTTTGTTATAAAACTTGACTGTTTTCAGCTATTTTCTAGTGACACTTTTATCAACATATTTTCTAGTGACTTTTATCAACATATTCCTCACATTTCTCCGATTAAAATGATACCAAACACGATACAATTCGGATCATGCTCACTCGTGTAATCCACAATAGACTGGAACCTCTATTCGAATTCTTCAACGGTACTAGTTGGAGTGGATTTAGAAGGACTAAAAATAAGAATTGCTTTTTATCAAGATAGAATTCCAATTCAATATCCCGCGCGATAAGATCTCTTTCGAGAGAAAAAGAGTTAAATTACAGCGCAGATACATTAGCATTAATATTCATAAAGATTTGTCGCCTCGAGCAAGTTGCCATCGCGTTTACTGCATTGCGAAACTGTTCGGTGGTGGCGCGAATACGATTAAGTAAGTCGGGCCCGTTCGTTCCGTTCGCGTTTTCTTATCAGTGTAATGCGTCTGGAGTCGGCACGGTAACAGCGACCGTAGGCTAACTTTATTGGCATCCTTACACGCCATATCAATGCTACTTCTTTTATGGCTGAGACCGAGAGCCGAAGGAGAACAGGGTGCGAGACAGCGATGGAATCGAGTGCTATGCAATCTCGCCAGTTATATATTGCAAATATAAAGTGAATAAAATTGAGAAAACATGCAGCTTAAGTATTCATTTCGATCGTTTCATTTAGTAACTGGCTACAGGTGATTCTATCCGGGGATCTCGAAGGGGCATTACGAAATTGCGTGCGCAGAACGCGATACACTTGACTCCATCGCTATTTCCGCGAGCCTTTCGCAACCCAACAAATCGCGCGCAGCATTTTCGAGGCAGCTCGCGTATAAAGTAGAGGCTTTACTTACGCAGTTCCTCCTCGCAACCTCCCCCGGGCGGGTTACAGTTGCTAAGTCGTGTCGTAAACATTAATTTCCGCGGGCAGAATAACGGGGTTCATTATGGTATCGCGTATCAAATTTTCTGCAGGCGGTTAGCGCGGAAATTACGCTGAATCTCGTTATATCGGGGCCATGAAAATTGGCGAACTTTCGGCGGCTGTTAACCGCCGAACAGAACGTTGCCACTGAAAACCGTGGAATCGCTCGAAATAGGTTGCCTCCAGAACAAAACAATAATCTGTGAATGCGAAAATATTAGAAACATTACCAAATAGAAAATAGACATTTCTTAGACAAATCGCAGAAAATTAATCCTAAAAAAAACCGGTATTTTGGACCAGAGGATTCCTTTAACTCGCTCCGTGCAACTGGTTCGGCGAAATCATACGGATGCTCGATTATTATGCAAAAATATGGAAACTGCGAGTTTTCCGGCGGACGAATCACGGGCTCGAGAAAGGGAGAGAGAGGAGAGACGTCTGAAGATTCGCGGCGACGAAAGGAGCCGAATTTCGCGAGCGCCGGTTGTCAGGACACTCCATTTGCCAGCGAAATTGCGTTTACTCTCGCGGAAGTCTCGCGGAAGGTGGCAAACGCGGCAGAGAACGTAGACAGGCCGCGGCATGATGCACCGTTTCCAGTGATTTAGGGCGTTGCGTCGTTTGCACTTGCGCCGTGCAGTATTTATTATTGTCTCTCCGGTGGCGGGCATGTTTATTATGATTGCCCGTCGGACACGCGGCTCGTGCATCTTTGAGCTTTTAATTTAAGCACTGCCGGTGGTAACGCTGACTCGTTAATGGGATACGGTTCTTGCCGCCGAGAGTTAAGGACACTCGATCGGAGGATCGTAACAACGGGCCGCAGGTAATAGGCGTAATATCTCTTGGTGCACCGCGGGGACCATAATCGAGAGCCAAGAATTACAGCCATCCCCAAACTCGTTCATCGTAAACTGGGCATTTTGGTTTTTAAGGAAGTACAATTTTATACATTTAAAAAATGGCTAAATTTCTCTTCAGACCACGTGGAAACACGATCTAATTATTCGGGACACGTCATAGGGTTTTCGACGCTACCACGATTTCCGTCTTTGAAATTCTGCGAGGCAATCGTTGAAGATCGTGAACGAGGTACGGGGACACTCCGCGGCTTGGGACATGACCGTTCGCAGCCCCCGGCACGACGCAGCGACGGCGGCTGGACTGCGATAACAGAAAGACAGGGGTTGCGAGGGGGTCCAAGGGAGGTGCGGGGTTGCCTATGCCTTTTGCATAATTTGCCCTGCGAGGAACAGCGTGGCTAATGAACTGTTAAACGAGCTCACGATTTCAGACTCGCCAGCAGGAACGGAAATTAATGCTGCGCGCAGAGAAGGGTTGCGTTCAGTGCGGTGTACGTAGCTACCTATGCGAGCTTCAAAGTCCTCGGTTAACTACCGGCGCTGTTTAGATAGATAGATTGACCTACTGACGATTTATAGGCTAAATGCGACGGTGCCTCGGCTTCTTGATTATTGGCGAACCATTGGAAACCGATAATAGGATTCAAAGGGTTTGCCATTTGATCCGAACTGGCTCCTCATGGGGTTAAGCGCCGAGCGAAACGCTGTTAACGCTGATTTCTGTATCTTCGCCTCGCAGGCTCGCTCTACTGAAAAATTACCAGTTCCGATATTTTTCAAATAGCCTAAATTGTACCTATACCTCGCGCTCGTATGTAAATGTTAATTTTGACGATTCGAGTTCGGACGACGCGTCGCGGAAATAGAACGAAGCACTCGAGAACGAGGCTTTTCGCTTTGGAGGGCCGGTTAGAATTATTTAATTCCCCTCGGTTCTTTTCAGTCGAATATATTAAACTCATTAAAAAGTTCGAAATTAGCGTGAGAAGGGGATAGTAATTCTGTCGGGGCCGGGCTTAAGCACATTTAATGCTCGAGGAAATTCTTTCTGCGTCGTAAGTTGCGCACTTTTTTAATATTCATCCGGGAGGAGGAAGTTCAACGATATCATGAAATATTCCTGTCGCCTCGTTCCTCCCTTTGTCCACTTTTTTGTAGATATGCGCCCGGCCCGGGTACCTCCGGGGAAATCAATATCCTCCAATTTCGCGCGCCTTGAGACTACCCGATTTCTCGCGGGACCGATCTCTTCGACGTCGAGAGAGGAAACGTTCCCGCGTTTCGAATGCCATTTAGAAGATACATACGAATCGGATACAATCCATGGAAAATTAAAATACATTCTCCGAAGGCGAACCTCGCCGATTCCGCCTGCAGCCGTTCTCGCCAAGAGACTCGCGATCATTACCACGCTTTTATAGGATGAGTGCAATCATGATAAAAATCATCTCCATCATACGTCGGAATCCGTCGTTGCCATTTTTAATTACGTCTATCCAGACAAGCATTCGCGCAAACCGCCGGTTAACAAGTTAATTAACGGAGCCATCGCTCGACTCGCTTATTCATCACAGTGAAGCAACTTGCAGTTCCCGAGGAACTTAACAGCGACTTGCTGGTGCTGCTCGAGCCAGAATAACGGAAGAGTTTCTTGCGATTCTAAACGTCCGAGTAGAAAGGATACTTCCTATAAAAAGTAAGAGGCCATCGAGGGGATGACGTCGATAAGTCGATAGCACTCTACGGATGGATTTTCCGCGCAGCCAGCGCATGACCGCCGCGCCGGATGATCCTTGAAGAGGGACTCGCTCGTAATCCAGCAAAACCTCAAGGATAATCCAGTATACGGCGAGAGGGGGTAGGAGACGGAGGAGAGAGACGGCAAGGCAGAGGGCTGATCGAACCCTTTTATCCGTTTCGGGGACCATTTACGTGTCTGCTCGTTCCACCTTATCTCGTCTCGTCCCTCCTGACCTCGCGCTAAAACGTCGATCCGCAGTCGCGTTATCGGTCCACTCCCCCGACTCAACCCTTGACACCCCTCTCGAGGGTCTAGAAGGTTGCGAGTTTATCGGCGGCGACAGGATTCGCGGAAATTCGCGATATGTCTCCTCGCGAAATCGATTATCCGCCGACGGAACGATCCGACGCGTCGCGTCGCCACGCTTCCTGGCGATACGTACAGGGATCGTGTTTCCCGCGACGAGATACTGCAGTGTTAATCAAATTTTATGGGAGTGTTCGATCAGTCGTGGTGCCGAACTGCTACAGTCGTTCCGTAGCTTCCGGAGATAAGGAGATTCATTGGGCTTTACTGGAAACCGGTTTGGATTTTCGTGAAGCTGGCATCATCAATTTTTATTCTGCATAGAAATCAAGGTGGTTTGTCCAGTTAAAAATTAATGCCATCCTTTATTCACGCCCCCATCTCCGATTCAACGAGCAGCCGGCCGATGATTAAACTTTGCTGTACACGGTTCCCAAGGAAAATCGTTTTTCCTAATTACCCAGGTCCGTTCGAGCTCTCCGCGATCATTCGGAAACTCGGGATTGCCCTCTCTGTTCGCGAGACGATTCACGGGGAAAGGAGCCGAGGAGTACTTGCCGCGGACAGATGAAACGTAAACTTCGCCGGCTGCCGTTTTCTTTGCAATTAGCCGGGCGATCTTCGATCTTGAACTGTTGTTGTTCTTGTCTGTTAATTCGCGATCGCCTCGCCTTACCCGAGTACACTTTCGACCGTACACGTTCGCCACTGGTCGACACTATCGAGGGAATGAGATTACAACTTTCCTTGACGAAGAATATGGAGTAGAAAAATCTTACAGAGACGTGGAAACACGAAGGGGACACGTGAGCGTCACAACAAAATCCCGTGAAATCTGCGGGGAGAATTTAATTACAGCGAGGTAGTACGGCGAAGCAAGAGGGATCACCGCTAAAAACCGAAATGAAATTTCAAGACGGCCGGAGAGACGTCGTTCTCCCTTTGCTCGCATTTATCTCCGAGGGAAAAAGACGCGGGGGTGTGGGGGAAGGGATCGCGTCGACGACTCCGAAGAAGACAAAACGACGAAACCACGGAGCTTTGAACGGATCCCGATGCAAGGCTGAGATTTCCTGGAGACTGAACGGGCTCGGGACGACCACCTGCGACAAATTATAGCCGAAGGAACGCTCCTATTGACGCGTCTCGAACGGCCATATTGCAACGCGAGGATTGTCGCCCTCCCGGCGAGAATCTATCGGGATTATTCAACCTGTCGAAGTTACCTCGTGGAACGGGATATTTTGCGGCCCGTAATACCCCGACTAGCATTTATTAAACGCTATCATCCCCGGTGACTAAGGCTCTCGGCGAGAGGATCAACCGAGATTAATTACAGTCGACGGCGACACCTCTTCGCGCTGGACTATAATTATTCGAAGGCTGTGATATGTTTTGTTATCTCTCTGTTAATTTAATACTTGTTCATTATAATATAAGATATAACAGTTATTCTAATTGCTGAATCAAGCGACGCTGACAGATTCCACCAAATGACAAATTGCTTCCAGTCCCAAACTGGACCACCCCGGCCCCATGGAAGGGCCAAACTCCCAAGCATTCCATCCCGATCCCGAAAACATTTACCGTGGCGGGTCCGCAGTCATCGTCTTAAGCCCTCGAAAAGAGGCTTACACTGATTGACGGGGAAGTTACCAGAACTGCCGGATTGACGGTTTTACACGGTCCGTTCTCGCGTATTAGGGTCCGTCCTCGACTTCTCATTTTATCTGGCCACGTCCCCGAAAGACGATTCATCGTGTCGCCTGAAGAACTCTCGCGGCAACGACATCGTATCGCGACGCAGGCCCTGCGCTATTCGAGATTTAGAAAGCGATCCCTCAAGCCCGCTGTCTCCTCGTGTCCGACGCTGACGCGAAGAATCGAAAGCCGTAAATCCGATCGAACGCGATTCGGGAAGATGACCGACGGAATTAGAGATTCCTTTATACAAGCGGCCAGGATTCGATGCAGCTGCGAGAATTATGGGACAGGGGACCCGGGAACGTGATTGAAACTCGTAACGGGTCGATGCGGTGCCGCACACCAAGGAGATGTGCTTGGTCCAAAGAGAAATCGAAAAGGCTGACAACACTGTTGGCGAATCCACATATTGCAGAGTTCGTAACGATTCGTTTGAAAATAAAATCTCGCGCGGAATAAATAGTTCTCGGAATACTCTCGCGATGAAATAGCTGTATATTTTAAAAGTAGAGAAGCTTGTGCACAGAAAATTCACCAAATCTATTCAATTTCCTGTAGTTAGTGCGAAATCAATCCGTAAATAAAAGACTTGTTTCGGTCGCAGCCGCCCGCTTTTAGCAGTTTCGTTTCGAAAATAAACGCTGGTACCATCCGACGGGGATGGGTTTAACGAAATTCATCGGGGGGAAATGAGTCGAGCATTTAATTATAAAATTTTCCTCTCAAGTTAGCCTTTGCGTAAAGATCAGTACTTTAATAACACCAGGACACAAGAGGGAATTCGCAGATGTAAAAGCGCGTTGCTGCATCAATTAAGCCTTGTTGCGCTCAAGAACCGTGTCAACGAGTTGTCAACGAGGCAACTCGCGTATCTCGTCCCTAACTAAATTTCGCACGGGTCTCTACGTTGTCGGATGCTCTGCAGAAAGGAGAAGGCACGTTCGCGAGAACTTATTCTGGTTTTTCGTTTTCGAACGACTGTTGCAGATCCGTCAATGTTTTAAGATTTAAAAAGTTAAAGAGTTAAAAGTTTTATTTGAAAGGTGCCTTTATTAACACCCATTTCCAATACGTTGTTACCACAGCGTCGACGTGTTTTCGGGTCGTCGAAGATTTGACGATTGCAAAGATGGCGTCGCTGGGTTCGGTTGAATGGGGTTGAAACGAGAGCTTCGCGAAACTCGGTTTGCGACAAAGTTCGTATCCTCTCCAGCGTAAACGCTCGTTATCTCTGATCTCATATCACCGACATAGGCGACGAGACCTTCTCCCGCGATACCGGAATCGCGAAACCGGGTGAAAGTTATCGGACTGTACACGGCGCGATACGCTTATACTTGAGAAGATAGGTAACCATACCCGAAGATCCTTCGTTATAACCGCGACTAATCTGTTGTCGAATGAAGGACGTTAATTAAGGCCTCCTCGAGAAATGGAACTTCTCGGTTCGAAAACGGTTTTCTTGTAACTCCAGGGATGGATGGGGCGAAAACCCGTCCGCCTAGCAATATTCTCTTGTGCAACGACGACACGGCACTGATGAAATAAAGCCTGCAGGCGGCCTGTTCTATGCATATATTACACACTGTGGAACGAGCAGAAGGGTCTCCAAAGTAGTTACGTTTAAGGCGAAGACATTCTTTTAAACAATATCCACCTCTCAATATCAGAAGTATTCTTCGTACTCGACGCTGAGGAATACTTGCTCTCCCGCGGTGAATAGAAAATTATGCCAGCGCACGAGTGCGCGGAAAACTGTGTAATAACATAGGGAAACTAATAAACTATGATATTGCAAAGTCTCGGTAAGAATTATGAACGCGAAGTACCTGGAACTTTGATCTAACCGAACGGGCTGCACGTAAAACAGAGTAACGGTGTTCCGATGAAACTTTAAGAGATTAATAAAATATCAAATAAATCGCAAAATTATGTTTTTTATCATCTAATAAAATAGAAGAAGTCTGAACCGCTATTTTGACAATCACGGTTCTCGTGGCTAGCGATAAGACAGATGAATTCCGAATTTTTTGTAAAATTAACGCGGACGACTGTAGTTATTAGAGTTGCACGGTTATCTCGCGGAGAGGATCGCAGCTGTTTATGCGGCATTGTGGCGGTTTTACAAGTAAATTAATGGGCGAGTTAAACGCATGGACGTAGCAAGGTGGATCGAGGATTAAGTAAGTAGTTCCGCGGGATTATGGTAATGTTGCAGCTCCGCGATACGGCTTGAATGTTTTTGAATAAAGTTGATACTATGCGAGACGTCGTAACGAGGAAAGTGTATTGTTTCCGTCTCTGGTTGAAACATCCTAACGTGCAAGTGACATCGTCGTCGCTCGGAGAATCTCGATCTCGTTGCGCAACTGATAAGCAGTTGTTTGAACAACTTGAGGAAGACGGTTTCCCACCGAGAACGCTGTGGAAAGTATTCCGGTGATATCAAACTCCGGGACAATTTACATGTGGCATGCATTGCTCTTTGTAATACTGTGTATTTTTTTCGTATAAAATAGAATGTTGAGTATGCTCGTGGTCGATCAATAGATTGTTCGAGCTTCTCGTAAATTTACACGTGACGTGCCGACTAATTTTACTAAACTCGGAGAACCCTCTCGAAGGACTCCCCTCAAAGGGAAGAACAAAGTTCACCGTATGGCGCAAAACAATACTTTTGTCAGATACTGCATGCCTTTACTATCTTATACCTGCTCTAGCATGGGCCTTCCTAACAATAAGGGCCGACTTGTACCGATTTGTGCCGACGATGGTAGTTTTCAATTCTCAACCATCCTCCCAAGTTCCTTCTCTCTCTTTCCGTCCTCCTATTACAACCATATTCCCACAAGACTTGACCCGTCCTTGTCGTAGACGAAAACCAGACATCCTCGCTAGCGACTATCCCTTGTTTCTCTACCAGCTTTCACTTTTCCTCCCCTACAATTCCCCTACTCTAAAGTCATTCTTCCTTCCATTTTTTCTGACCAAAATATGAGATCCTCGACTGCCGCTACAAATTGTCTAAGGACCGAAGCTACTAGGTCGACAGTCGGAAAGAATCTGGTTCAACGCACGCAGTACAAAGGGCGTCCTCTCTCTCTCCTTTACAATTCTTACGGGGTGGGGATATCTATGGAAAACACTGGCGAATACGGAGGAACTGGCCCACGAGTGGACCCCGGAAAATAAACAGAGTTCGAATTTCGAGGGGGCGACGACAAGACGACACTCGAAGACGTGACATAAACAGTCGACGATACGTAGCACTTAAGTGGTGCCCCAGGAAATAAACTACGGGTAGAATTTCGGCGCCTGGCCGATGAGACGACAATTAAAAAGAGGGCACTCTATTCTAAGAAAAACACTTACATATATCTAAACATAGAATCTACTTTATGCGTGACATATTAATTGGAAGCCGCTAAGAGAAGAGTCAGTAATCACTATGGTATGAGCATCGGTGGTTCAGTGGTAGAATGCTCGCCTGCCACGCGGGCGGCCCGGGTTCGATTCCCGGCCGATGCAAATTTATTTTTTTAAATTTTGTTTAAACAAATGCCACTCGTACCTAACCTATTTTAATAAATTCGAGTACTGCTAACATTATTTTTAACATTAATTTTGATGTACATAAGACAAAAATTACACATGTATGGTCCAGTATGTTTCTCTATGATCGTTTCATTTTTTTGTTTTGTTTTATTTTATTTTATTTGCTATTCTTCAGTCTAGATAATTCTGCATTTCACACTAAAATAAATAGAAAGAATGAGGACAGAAATATCCTGACGAACTTTTAAACTGCATGGTGGGTACATCTGGCGAGAATACGGGAAAGTCTTTGATACGCTCTCGCGATAACAGCGAAGCTGTTTACAGAAACTGCAATACAGAGAATGTAAAATGTTTGTCATAATCTTGTTCAACGCTCGAAGTACTTTATTTATTATTTAAGAAATATGACCCTCTCGAAATTTCGCCCAACATCGAAACGGTTCACCGAAAATATGGAACACATTCCGGGCAGAGTTCACGGAACAAACGGAAATGCAATTCTATGAATGAGTTGGTCCGCGCCTGGGCATACGTGCATTTCTACGGGCTGGTGATTAGCATAAGTTGCGTTTTATTTCGCGCAGGCGATACGCGTTTGTATATACGGACGGCTCGAGGAGAAGGAAAGGGGACGATTGCATTGTTGGCCGGGTATAAGGCGGCGTTTTAGCGTGACATAATTTGTCACGCTGTAATCGGCCGTGGAACCGGACCCCGGTTGTATGCACGTGGAACGCAAACTGCGCCGACGAACGCGACTTTCCACCTGATTACTCTGTCGTGTTTTTGCCTTTAAATGGGTTGGCGTACACATATAGAAAGACTGCACCACACGTGTGCTATCGTTAGACCCCCTGGAGTGCATTCGGACCTCTCCGAATTCCATGAATTCCATAATTCCTCGAATTATCATCTCAATGGTCATTAAAATGTGTGTCTTCAAAATATAAAATGAAACCATTATCTATAATCTTGATTAAAACACGTCTTCCAAATGCATTTTGTCTCACAATGCACGCTCCACGGAAATACAGAATGAAACAGTAAAATCGCTTCGGACAGTATAAAAAGCGAAACAGATAACGGAAAGAATCCAGGCGATTAAGCTTCGCGCAGTGTGAATTCACGAGCCTGCTACTCATGCACGAACCCGCGCGTGTAACGGGAAAGATAAATGCGATCGCATGGAGTCTTATCATCGGATTCTCGTTCTATTCGACGGGGAACCGTGAACAAATTTTCAGAAATTGGACGGTTCGACGTCGACGGGCGCGTGATAAATCACGGGCGGCATGAATTCGGCAGAGAGTGAGACAGAGCGGTGATTTTGGTCGTTCGATTAATTGACGGGAAAGGGGAGCGTGGAAAGAGAACGTTGCGTAAGTTTCGAGCGTTTAACAAGATTCTGCGGTGAATGGTAAACGAGTGCTTGGATTTGGGGAGCGATGGACAGCCGCCAACCGTTTGCACGGTTTGCTGTAACTCGATGAAAAATCCTTTTCAGTGGAATGTTCGACTGGGAACGGCTCGTGCGACGATAATGAGAACTCCGGTGAAATTGATTAGGACGTCAGAAAATTCAAAAATAATATAAAAATGCTCCACACTTTTTAAATACACATTTCACATGTCCTCTCGTACCAGAAGGCCAATAATATTTCATATGATCCAGTTATGGCGCGCACGGGGAAACGCAATTTCCTTGTTATCAGAGCGAAATGGAGGGACATCGCGAGCCAATTTGTAGGAAAGAGTTTCGCGTGTCTTAGGGAACGGCGGAGACGCAGCGTCCCAAGGACACATCTAACTTGCGGATGATAACAATGCGCCGGATGTGCATGAATCGTAACATCCGCGGAGCAGCCACTCACGGAGCCCGTATAACTCTGTAATCCACTTCGCAAGTTGCGACTCTTCAGCCGGCATGTTTCAAGTTGGATATCATCGGCCTACTTTGCCGCAGAAGCTGAAGAGCCGCATAAACCATAGTCATATATTTCGGACGATGCTACAAGGAACCGCAGATGCGTCTCGACGAGTCATACTACATTTTCTTCTTTTTTCTCGTTGCACCGCTGCAATTCATCTCTGGACTGCAGATTTTACGACAGATGCACACACGCGAGTTTAGTACTATTCTTATTTCGAAGATTTCAGTCCGGTGCTTAGGAACGCTGAGCAAGTTTTGGTCGAATCGTGGTGGAGGAAGAGTACTTCAGTTCCAGGCGGCGCTAATCGCGAGATTATGTTTTACGCTAGCGTCAGCCTGCACCGCGTGCACATTTGCATCTTATTGTCGCGGTGACAGGCAGGCTGATGCCAAAACTTCTGACGAACAATGACGCGAGCAAGATTTCTTTGTGCAGTGTCAGTCTGATGCGGATCGTACGAGATTGTCAGACCGAAGAGGATCTAACCCGATGTCAAATTAGTTAAACAATATAGGGGGAAACAGTGTATATAGGAAACAAGTGTATCATACTTCTCGGGCTAATTGCGGCCGTTTTTCGGAGCAATTAATTTGCCCCGGTAATTAAATTTCTATGTAATTGTGAGATCCAATTACCTCGCCGGCGATTCTCCAGGTATCGATGGGTTGCAAAAGCCGGGGGACAACAAGTGAGCTACGCGCAGATCAAAGGAAACCAAAATGTGTTAGTTTATGAGCCGGTCACGGGACGCGGCCACAAGAGATGCAACAGAGCTCGTTGCTTTGCATATAGGCTGGCGTGCTATATCCCCGTTGCACGCATTTGCATCTTTATCATCGTATCATTTGCAAACAGCGGCCACAGTTTCGTCGAAGCCAGCGTTCCATAACTCGATGACAAAGAGTGACTTCATAAAATCAAGCGACCCTTTCCTTTTATTTAATAAATTACCTGCAAGAAAAGATCTGTTGAAACCTGGAGATCGTGGATGCTCGATCAGGATCACGGTGGCCAAGCAAAGGTGGCCGGGCTAAGGTCCGGGGACAATCACCATTTTGCAATAACGAATTCCGCGTAACGACGTGTCGCTAATTGCGAGGATCAGCAAGGGAACAACGAGATTCGAGGAAACGGGAGGCTACGCGAACACTATAATTTCTCAGGGACGAAGTCCAGGGGCTGGCCGCAAAAAGAGTGGACCGGAGGAGAACAGAGGAGAAAGAGGATCGGAGGACAATGCTTCGACGATCCCGCAGGTTGGATGAACCTCTGAGGATGAAGAAGAAGAAGAAGCGAAAAAAAACAGATTGTCAGTGGAAAAAAGAAGAAGATACACGGCCGCCGCTCTCTTATCCCGGTCGATTCGTTTTATCGGCGTCGTTGAGACGAGCCGGATGATGAGTTTTCCCTTATTTGTTTTCATCCAATAAGCGAAAAACAGCCGGGTCCCCTTTCACCTCCATCGTTTACCGGAAGAGGTCCTGGGAGACCCGGTCTCGCCGGCGAACACTATCCCGCTGAATTCGTGCCGACAATCATGCTAGTCGCCGAGACAATCCGCCTCGACAACCTGCGAAAACGCGACGCTTCATGGAAAAATCGTTCCGACCATGGCGAACGAGCTCGGGACGAAATTATGGTTGCTACCCCATTTTTACGCGACAGCGAAACATTCGGATCGCAAGGCGTGTATAGTTACCTGACTGTCCGTGTATGTAAGGGAAACACGTTGACAAGTGGAACGGTAGTGGAAAGGTAAGGTCGTGACATTGGAAGGGAAACATCGAATACGGTAAAACGAGCACTTCCATGGCCGACAGCCTGGTCGTCCATGCGTAAAATTAGACTTTACTCACCAGAGACATGGCTGATAGTGATCTTAAGATTTCCCACGCGACGGTAACTCACTATAGTAGGTTCTAGGGAACCATGGTTGACTCGTTACGAAATTTATCGAGTCGTCCAATTAGTGACATATTTTATTTTGGACTCCAGAAAACGTTCTGCAGGTAGCACAGATTCGATCATTAAAATCTTCGTTACTAATTGCGAGAGGCAGGAAAGTTTCTCGAGGCCACCGAAATTCATCCGCTTATCTTATCTCGAAGAAAATTGCACGCAAATGGCCGAGCTGATACGAGAGTCTTAATTAAAGCCGGGTCCGTGCTCGCCGCGTTCATTCCGCGAAATAGGAAACCCTATTCCGAAACGTAGATTCGCGAGGCTGAGCGATGAGCCTCTTATTCGCGGAACGTTCTTCGGTCAGGAAAAAAGCATCGCAGAGCAACTAGAGAAACATGAAGCAAAAGGACTCGAGGATTCCAGGACGTAGTTTAACGTATATCGAAATACCACTGAGTGAAATAGCCAGTGTGGTCGACGACGATAATTTGTGAGGATTACGTGGACGGGGTACCCCTCTCAATCTTCAAGTAATCACTGGTTGTAAATGCTAAGGGAAACTGACGACTGGTCCCCTCTTCAGCGTCGCGAACCTGTCGCAGAGAAAAAGATTTCTGTCCATGAGGACTCGTCTTTATCAATTCGACGCGGTTGTACTCTGCGACGACGAACCATTCGTTCATACCGCAATCAAAAACATCCAACCTGATCTTGAAACATTAACATTCCCACGGAAAATCTACGAAAGTCATGATACAAACAGAAATACTAAAATCTATTTAAACAATGGTTGTCTCGATACAAGAGGGAATCGCAGCGCGTCATTTTGAAAATTCGCGACATTCCCTCGACATTCCCTCGGCGAGGGAGCAAGGATTCGGGCCCGGTATCCGACAAATGTAACGTCCCGCTAAAAACGTAGTTTAGGGTTTCTTACTCATCCTCCTGGCCAGCCGACTGGTCATCGAGTGTGCTGGTACAGTTGTGACGGGATTCCATCGGAACCACTTTCACAGGCTCCGCGGACCATCTGCGAAACGCGTCGAAGTACGACGTGTTACATCGAATCGTACACGGGTAAAGTTTTGCGAAACGCCGCGCCGATGCATGCGGTTCCACCATTCCCCATACAGTCGGAAGAAAACCGGATTCAGAAAGCCGCATGAAAGTTGCTGTTTCAGGGTTTCCGACCAAATAGAATGATTCACTTCACCGAAATGTACCGACCAGTACAAAGATTTTTATTCCACCGATTTATCTCGGCCACCCAGGAGCCTGCTTAAAGATTTTTTCCGTATCTTTACACTCTGCGAAATAATTGGCAGTATCACTTAAGCGGGAACGGGTTGTGCCGTACGCGAAATATTCAAACTATTTCTTTCATTTCTGACGTTTTACTACCTCGAACATTCCATTAAAAACATTGCTGACCAGAAAGTGTTACAGAAAATTTACTTACGACTGTGTGATTTCTATGTTTCTATAAAGTCACCCAGTACGCTACATCCCGGTGCCAGCCAGTTCATTGACGATCAGCCTCGACGATTCGCGTATCCAGCAGCTCGGCACGTTATTAACAGCCATTAAGCCGATCAACAATCTGGTCGCGGGATTTATTAGGATACCCTCGTCATCAATGGTCCCCCGACCAATCCGTGTAAACGGTCCGAAAGAATGTCTCTGGTCCGGGGACGACGAGACGCAAAGGAGGGTAGAACAAGGATATCGACACCGTGCTCCTTCAACGAGGAGCGAATCCTGGTCCCCTCGCATCGTTTCGCGGGGATCGAAACGCAGAAAGTGGCGGTGGAAGGATGGCCGGGGGAAGATCAGTGGCAAAGCAGAAAGGTAGCAAGAAACGTAACAATGCAGCTGGGAAGCGTGGCGGCCCCCCGTTCGCAGATGGAAGGGGACAGATCCAATGCAGGTAATTATCTTAGTTCCAGGTTTAATAGACGCCCGGTATTTCGGATTGGCCCTAATGACGGCGTTTACTGAATTTATATCGTCGTGCCACCGTCGAGAGCTACCAGATTGCTACTGAATTATCTGTCCTCCTCTGTCTCCTTTTCTTCGCGAACCGTTTTGCCCCTCGCTCATCCCCCTCCTTTGCTCCTCGCGTTGTCGAGTCGAAAAGGGACCAGCTGTCTTTCTTCGGGGCCGTGTTGTTCGCGGCATTGCGATGTGCCTCCCTCCTTTTTCGTCTTGATGTATGTTCAATTATCTGTCCACGCACGTGGTCACGGTCGCTGAAAACTGGACTGGGTTGCACAGGCCAGACTATCGGACGTTCAGAAGAGAGTCGAGAGGAGAAAGACATTTATTATGTTGGGTAGCAGGAGACGGTCTGTCTCCGAAGAGAAGAATCTGAAAAAGGATCATCCGGAACCGATAATATGCGTCTCGTCTCGCTGCGGGATCTGACTATACCTCGGATACCTGGCATGCGACCGTGGGTGCGCATGGAGTAGGAAATATATATGGGGGAACAAAGGGTACACCATGCGAAAGTCCTGTGCATAAGAAAACGTTCCCCCAACGCTGAGGAAGCGCTCTGCGGGATCGCATGGGAGACGAGGAGTCTGTTATTGGAATTTTAACAGCATCGACTGGTAAGGTATGCTGGGACGGTCGATGGACTGGATACACGAGATGTATTCCTATCTATAAGCTGTTCTTCAGCGTAGAGATGCGCAGAAACCTTGCCAGTGGCGATTTATGTTCGCGTCTAACCGTTGCGCTGTCCAGAGAGTTTTCAAACGAGGATCGGGTGATACAATCCTTTTTGAAAGACCCGAAAACGGGACGATCGTATCCGTCGACGTTTTCACATTGTCCCGCCGACACCGTTTTATCTCGAAACGTCGAATCTGCCTGCCACGGCAATTCGTCCGATTGCATTGTCGACCGGGAAATTTATGTTTATCCATTCCGCTCTCGGTGACGATAATATCGTCTCTCGAAGCCGGGCCATTGCTCTCGATTTTCCGTCCTCGCGAAGACAACCATAAGATTGCAGAGCACAGCCTCCCCTCCACCCCTCGCCCCCGTGTTTTATTGTGCAGACGTTAAGAGAGCATTGTTCTTTATCGTACCCCATGCTCGGGTATCGTCGCGATTTTTGTAATTCTACGAGGGAGACGGGCTTCCACGGGAAACGGTATCGCGGGCGATTTCTTGGTCTGAGTTCGCCGTTTGCCGGGCGGTTCCTGTGTTTATCGGCCCGAAAAGATTGAAAGACGCTGCGCATTAAACCAGCCAGAAACGACGATAGATCCGATTCGTTTGTTTGGGGAGGGTTAATGCGGCGAACCGGGGATAGAGATGCCACCGCGAACCGTTTAGCTACTTATTCGTTTGCGATCTTCGGTTTTCCGCTCGTTATGCGGATTTATCGGAGCATCGCACAAAGTGTCGGTTTGTTAGAGGAAGTTCTTTCGCGGAAAATGGATTACTGCATCGAATGGAAAAACGTTTAAACCGTGTCGTACGATTCAAGCTCTAGCTTCTAGCACCTCAATTGATCAGATCCTCGGAGTTCGGAAACTCCGTAATTGATGACCCGGAAATTAAAATCATAGCGATTCCAAAGCGAGAATCGCAGGATTAATGGTCTGAGCTGAGAACCCCGCAAGTTAGAAGGCTAGGAGACTTAGCGCCTCGATTATCCAAACTAGAAGTTGACCAAATTTCGATAGTTGAGGCAGTTTCAGATTGAGCACCATTAAAAATGTAGTTCGAGAGGAATATCAGCTTGGAGATGATCTCCAGTGCTAAAACTAGGTCAGCTGACATCCAATGATCTTCCTCCCGATCGGGACACAATGCGTTGGCCGTGAATCGGGCGTCCAATTGAAAAGCGTTCATTCCGTGGGTAGGCATCTTAATTCCGATGCCACTTTTGCGGCGGAAGAATTGAAGCCGTTAATAAGCGGTCTGGTAGAGGTTCAAAAAACGAGGGAGAGAGGAGAAAGCACAGGATCGTTAATGGGCCAGAGAGAGAGAGAGAGAGAGAGAGAGAGAGAGAGAGAGAGAGAGAGAGAGAGAGAGGAAGAGAGTGTGGATCGTTGATGAAGGCGGGCTAGCAGGCCGGTGCCAGGATGATCGTAGAAAAGGATATAGAACAGTGCGAGTGGCGAGAGAACTCGGAGACAATGAAGGGCGCCACATTAATATTCGTATCATGCGCCGCGAACCTCTTTCACTCGCTCTCCCTACCGTCACCCTCCCTTACCGTCTCTTTTCGACCATCTCTCTCTCTCCGTTCCTGTATCCCTGTCTCTGTTCGTTCGACGAAGCTTCCGCCCGAGGCGGCTCGTGCGCCAGATTGCGATCACAACAGCTTCGTTAATTACTAGATCCTCCTTCCTCTCCTGGACCAGGCCGAGGAAGAACGTCCGCCATCGCCCGCCACGATGGATTTACACACTATCGTTCCCTTAGGACGCTCGTGACGATCAGCGGCGGCCGATTCCGCCAGCTTCCTGCAGCTGATCCACTTGGTTTTGGTCCACTCCTTGGTTTCTTTCATCCTTGACATGCTGCCTTCCATTCAACGGATCCCGACTCGGCTCAGGTCCACTCGAAATCCCTTTGTCCTATAATCTCCTTCTGGGATACGAGTTCTCGCGATCCCTTGTTTCTCCTTTGCCAGCGGATAATGTCCTCTAAAGGGAGCATCGATGTTCCAGAAGTAAAACACCAGCTTCGATCGAACAGATCAATGACGAAGAATGTTTCTGTCGATCCATTCTCTCCCGCATTCCAATTATTAATGATTATAGCGAACCAAAACAATATGCAAGCATCCAACGATGGGTATCGCGAAATTAATGATCGACATTTGCAAGAACACACTGCGATTCGCTCGGAGCATCCTCCGCGTTAAAAGCAGAAGACTGCCGCTGAATGTTAACGCAATATTCGCCATTGTTTAAGGGTCCTTGGCTCTTGTTTTCCGACGTTGATATATGTCCTGTAGGATCCGCACAATAGTTTGCGTCTCTGCATTCGTTAGCGCCTCTTTGTAACATTGAAATAAGCGTGCGCGGTAATTACGCGGCAGTCGGTAATTATATCATGCTTGGACGAGGATATTATAGATATCGCATAATAATTTGTTTGGCCTGGAAACTTTCCTTTATGCGGAACGAACATTTCAATAACGTGTTATTTTATTCGGCTGTAAAACAGATAGAAAAGTTGAACATTTATATCGAGCAACTGGAACAAAGTTTCCGGAGGATCCTTACGAACCAGATCAGGCCGCGCCACGGTTCCTTTTCTATAAATAATTGAAGTCCCCCGGTAACCGTGCAAATAACCGAGGAAGTGGGCAACGCATACAAAGAACGAATTACCTCGCGCCATGTTAACATCGTGTTAAGCCGGTAACCAAAGGACACGTAAAGAAGGTCTCATTTTCAAGAAGAACCGAGGCCAGGGTCTCGTACCCCGGCACGTGATCAAATTTTCAGAGGAAGATTAAGCAGATTTGAAAGTACGTGATGTAACGGTGTGGCTCGAAAATCCACTTACTTTGCCCGGCGGCTTTAGTTAACTCCCGGGAACAATAAATACACAACTACCGTGAACTAGAAATTTCTGCATTATCTCGGGCCACCGCGTACCTACCACATTGTTGCCGGAATCTCTCTGCCTATACTCTAAGTACACCGATCAGAACGGGTTTCCCTATACCCGTGTCGAGATCGGACCGAACAGGTGTCGTTTAGCCCTGCGGAAAAAAGTCACCCTGCAATAATACTCTCCAGAAAATTCTGGGAAAAACAGGTAAATTCGCTCGTGGTATTTATTGGGGCTGTTACTTTTCCAAAGCTTCGACCCTTCGAAGGATTCGATGAAATTAAGATTCGAAGAAATAAAAAATTTGACAGAATGTTCACAGAATATAAAAAATAAAAAAAGTTTTAAGCGAAGCTTCAAGCAGAAATCGAAGCTTCAAAATCTTCGACCTCCGAAGGAAAGTAGCAGGCCTGATATTTACCGCAATTTCCCTAACTGTGGAGCGAAGTGTATCAGAGAAATTTCGGGGGGGGGGGGGGGGGGGGGGTGGGGGGGGGGGTCCCAGAATTTGGGGGGTCGGGGGCGGGGGGGGGGGGGGCTTGAGACTTTTGTCCGAAGGCAGCGAGGGGGGGGGAGGGGGGGGG